>CAJJDN010000036.1:188981-516267 GCA_905182985.1 Paramecium sonneborni | reverse complement strand
ACTATAACTCTTTATTGGAATTGCAGCAGATTTAGTACAAAATATATATGCTAAATCACCACCTCCCTTTAAAGAAGATATTGCTGCATAATAAGGAGCTCCTGTATATTCTAATGATCCACCTATACTTGCAATCTTCCCATTTTATCCCTTATGACGTGATTTCTCAAAATTAGGAATTATCTTACAGAATGAATTTTATTTAAACATAAATTTTATATGTTACTATTTTATAGATAACTTTATCAATCTCCACTAGCACAACCTCTACATCCACATTATTTACATTGTACTAATTTACCTTCCTCTAATTTAGCTTTTGGAACTCTACAAATACAAGCTCCTCCAAAATTATGTTGAGATTTTGAAATACAACGCAAACAACATAATTTTTCATAACCTGTCTTTTTCCATTTTGCTATTAATGATGCATCTCCATATTGCTCTTATAAGCAATGTTCATATAATTCTCTTGATATTTCTTTTTTGTAATAGTACATTTCATAAATATAACGTGATCTTTATATTTAAATATTTATTTACCTTTAGTGATGCAATTTGTAAATTTCCCAGAATTGCTCTGGCTTTTTCTTATCACTATAAGCTTGATTTTCTACATCTCTTATTTGATTTCCAATTTCTGTAATAGTTGGTTCAATCAAGTCCCATCCATCAGGGGCTTTCTTTGTTCGAATAGTTTTAATTTTAGGCATATATATATATATTATTTATATATTTAATATTTATACATTTTCAAAAGTATTTTAAAGTGATAATTCAAAAATAATCATAATTTTAATCACCCAATGCTTCATATAACATTTCTGTCAAATTCTCAGAAGAACAATTATAATCAATCTATAATTTTGGTTATTTCTTAATTGTATTAGAATTTCTAAAACTTGGATAATCTGATTGCTGCTTCTCAAAATCTATTGATTATGATAATGCTGATGAACAATTTCTCTATCTAGAATATTCATGGCATGAATTATTTTGTTCTCTTTAATTATAATTCCGAATTTTCTCCATTAATTCTAAATTAACAGAAACTTATAAAATATCTTTATTCAGTGTACTCTGTACTTTTTTTGAACGATCTAATTTATAAATTTAACTTTATACCATTTATCTTTGGTTTGAATGATGGAGTAGCATCTGTCTTTAATCTCTTGATTTTCTCTTTCTTTTTATCTTCATTTTTATTCATCCTCTAAAAGAAATTTGTTTGATTTGTTGTTTTGATTATTTTCTCTGATACTTTGTTTACCATTGGCTTAAATAAATTCTCTTAACTTAATTAAATCATAGAAGACTCTTTCATTTTATCAATATGATCAGCCTTATCTATTAATAATTAATACTTTTTATTACATCCATTTCATTCCTTATTGATACAAATCATTCTTTTAAGCATTCTAATTTTTAGGTTTAAGAATTTTAGGATGAAATGTAGCTTCTTAAATCTCTTCCTATAGCTTTTTTTATATCGATTTCTCTTTCGATTGTTATAGTCGTTCATTTTTTAATTTTTATTAAGATTACTATCTTTCATAAAAATCAATATGATCTGATTAACTATGTGTTCTTATTAATTATTATGGTTATGGACTATGTTATTTTAATCTAGCTCTTTTTTAATCTTCATAAATCTAAAATCTTATCAACTATTCCTAAAATTTCACTTTTGTAGTATTTTCAGTCATAATTGATTTCAATTGTTTCTCTAACATTTAAAGTAAAACTTTTCTAGTATTTCTGTTTCTCAAGTCCATTACTATAATTTTATTATTAATTTTTATTACTAAATTTAATATCATTTTGATTATATTAAACTTTTGATAGTAAATTCAATTCAAGACTATATTAAAGATAATTATTTTTTATTAAATAAATAGTTATTTCTAGTAGAAAATTTTTAATATTATAAATTGAACAGTTTACTAAATATTTGTATATATATAACACTATTATAAAAGATCTCTATTTAATTGTTTTATAATGTAAATATACACTAAAATCAAAGAGTCTAGGTTAGAGTAATTTCAGGTTTTGTTTCATT
The DNA here is from genome assembly GCA_905182985.1 of Paramecium sonneborni. Classification (NCBI taxonomy): domain Eukaryota; phylum Ciliophora; class Oligohymenophorea; order Peniculida; family Parameciidae; genus Paramecium; species Paramecium sonneborni. Next base: position 514,205 of record CAJJDN010000036.1, on the reverse strand, counting down.
TACAAAAAGTATTCTGCAAACAGATCTTATAGATTATTCGTCAATTCTTGTAAATTTTAATTATTTTCTTGGGGCTTCAGGACATTTTTATTGCTTTATTTTTAAGGGTGACTAAGAATTATTCATTTATTTTTATTATTAAGAAGAATTATAAAATGAATATAATTTATAAATTAGTGGCGCATCGATTTAACCGCCTATTAAATATCACTCTTTTGGTACAGTCTTAACTTTTTATTAGTTTCTTAGTTCAAAGAGATTATCAATTTATTTGAAAAAATTAGATTCATAATTATGAATGACTCCTACTACATCTTATAGAAATTATGCTAACATAACCAGATTTTGATAAATTATTCGTTTTTCTTTAGCTTAAGTTCGAGTTAACACAAACATTATAGTTTTACTAACATACTTATATTCATCCAAACTTATAGACTAATCTTTTTTATTAAAACCTTAACCATTAATTAATTTTTGCGATTCTAAGAAAACTATTTAATTAGTATTAGGTGATTGATCATCCAAAGTCACATTTGCTATAAAAGTTAAATTAGAAATAATTACATTTTTTCATTTTCCAAGAATGAGACTCAATATTATCTGGAATAAATCTGTCATTTTTTATTTGATACATAAGACAACTACTATTTGTATCAATAGACTACAAATTGATATCAAAATTTTTAGCTAATAATTAAACACTTTCAGAAAACTTGTTAATAGCTTAAAGACATTCTTAATTACCTGTATCATACAAAGATCTTAAATTTTAACATATTCTCATATTAGTTAATGAAAATAATTCTTCTGAATAATCCCAAGGACCAGCATCTAATCTTTAGAAACTTATTTATCCATCTTCAATACCTATTGAATACCATTTGTTATTTATTTAATGAATCATTTTAAAAAAAGAAGAATCTGAAAGTAATTAATAAGTGAAATAATTTTCTATTAAGTATAAAATTTAAAAGTAATATTTAACATTAGGTCTTGGAAATTTTAAGATACCCATTAATGAGAATATAATTTTACTTTCTACTTTAAATTTACTCTAAAATTTTAATTCTTTTATTCTCTCAAATTTCTTTCCAAATGACATCTTAAAAAATCTATCTTCTTATTATTTAATATAAACTTCAGATGCATCTCTTAAAACTGCACTTTAAATCAACAAATGATGATTAGATATATTAACATTCTTTTTTTGAAATATTTCATCTTTTTTAATTTCATTTCTTAAATGAATCATATAATCATTAGCTACCTAATTTATATCTAAACCATCTGTTTATTATTTAACTAACCATTCTTAATAATCTCTAAAATGTAATTCATAATGTTCAACAATATTAGTACCTAATTTATTTATTTATGTATTTTAAAATCCAATCTATTTACGACCTGAATGATGAAAAGGTAATAAATGAGTTCTAGATCCAGGTTAACTTATAGTAAGATCAGGTTTCTCGTCTTTAATTAATTATTCAGAAATACTCCTTTATGGATTATAAACTTTAGTAAGTGATTTACTCTTTTTATCTGATCTTAATTTTCTCTAAAATTTAATAACATCTGGATTATCATCATTTAAAATAAGAGTTTTCTTTTTTAATTAATTAGCAGCTGTTTCAGGAGTATTTTTAGAATCTATTTATGTTCCTGAAAAAGCATATTAATCTTAATCTTAAGATATTTCTTTCTCTAAAGGAATTTATTCTTCTGATTATCTAAGTTGCATAGAAACTACTGAAAATACTTCCCAAACTAAACCACCTATTAATGCTAAAAGAAATATAGATAAAAATTCAAAAGAACCAACAAATAACATTGCTGATAACATATCCTCTGTATCATATGTTAATTCAAAAACTACTTGATTCCATTCTGCTGCTATAAACATTTATAACATCATTAGATATGATCCTGAAAATGATGTGAAATCCGCATATTTACAACTTCCCCATTGATATTCAAATATATCAGCATTACATTCTGAATTAGCATATGGATTCTCTGGATTTCTTTAAATCTTACCATATAAATACATCCCTACACAAGAATATATGAAAAATATCATTTAAACAGGCAATAATAATCTAAAAATTAATGGAACACAGATAATAATCTTATAAAGTAAATTTTTTATGATATCCAAAAATTCTAATCCAGATAACAAAAAATTTAGTATTTTGATTGATCTAAAAGCTCGAAATAATCTAAAAACTTTTTATATCTTTGCTAATCTTAATAATCTATTTGCTTTAATCGATTAAACTATATTTCCAGATACGATATTAAATAAAATATAATCAAAAATAATCTGTAAGATTACTAATGATATATCAAATATATTCCTAAGATAATTTATATCTAATACCATCCATCCTAAAAATATCGTTTTATACCTAAGGCTATAATTTTAATTATGCATTCAAGACTGTAAAATACTAAGAAAACTGTATCTAATAATGTAAATATATCCAAAATCTCTGAATCTTCAATAATAAATGCTGTTACAATCAATACACAATTAGTAATTGTTATAATAAGCATACTTATACTAAATAACTAAAATATTTAAATATTAATACATTTCCTTCTACGAAACTTATTAAACCCTTAGAATTTAAATAATCTCTCAAAGATTACCAACATTATAATGGTTTACTTTCTGGTAATTTGAAATTAGAACCATCTTAAATTAAATGAAGAAATTTATAGAACTCATCAAATTGAACCTTATCACTAATTATTATTAAATTTTTACTTGAAATCTTAATCAATCAAAGAAAACAAATTAGTCAAATCTTCTTTACTAATTAGATTTTCATAAAAATTTTCTATAAATTCTTAAAATTATGCATGTGTTAAATATCCCTGATCCTATAAATCTAAAGAAATGAAACTAGCCATCATTGCTGATTTCTATTTTATAATATCATTAATTGCTATTTCCATTCTATGACTTCTAAATCCTTCATAAACAACTGCAAGTGGAATAGGAGCAAATAAAAATATAAAGAGTAACAAATAAATTATAAAAAATAGACTGTAAAAAGTACCTTATAACATTGGAGGAATTATAATATCAGGATAAAAATCTAAAGTAGCCACCATAAATAACATTGAAAAAAATTTAAAAAAGTCTCCATAATCCTATGTTTTCATATCTACATTCTCTAAACGTCCAATCAAATTTATACCCACAAATGAAAATATAGATATTATGATTAAGTAAAGTAAAATTAAAATAAATAAATCTCGACTAGCTTTCATTATTCCTTTTAAATTTCTTCTTAAGTCCTTTGAATACATAGGCATTAATAATGTTCTTAATATTCTACTGAATCTCATTGTATTTGGTTCTTTATTATGTATTATGAAATCAATTAAACATGTATAGTAAATTATCAATTTAAATTACCTTTTTGGATTAAATGCTAATCTATTTTCCTTTTTTGTTATCATAAGTATTATTGTAATTATGGAGTCTATTCCCAAAAATGTTAAGATTATCCCTTCTATTATCAATACATTTCCATCTTCTTCCTTTTCCAAATCTGTAAATGGTAATTCAAAGAATGTTATAATCTAATAGATTAGTGATAACAGAAATAGAAAACCAATCCAAAATTGATTATTCTCTAAATACCAAAAGAATTTTAAGTATTTTTTGTTCGCTAAATCAATATCATTCCTTATAGTTCTCAAATAATAAGCATCATAAATATGTCTAATTGCTTTCTTCATTCTTTGCTCTACCGATAACTTTTTAACTATTTTCTATATCTCTGATGCCAATAAATCATTCTTCTCAAGTAATTTCTAAGAGAATTCTTATAAAGCTATAGATTATCTATAAATAGTAGACTGCCTTCTTTTCTTCTAAGGTTTATTCATTAAATTTAATTATTAGACATAAAATAATAAAATATATATTTTAAAAATTTAAGCCTTATTTTATAAAAGATATACGAATTTTATTGAATTCCTGATGTCAAATTAAATTTCTCTCTTTCAGTAGCTTAACAACATTTTTATAAAAATAGAGAAGTTTATTTTAATCTGTATATAAATATATAATTGATTACAATTTAACTTAATTATCTTATAGTTTGAACACTCAACATAAAATAATCAATTATTCTATTTTCTCTTTAAGCTTTTTATTTTTTTGATAAAAAGAATAATTTTGATTTAATATTTCACAATTATATTCTGTTAAAATAAAAAAACAAAAAATTTAAAATCTAAAATTGATGAAACAATTTCAAACACCAAATTCATGTCATTCAAGAAAAGGTAGTGCTAAAGTTAATAGACAACCATTTGCCATTATAAGTAATTGTCCAGAATTCTAATAATGTGCCAATTATTTATAAAGTAAAGTATAAGGATTGGAAATGAGAGTTAAAAATCTTAATAGTCATCATGCAAGTGAAAATAGATCAACTACAGCATCTAAAAATACATAAAATTAATCTCCTTTCAATACACATAAATAAAGCAAGAAATATGGATCTAATAAACAAATTGACACTCAAAGTTATTATGAAACAATTATCAATAAAAGATTAGAAAATATAAGTAAAATTGAATAATCACCAATCAAAACAGAATAATCAATTAATTAAGATAAATATTCAGTTCATAGTTTAGTTAGCCATTAAACAAGATTAAGTTATAATTGTATTCAGAAAATACAAACTTTAACCAAAAGACTAAGATAATTTAAATTAGTTAAAGATTAAAATCAAGATGAATGTGCTCCATCTTTAGCTAAAATTAAATGTTTTTGCCAAGAATTCTCAAATGAATGTTTTGATTTCTATAGATGCACCGATCTAATTACTTTAAAATATTTTATTTATTTACTCTTATAAGAATTGAATAGTAATTCAGAGACATTTAGGGGAAATGAAAATTAAAATTATGAATAATAAATTGAATATTTAAAATCTTAATTGGATAATTAAAATACTGAATAAATGACCTTTAAAGGGTAAATAAAGTTATAAAAAATGGTTTATGATACATAAAATCTTATATAAGAGATAATTTAGTAATTGTAATCTTAAAATAATTAAAATGTATTGACTAATTAAGTTGATATGTTGAATAAATAAATAAAATCACTAAAAGATAATATGAGTCAATAACAATTTTTAAAAAGTTCCTTTGGTGTAAATTTAGCTAATTATGAAACTAATGAAAATAACAATTCTCTTATTAATTAATCAAATTATAAAACTAATGAAGATAGATTCATAACTTAAATGAGTTCTAAATCAAAATCTCCTTATTGCAGAAATACTAGAAAGATATAAATGGAAGGAGATTCATAAAACAATTTGAGGTTATTAGAAGAATAAACAATTATAAATAGATAGTTGATGGAAAAGATTTTTGAATTATAGTCTTCAGATAAATAAAATTATACACTTTAAGAATTGTAAGATTAATTGAATGAAAAAAATAAATAAATCAATGAACTTTAAAAGAATGTAAAGAATTAAGAATGTTATTCTGAACTAAATTAAAGAATTTTAGATATAAGTAATAACTTAGACAATGTGATTCAATAAAATTCTACATTGACTTAAGAAAATGAGTTGCTAAAATTAAAAATTGAATAAATGAAATAATAAGAGATAAAATATTTTGATTTACTCTAAGAGAATAATAAATAATGTTAATAGCTAAATTTAATTATTNTGTATTCAGAAAATACAAACTTTAACCAAAAGACTAAGATAATTTAAATTAGTTAAAGATTAAAATCAAGATGAATGTGCTCCATCTTTAGCTAAAATTAAATGTTTTTGCCAAGAATTCTCAAATGAATGTTTTGATTTCTATAGATGCACCGATCTAATTACTTTAAAATATTTTATTTATTTACTCTTATAAGAATTGAATAGTAATTCAGAGACATTTAGGGGAAATGAAAATTAAAATTATGAATAATAAATTGAATATTTAAAATCTTAATTGGATAATTAAAATACTGAATAAATGACCTTTAAAGGGTAAATAAAGTTATAAAAAATGGTTTATGATACATAAAATCTTATATAAGAGATAATTTAGTAATTGTAATCTTAAAATAATTAAAATGTATTGACTAATTAAGTTGATATGTTGAATAAATAAATAAAATCACTAAAAGATAATATGAGTCAATAACAATTTTTAAAAAGTTCCTTTGGTGTAAATTTAGCTAATTATGAAACTAATGAAAATAACAATTCTCTTATTAATTAATCAAATTATAAAACTAATGAAGATAGATTCATAACTTAAATGAGTTCTAAATCAAAATCTCCTTATTGCAGAAATACTAGAAAGATATAAATGGAAGGAGATTCATAAAACAATTTGAGGTTATTAGAAGAATAAACAATTATAAATAGATAGTTGATGGAAAAGATTTTTGAATTATAGTCTTCAGATAAATAAAATTATACACTTTAAGAATTGTAAGATTAATTGAATGAAAAAAATAAATAAATCAATGAACTTTAAAAGAATGTAAAGAATTAAGAATGTTATTCTGAACTAAATTAAAGAATTTTAGATATAAGTAATAACTTAGACAATGTGATTCAATAAAATTCTACATTGACTTAAGAAAATGAGTTGCTAAAATTAAAAATTGAATAAATGAAATAATAAGAGATAAAATATTTTGATTTACTCTAAGAGAATAATAAATAATGTTAATAGCTAAATTTAATTATTAATGATAATTCTTAATTGAAAAAAATTTAATAATAATTTGAGGCAGAATGTAAGGGATATTAACAATAAATATTAAAATTATAAGAAAAGTGTGAAGTTTTATAAGCCTCATTGTAGGATAAAAATGATTCAAAATTTTTATAATAATAAATAAATGAGTTATTATAATAATAATAAGAGTAAAATAAAATTATTGTAATTATAATTTATATTAAATTAGAGTTTAATAACAGATGAAGCATTGTATTTAGGATAAATGACTTTATATACAAATGATTTACTACAAAAGTAATAAGGTGATATACCAACTTCAATAAAGGTTCTTTAAAAGGATTTAAGTAATAAAAAAACAACAATTTAACAGAAAATGAAAATTTTACAGTAATTTGGAAATAATATGAAAATAAAATAATGCATTTCACATAATAGTTCAATAAGAACGAATTCTGATGTGGATTTACTAGAAAATTTAGAAAACGATGTATAACCAACAAAATATTAATAATAATCAAGTTAACATAATGATTTAATGACGATGTTGGTAGTTTAATGTCATACAATAGAAAGAATGATTGATTTTTGATTAATAGATTTTTATATTAATAGATATTTATAAACAATATAGATATTAAAAGGATTAAAGGAGAAAAAACAGAATTTAATCATTAGGATTAAAACTAAAGAGAAATATTGATTTAAAAATTAATCTAATAAATAATGGATATTCATTCCTTATTTTGTAAAAAAAATAAGATTTAATATTTAAAATATAAAAATGAGGCCTAATTCTGAGATTCTTTTGTGTTAACTGTATTAGCTAGGAATAAATAAATGGAATTATGAAGATATTGGTTATACACATATAAATTCTAAGGTAATTAGTATGGAGATGAAATTTATAGAATGAATTGATTTTATTGTAGAAAGATACAAACCAAGAGGTGATAATTGTTCCTATAAAGTAAGAGAATGAATTTGCTTTTGATTCTGGTAAGTATAATTATAATATATATAAGAAGAAGCAATATAATTTCATTTTAATAAGGATTATACTTTAAGTTTTCAAAGAAGAGAAGGTGCAATGAAAATTTGGGCTAGTATTCAAAATATTTTGAAAGATAATAATGCTGAAGATTCTGATTCAATAGGATTGAGTCCAGTTTCTGAAACGAATTTAGTAGCAATATTAGAAACAATGAATAATATGATATAACATGGTTCTTAAACAAAATAGTTATTATAGAACTATTTAATAAATAAAAAAGTAAAAAAAATAAGGAATTTATGAGGAGTATTTTTAAAAACTTACAAAGTTGTTCTAATAATTAGAAAAGGATAATAATGTTAATTTGTTATAAATAATGTGTTAGATTATAAAGAATGTAATACTATATATATATTATATTATGATTAGATAGTAACTGTAGCAGAACATGAACTATTATAAATGATATTAAGCGATTAAAATTATTTATTTATATTTGGTGCATTAGAATGTAAGAAATATATAATGAAAAATAGATGATTATGAGATGAATAGAAAGAATTTTGTATCCCACCGTTAGTTTTTAGAGAAGGATTTGTAATTCTTGCAAGTAGTCCAAATAAAGAATAAAGAGAGACTTAAAACCATTCATTTCATATATCGACTGTAGTACTTGTGCGATTGTGGTTTAGCCTACTACATTGACGACTATCAGTCGATGTTTATTAAGATAGTTTTAAAGTAATCAAAATCATGATAGATTATAAAGAGTTGTTATGCTGACCTCTTTAAATACATAGAAAGTTCGAAAGATTTTTTGATTGAAGTTATTGACCAATTCAGAAATTTCAATTTCTTAGCTTTACGGTTCCTTATTGAGATATGTTAAGTCTTTAAGGAATTTCCTGATGTATAAATTTGATTCATTTTTTATTAGTTAAATAAATTAGTGATTTATTAAAAATTAAGTGAATATGGTTTATATGATATTATCGAAGATTATATAAATGATTCACTTAAAGGATTTGAGAAATAAAAAGCAAAATTAAAGAAACTTAATTTAAAGATATCTGTAATAGATTAATTATATTTATAAAGGATGATATATTTACTAAAATTCCAAACATGATTCTAGAATTGTTAATTGTTTGTTTATAACATTTTCCTAAAAATTTTAGATAATATCTTATAAGTGAGCATCAATAAGTCCTCAAATATCCATTGTTCAATAACATTGTAGATAATTCATTTCAAAGTGAGTTGTATATGGAAATCCTGAAATTATTGATAGAAAATAATTCAGATGAATAGAATAAAACCATAGATTTTTTTTTATTTTAATTCTATCCAAAAATAGCATCTTAAATTTCAAATATATCAACAAATGAATACAAATAACAATTTTTAGAAATTACTTTAGGTTTGGTTAGAACCTTAAAACCTTAAATAAAGGAAACTGTGAGTTAAAATAAAGTGATATAAAAATTTGGATTTATTCTATAAGAAAATTAGAAGATGTTGCAAATTAAGTGTTTACAAATAATTAAATTATTATGTTTATTTAGAGATGAAGATATTAATAATGAAATCATAATGATCCTCCCTAATTTAATAAATGTTATTTTATCCTATAAAGGTTTAAGAGAGAATTTACTATTTTCTTAATAATTAGAGATAATCAAGATTATTTATGAAGGTCTAAGTTAAAAATTGATAACATCATTAGTAAATATTTATTAATATAAAATATAGGAAGATGAATTGAAAAAGAGAGAAAATCATATAAATTATAAAAGAATTTTTGATATTTTCAAAAATTTAAAAAACAATTGTAATTAATAAACCTCACCTCAAAATCAGATTTAACCTAGATATAATGTAATTGGTGATGAAATAGATTTATTCAAATCAGTTTAAGCACATAACACGAATCATATTATAAAAGCTTAAAAGAAACTAATCGATAAAGAAAAAGAACTTGATTAGATATCCAAAAAAATAAAGATTGATTGAATTAGCTAATATAAAAATACCAAATTAAAATAATATATATATTATGTGTTTATTTGATGTAATCACTGAATTGAACATTTTCCACTTGCATCAGCATTTTCATTCGAGTTTGACTTCCTTTAAGCACCAGCTTAAGGTTTAGAAGTCCCTTAAGTTTGAGATGTTTATTAAGGGAATTTTTTTTTTATAGCTTGTTTGACAGCCTCTTAAAAAATTTATTTTAAATTTGTTCCATTAAGTGCACTACATTCAATATATTTGCAACCATAATCTGAAATAACTTTTTAAGCAATATCATATGTCACGAATTTTTCCAAGTTTACATTTTCTGTTGGTCTCATATCAATTTTATTTCCAATAAAAATTTTAGGAACATTTGGTTAATCTGCTTAAAGTTCAGGATACCACTTAGATAATTTAGATATATTTGGTTACTTTTTTTAAAGCATTTTAAAATGAACTTGGTTCATCTACTGAAAATGTAATTAAAAAGACATCACTTTATGGATAACTAATAGATCTTAATTGTTTATATTCTTCTTGTCCAGCTGTATCCCTTTATTATTAAATAATTATTTGAAAATACCATAAGTTAAGATTTACCATTTTATCCTCATATTATATTTATGTACAATAGTTCTCAAATATAGTTGGTACATAGTCTGTAGGAAACTTATTTTAAGTGAATCTATCATAAACTCAATTATATTTACCTGATTAAAATACAAGTTTTGCCTACACTACCATCACCTACTACTACTAGTTTGATTGAAATTGCTGCATTTAATTAATTATTATTCATTTAATATTATTTATATTACACAAAAATATTTTCTCATAGCCAAGTCTAAATTATCTGTCCTATGTTAACTTTACTCGTTCACTTTATTAACTTTATTCACTCAATCTAACCCAAACTCCATTTCTGCTTCCCATATCTTCCAAAATTAAACCATCATTTGTGTAACTAAATTAAGCATGAATTCCTGATAAATGCTATTCTTATTAATATTTATTATTACTGTATCCATTCTAAATTAATCTAACTATCTACCAAATTTAACGCAATTCTAATTCTTTATTAACTAAAATGAAAACTTTTAATTTATTTATTGCCCTTCAACCACTCTTAATACAACATCACATTATTAATTATTACAAACCATCTATTCTATTTTATATTACATGCTTCCCATATGTAGAATTAATCCCAATCTCATTAAAGAAGGTTGCATCAATAATACAAAAGTTCCAGAAGTACTTCCTGTATCTTTCAAGTAAAAATTTTTTGTTTTCTAATCGAATTCGATTAAACAATGATTTCTACTTACATAATCTTCCACTAATACTAAAGTATTTTCAGGATTTCTTCCAATACTCAATCCTTTCTCTGTAACAATCATCTTCTAATTATCACCTATGCAAACAATTTCCATTGTATGCTTTATTTCTGTCTGCTTAATTGAATTTGGATATGATGGAATCTTTGTAGCTTCTAAATTTTATTTTGGTTGTTTCAAGATTTGAGGAGCTTCAACTACTTTCATTGATTCAACCAATTCAACTTTATGATTATCTTAAAAGCTATCTCTTCTTGGCTTGAAATCATTTAATCTCTAAATTGGTGTGTAATCAAGATTTTCTTTATTGATTATTTATTTGCTTGCAATTGACCATTCACTTTAGCCTACATTATCTCTAACAAATTATTTATATTCTATAAATCCATTTTGAATCCATTATAAAATTTTCTTCTTTTTAACATTAGAATTAATGCCCAATTCATTCAAATCATCTTCATTCAATACTTCTAAACAAGCCCCATCTATGGCATTTCTTTCTATTAATTATTATTATCAAATCTTTACAAAAAACATTTGATAAATCATGTAATCCAATAAATTCCAACCATGATTCAACATCACATTAATTCCATCTTCGAGGTTCTTTAGGAATGACACTAAATAATTTCTGATAATCCATTAAATTTAAATTTAAATTATGTATATATATTTAACAATCATAAAGTTTAATCATTTCATTTTTGTAATATTAATTTTTTCCTTTTTTATATGTTTATTTTTCTTAACAAGAATATTTTATTTCAATAATTTCGATTCCTCCTTATGAGTTCTTGAAATGTGACCCCTAAGTATACTTAGTAAAATCATTACCCCAAAGAGCAAGCTTTTACAAATTTACTATCACAAAATCGACACTTGTATCCTTTAGAAAACTTATTTAAATTCTTATTGAAGGTATAAATTGTCTATTTCTCTTCCTCTTCACCATTCGGTTAAGTTTGTACTTATAATAAATTTTTTTGCATTAGAATATCTTGCAATCTTCCCACTAATCCTGATATATTCTAATTGATATAAACTAACTAATGATCATTTGATTATTTTGTTTGTTTCTAAGATTTTGACTTGTTCATGTTTATTTTCCTTTCCAATGAATCAACACTAGTTTCTAATTGTTACATTTGTTATTAAATAGTCTCCAAATATTTTATTAAAGAAATATCTTATTTAACCTCCTCCTACTTAACTTCAATATTATTCTTTTACAATTATAAAATAAATATACCTCTCTAAACAAAGAACATAAAGATGTATGTATGGGTTTGCCTTTATTACTATTGTTGTTAAAACTATATTAATGAATTTGCATTTATTCATCAAAGTCATGTATTTAGATTATTAAATCCTTCTTTGACTAAAAACTGAAATAAAGATAAAAGCCTACTTTTATAACAATCAATTGTGTTCAACGCAAGATTGCTAAAAGTACTTAATAATTAATCAACCATCTAAGATAAATAAAGATTGAATTCTAATATATGTAGTGTATAAATTATACATGATTTAGATTGCTATTGTAAACTTAAAGCTCTCTCTAATTCAAAATACTCCATTCCTTTCCTTGATTTTTCTGTTAATTCATCAAACTTACTTTTCAAATAATGTTTAGTTAAAATCTAGACATGAGTGAGAGATATTGAATGATCTTAAATAAAGTTATTCTAATCTCCTTCATAATCAAAATCTTTTTGGCAGCATTTACAAAATGCAACCTATTTGGTTTTAAACAAAATCATCTTAAATAATATATTTTTGTTTTTCATAATTAATAAATAAATAAAATAATGAAAGTCTTAAGCTTCCATAGAATTTAAATAGAATTCATGGTGATTTTGAAATCATAAATATTGAATTTAATATAACTAATTTTTCAACATTTCTTTCTTTCCATTTAATGCAAAATTATCTTGAGCACAAATTTAAAAGGATGAATTAATTAATAATCTTATAAAATTTTAAAATTAAGTCATCTAACCTTATTATTTGGAATATAATGTTTTATATTTTTTGAGATTTGCGAATCATATAAATATCTATGCTATTTATCTATTTAAAATATTTTAATTAATTTAAGTAATAGTTAATCCTACAAGAATCAACGTAAATGATCTTTACTAAAATCTAATAAAGCTAATTTTGTTTCTTTTGTGAATAAATAACTTATTTTGGACCAAAAAGCATGTTAAAAATATATAAGCTAGCTAGCATTTAAAAAACCTTAAGCAATTTTTATTAATTCATAAAAAATTTTTAGAGCTTTATAAATTAATCCATATAAACCATTTTATAATCATAAAATATGTTTAGAGATAAATTATAATCTTTAAATAAAAAAGATATTAATAGTAATTTTTAAAGTAAAAACTGATTTTATTTTATTTTTATACCAATTGTTGATATTAGTTTCAATGTCTTTAAGATGACAAGTATATTAACTTAAATTTTTAAGAGCGGCAAATGAGAATAAACGTTCCTTAAATTTTATGAATTAGATTAACCTTTTTCTTGTATTTTTAATATTTCAAATACTAAACTAGATAATACATAACCTTTATGAACTTTTGCATGTTTAGTAGAGTTGTTTGGATATTTTTATATGCTTCTTTTCTGAAAAATCGATTTCGACTTTAAACTAGATTGAATAAACAAGGATGGACTGTAGATCCCATTTGGAGTGATTTATGAAAAAAGATTCTGACGACAGGGAGTATCAAGAGGATAATCAAAAGAATCATCTGTTTCTTTTTGTCTTAACATTATTAATGAACTTCAAATTGAGCTCAGAATCTTTTTGATGGGGAATTAAGAATGTTGCTAAATTTTCAGTCACTTTTTCACTGTAATAAAATAATAAAATAAAATGGGTAATGTATATAAAAAGAAATATGATAAACTTCTACATAATCTAAAATTCATTTCTTGCTAATAAATAAAAGTTCTAAATGTTCAAAAACAATTAACTAAATTATGATTGAAAGTTATATGTGTTCAGCTGTTCATAAAATAATTTCCGTATTAATACAAGGGTCAAAGAAATGTTATTTCAATAAAAAAACTTAAAAGAGCCTGTTCATATAATTTGTTTTACCCTATTTTCATAAAAAGCATCTTCAAATAACTACTCCAATCCCCAAAGAGTCTATTAAATCAACAGGGATATTTTAAGAGTAAATGCATTTTTGTTAAAATTCTGAAGATATATATAATGAATCATTAGTTTTTGGAAATTAAAAGCTTCTAAAATAAACATGAAGTTAAAAAGTGCATAACAAATAAATATCTAAAAATTTATAAATAATCAGACAGAAATATATAATAAACAGCCATTATAAAAATTTAAACAACTCTATTAATTTTAAACCTTCTTTATCTTTTTTGCAATTTGATCTAATATCTTTTATAGTCTATAAAATTTTCTTGAAATATTATTTATTTATTCTTTTTGGATCATTATTTAAAATAATTGAATATTATTATTTTTAAAAGTGATTTTATTTTAAATATGATAAATTATTTATATAAATAGGAAATTAGAAAAGATTTATTTTCTTTTAAAGAACTAATCAACCTTTATAAATTTAAGGTTCTCTATAATTAAATTAATTGAAGATTTTAGGGATTATATTAAATCAAAGATTTTAAAAGTCTTGTAAGATTTTTAAACTGCTCTTTTTAGAATCTTTAAAAAATGATAAAATCTTCAAATGGTTATTTACAATTACAAAATGTTGATTTTCTTTTTCTTTTTTCATTTTTTGGCTTGAAGTACTAATTGACTTTTTCAATTAAAATTTTAAAGAATACGACCAAAAATGTATAAGCTTAAAAATCTATTTGATTAAGATCCTTCATTTAAATATAAAAACTTACAAAAATTTGATCTGTCATTATTAATTATATTGATTTGAGATATTTATTACAATTAAATTATTAAATTAATGTCATTTCTCAATAATTATTCAATGAAAACACTATTGCTAACATACTCTGTTTTATTTTCTGTGGCATTTTCATCAATCTCATATATAACAGGATATTTTGGAGGACGAGTAATAATAGATGAATTTTTATCTTAATCTGAGATTATATATGAGAGAGCTAATACAAACAAATTTAGTTATGCGACCCATTATTATAACTATTTGAATTCTTACTTTTAAATAAGTAACTATCTAATGTTAAATTAGATGCTAATCCCCTTATCACTTTAAATCAACTATATTTAGCTTATTTTAGAAAAATTTTATTGAACAGCTCATTAAACTAAAATAATTTTGGTGGAATTTAATCTTATCCATCAATAATTGAAAGTAAAAAGCATTAGAATTTTTCTGATTCTATATTTTGTTATGCCTTTAAAAATGAATTTAATTCTTCTGATATAAACTAAATAGACTAAGTTACTTTTGGTGATTTTATTGGTTCTCTAGGATAAATTATATATCCTTAATTTGATTCTAATGAAGCTTTTTTATATGGATATATTGAAGAATAACCTAAACCACTTTATTCTTATCCATGCTATGCTTTAGGAAGTGATATCTTAAATTTTTAACCAGAAACTAGACCATGGTATATTTTAGCATAAAATATATCTAAATTTACAAAAATTACAAAAGAGTATCACTATAGCATTTCTGATCCATACTTGTGTAAGTTTTTGAGATAATTATGTAGTTAAATAAGATTACAAAATCGGAATAACTTTAACTCTACCATTAATGGATAAATTTCTTCAATTTTCTGGAGCTTTTTGTATAGATATTTTTTCTAATTATATAATTCAAGTAACTTAAAAAATACTAAATGAATACAAAGAAGTCTATATAATGATTTTAACTAAAGATGGCATTTTAATCAATTAATAAAATAACACACATATATATTTTTATGACCAAAACATTACTGGATTTAATAAGAATAANTGTATAAGCTTAAAAATCTATTTGATTAAGATCCTTCATTTAAATATAAAAACTTACAAAAATTTGATCTGTCATTATTAATTATATTGATTTGAGATATTTATTACAATTAAATTATTAAATTAATGTCATTTCTCAATAATTATTCAATGAAAACACTATTGCTAACATACTCTGTTTTATTTTCTGTGGCATTTTCATCAATCTCATATATAACAGGATATTTTGGAGGACGAGTAATAATAGATGAATTTTTATCTTAATCTGAGATTATATATGAGAGAGCTAATACAAACAAATTTAGTTATGCGACCCATTATTATAACTATTTGAATTCTTACTTTTAAATAAGTAACTATCTAATGTTAAATTAGATGCTAATCCCCTTATCACTTTAAATCAACTATATTTAGCTTATTTTAGAAAAATTTTATTGAACAGCTCATTAAACTAAAATAATTTTGGTGGAATTTAATCTTATCCATCAATAATTGAAAGTAAAAAGCATTAGAATTTTTCTGATTCTATATTTTGTTATGCCTTTAAAAATGAATTTAATTCTTCTGATATAAACTAAATAGACTAAGTTACTTTTGGTGATTTTATTGGTTCTCTAGGATAAATTATATATCCTTAATTTGATTCTAATGAAGCTTTTTTATATGGATATATTGAAGAATAACCTAAACCACTTTATTCTTATCCATGCTATGCTTTAGGAAGTGATATCTTAAATTTTTAACCAGAAACTAGACCATGGTATATTTTAGCATAAAATATATCTAAATTTACAAAAATTACAAAAGAGTATCACTATAGCATTTCTGATCCATACTTGTGTAAGTTTTTGAGATAATTATGTAGTTAAATAAGATTACAAAATCGGAATAACTTTAACTCTACCATTAATGGATAAATTTCTTCAATTTTCTGGAGCTTTTTGTATAGATATTTTTTCTAATTATATAATTCAAGTAACTTAAAAAATACTAAATGAATACAAAGAAGTCTATATAATGATTTTAACTAAAGATGGCATTTTAATCAATTAATAAAATAACACACATATATATTTTTATGACCAAAACATTACTGGATTTAATAAGAATAATTGGGATTAACTAAAAAATAAAGATAATCAATACTTTAAATTTATGAATTAAATAACAAATTCTTAATAAAGTGTTATTAAGTTTTACTTAAGAAAATAATAATTGTATGTTTTATTGTATTTTATTTTTTTATTTAGGTTAGTATTATAGATAATTCTCAATATTAAGATTATCTAACTGAATCTAAAAGAGATTTATAAGAAAAAATTTAACAAACTTTAAATTAAACCATTATACTATTGTTTGTTGCATATTTTTCTCTGATTTTTTGTGTTTATTTAATGATTTCAAAATTAATTAAGTAACCAATAGATGAGATTACCAAATGTTTTAAAATTGCGAGACCAAAAACTTTAAAGGAAAAATATGAAGATTTACTTAGATGGAGATTTCAAATTAAAAGAAAATATTGTATTAGTCCAGCTATTAAAAAATTGTAGAAGGCAGTCTACTATTTAAATAATTTTAATTTTTTAAGAATAAAATAAAAAAATTCTTTATGTTTATTAATGGAAAAGTTTTAATTTCCTAAAAGAGAAAGTTCAGCTAGAATAGAAATTATGAAATTAAAATTGTAAAATTTTAATACTTAATATGATGAGTATTCTGTTAATCGGAATTAAGAGAATTCAAATATAATAAATAAATTGAAATTTCTTGAGATAAATTAATTTCGACTAAATTCGAAATAGAGACTCTGGAACTTATTTCAAACTAAAAATGATCTAAATTAATATTTAAGCAATCAAATTTAATTATATGCCTTTAAATTTGTTAAAAGTTTGTTAACATCAAAATCATAGAACTTAAGTTAATGAATTGGATGAATTTATTTTAAAATCTCTAACTTAAAATCTCGTGAATTATATTCAAACTTAAATGCAATTTTGTCCTAATTCTGAATTCTCTTGAAATCCATGATTTCTTAAATAATATAAAAATAATTAAGAATAAATTCTTATCTTATTGTCAAATTAAATTGTCAAAATAAAATGTTCATATATTCAATTTGAATAGTAATAATAATAATTAAAAAAGTAATTATAATTAATTGGGAATGAAATATAAATACCAAAGTAAATATTATAAATCCAAATCAATATTATTAAATTTTATGATTTTTTAAGTTTTCAAATTTCGATTTGGCACAATATAAACAAATTTTCCAAAACTTTCATTCAAAGTGATAGATTTTTAGACAATGAAGGAAAGAAATGCAACTCTTCTTTCTGATTCTGACATATAAACATTAAGTAAAATGCATTCATTAAATTCAACATGGAAGATAGTAATTAATATAGTAAAATAGACACCATAAAAATTATATAGAGAAATAAAATTCAACAATTTTAAGGAAGCTTTTTCTTTTATGAATTAAGTGGCCATTTTTTCAGAGTAAATTGACCGTAAGATATTTTTTAATGTTAGATCATCCTGATTGGGAAAATGTATATAATTTAGTTAAGATTAATTTGAACACACACGATATAGGAGGAATATCAATAAAAGATATTTTTCTTGCTTATGCAATCGTAATAATATATATTAACATATAGGATACAATAGCAATGAATGTAAGAGTAAAATCTGCAGAATCAACAAATGATACTCGTATTTTGGAAGTGGCAAAGATTGCAGACTCTTGGAATTTAAATTTTGATTAATTCCATAGAATGATTGAAACAGATTCTAGATAAATATGAATATTATTTTTATGAATATGATTATTTCATTCTGATAATTTTTGATTGATGTATTCAATTAATCTATCAACGATATCGATTTCAGTTTATCTATATATATTTGATAGATTACCTACTAACTTTTTGATTACTGTATTCTTGATCTTCTAATTCATTAATTCTAGTTGCGTCTTGAATATTTAATTAGGTGACTTCAACAATAGCATTAGAAATGTTAATTAATCCATCTAATTCATTTAATCTTGATTAAATTTCTTTAAGTCTATTATTTGCAGTAGCCAATGAAACTTATAAAGTTTATTTTTCATTTCTTAAATCATCACCTAATCTGGTTAAATTTTCAATTTAAGTTTTATGATTAGCTTCTAATTAATCTTAACCTTCTTATAATGCAGTAATCAATCTAGCAACTAAACTTAAAACATTATTCAATGTTTCTGGGTTTACTTTTGTGGTCATTTCAGCTAATCCTTCAATAATTGGTTGGAATAATGTTAATGAACTTTTTTTAGTATGAGCTTCTAAGATCTCTTTAATCTTTTAGAAGTTTTCTTTAGTTTAAATTAAATTGCTTTTAGTGTCTTAACTATATATATATTTAAATAAATATAATACGTTAATTGTATTAATGATGCACCTTCACCTCTTAAATTCATTAATAATCTTTAAGCTTCTTTGCAAGCAAGAATTGCATCACTATAATCTTAATATTTAACTGTAAAATCTGTATTTTCAGCATCTAATCTACTTTAAGCATCTCCACTTCCTCTACTATTTCTATCTAATGCAGCCTAATCTATTAAATTATATTCCAATTTATTTACCTTCTTAAACTCTTGTTTACAATGTGCTTAATTCATTATTTAAACTTGATTATTCTTATCTTTAGTTATCAAGATCTTATTAAGCTTATTCAAGTGTTGCTTAAAGTTTTGCCAAATCGACTTAACTTCTTCTTGTGAATGTTGCATTTTCTTAATCTTATAATTATGTCAAAGCAATCAATTCATCCTTTATTTATTATAGGAGCTATTTTAATTCGTTTAATGATCCTCCTGTTTTCATATTCACACTCACTAAATTTATCATTGATGAACTAAAAGGATGATCTCCATATCCTGAAAGTCTTTCTTTCAATTCAGAAACTGTAGTTGCCTAAATACAGACAATCAAAACAACAACCAATAAAGCTGATTTCATATATTATTAATAACTATCACAAAAAAATAGAAAAACGAATATTTTCTCAATCCTTATTATTACTTCATTAATCAATTTTTTAAACTTCTCATCTTCATTTCTCATTTTTATTCTTCAATCATTCTCTCTATTCAACTATAACAATGCATTTTTCCTTTTCAAATATTTTTTCTTTAATATTTAAAATATACTATATTATAACATAATCAATCATTTTTTCAATCTCATCATCTAATAACTCTTTATATATTCTTATAATAATTATTCATCATCAGTTAAATAATCAATCATCTAAATATCTATTTCTTTATAATTATTAATCGGGTATTCTTCATCAATTTTTATAAATTTTATCGAAAATCCAATGAACCTTTCTTTTTAAAATAATACTTACTTTAAAAATACTTTAAAATTTGAATCCTTATTCACTTATTAGAAAATTTTTTAGAAATAATTTTCATACAATTCAATGAAAGAATCATAACTAAATAAATCTCCCTTCTCTACAAATCTTATCAATTCCATTAAATCACTATTATTAATTCTTTTATCAAAAAGGTTTTATAACTCTTAAGATGCTTACTAAATTATTAAAATATATTTTACTGCAGAAATCTCTATTTTTTAACAATAAATTTTATTAATCTCTTTCAATTAAGTTTAATTTTATTCTTAATAATCTAAAATTTTATTTCCCTCAATTTATAAACACAATTATTTTTTTAACTTACTTTAATTCATATTTTAATCATTCATACAAATCAATCTTATATTAGCAATCATTGAGTATTAATACTAACGTAAAAGGTAGTTAAAAATTTCAAACAAAGTTTAGTATTTTTCTAATTATTAATTTGTTCTAATATAAAATAGGTAATTATACTTTAATTTTTAATAAGAGTTAAAGACATTCTCAGCGAACCTAATTTTAGCAAAAATTATCAAAACTATTTTTTTTAAATCAAATGAAGACTAAGTTATTTCAGTTATTTTTATTAGTTTTCTTTTTTATTACATGTTATTTTAAACGCATTAAAAATCATTATTAGTTAATTTTTCTTCTTCATATTATTTTATTAATTTTTGATTATCATTAAATTTATATTCTTAATTTTTGAATTCTGAAGAATTATTTTAATTTTAATTCTTTTTAATTATTACCTATTAATTTTATGGATAAAACTCTTTTTTTGTAAGATTTTGAAATGATTATTGGATGACAGGCTATATACTATCTTTTTATTAATTTTATGCTATTTTTTATTAATTAAATATTTGTTCTTTTTATTCATCCTATTTGGATGGATAATATTATTGGTTATTTTAAATCAAATTCTTGTTTTTAAGATTTATCATTTCATTAAATGATTTTTCTGGTGTCTATATTTCTTAGAAGTTAGTTTTAGACATATTAATTTAGCTTTCTTCCATAAAATTTGAAAAATTAATTGTTTGAGTTTCATCAGGATTTTATTATATTGAAGATTCTTCAAGGTCAGGTTTAAATTATTAGATTGAGTTTTTAAGGCATTCTTATTAATTTTTATACGATATCCTATCACTAGATTTTTATTAAATATTATTTTGTGACTAATCATAAATCTTTTGATTATTTGTTAATTAAGACTTTTGAATATTTTTTCTTGAATTTAAATTTAAATCAGTTTGGGATTCAACTAAAGATACATTGTTAATTATTTAATTAGTTGATTTGTTTTTGAATTATTTATTCTAATATAATATTTAGTTTTCTTCTTCCTGATTTCTATTTTAATATATTCGATTATTATTCTATATATAAGTTTATTTTTAAAATTCTTGAGGATGAAATGAAATGCTCAAATCATTTATAGATTCTTAAATTAAAAATTTTTGCTGATTAACCTTATACTATGAATTATTTTATTTTTCATATTAAAAATCTTAAACTTATTATTGTTAAATTTTATCATAAACATTTTATTAGCCTAATTAAGACTAAGAATTCTAGTTTTTATCTTAAATCCTTTTTTAATCTTATTCATGTTTAAAATCTTAATCTATATCATCAAAAGTTTTAACATAATTATCAGGCTGATAATCTTAAAAATTAGCATTAGATTATTTTTAATAAGATTATTATTATATAATTTGATTTTATTAATTATTATCTTATTGATTTTATTTATTAGTTTTAAATTGATATTATATATTTAGATTATTATTTTTATTATCATTTTCAAATTCCTCTCTAAAATAAATAGATTATTGATTATCAACCTCTTCCTTTATTTATTGATTCATGGCATATGGATATTATATAATATCAGGAGTTTATTTTTTAACTTTTGGTAAATTATAGTAATCATGATTGGAACTTTACATTCCAAACTCGTTTTACTCATTTTTTTTAGTAGTAAAGGTATTAATTTATGGTTTTAGATCTAAATCCTCTAAGATGCTAGTTAATTGATCCCAACCTATTCTATCTTCCTCTAAATAAGTAATAGTCATTTAAAGGATTGATTTGAGTTCATCTGATAATTTTTTATCATCCTAATTCGAAATTTCAGGTATTATGATCCCATTCTATAATTTTTAATATTCTTCCTGTATATCATTTAATGATTTTACACGAAATAATGATGTTTAGAATGTTATATAATAAATCATCATTCCAAACTATATAAAGAATTATTCTTACACTAAAAATATCTGCTTTATTAGAATATTTTCCTTCAAATATTTAAGGTGCTACAAATAAAGGTGTACCCACTTGAGTTTATTTCTAAATAGATTCCAGGTCAAATTAAGTCTTACTTAAACCATAATCACATATCTATATTGTTGAATAATTGAAATACTTTATATTATCCATCATCTCCTATCACTATATTTTCAGGCTTTAGATCTCTGTGAATAATTTTTTTTTTTCTCATCTCATTATATCCTCTACAAATTTATCTTGATATCTCTAAAATTTCTCTAACCGAGAAACTTTTATTTTCCTTTTTGATTTTTTGAAGTTTTTATTCAAGATTTTCAATACATTTCTCCATAAATATATATATTCTTTAATTCTATTCTTCTACATGATAAATTTTGACAATGTTTTGATGAGTAACTTTCTTCATTTCCTCTAAAATAGCAACTTCTCTCTTAATTTTTTCTTTTTTCTCTTCTGTAATGTAGAAAACCTAATTAAAATAAATATACTACCTTAACACATATTATTCTATTCTCACTTATTTTTCTTCCTTCATAAACTTTTCCATGAGCTCCTTATCCAATCAAAGATTTAAAATGAATTTCATAATCATCAATTTCCCGAATATCATAATTTTTTTACATTTTATAAAAATTAGAATAATTTTAGTATTTTTATTATATATAATTATTTTGTCTATCAGATAAAAATCTTTGATTAAATATTTTTTTATTTAAATAAAAAATAAAAAGATTTGAGAGAACTCAATATATATATTTGTTCTTTAATATATATGAGAATATAGATTATAATATTTATTTTAATAAAAATAAAGTACATATCTGAAAGTTAACCCTAATTGTATATAATATATAAATCATGATATAAGTTGAATAAAATGACACTTTGAAAATGATCAGGAAGAATCTCAACAAAAATGTAGATTCCCAAGAATATTAATAGCATTAGATTATAGAATTTGTATTTGTATATAAGTGTGTTTGATAATAAAAAAGAGTTCAAATAATTAATATAATTTAGATAAAAAATAGAAAGAAGTAATTATAAATGATATATAGATATTATTAAATATATTGTTATATTTTCAATCATTACGCATAGGTGTTTGATAAGTTATATAAGGAGATTGATATCCTCTCATAACAGATTGTTAAACACCTTCAAGATCATCCCAAACTCTGGTTGACATACCTGGATGATGTTAAGGTGTTTTTCCAACTTGAAGATGGGAATTAGATGTATCAGATTTAATGAATTCTAATGGCACTTTAACAACAAGATTTTTAGCTGATAATTATATGGTTGCAACTCTGCTATTAACTTCTTGAACCATACCTCTATAAGATTACCATTATCCTTTTCGAATAGTAACCATTTATCCTCTAAGATTTTTCCAATCCTCATTAGATATTTAAGATGTTGTATTTATAACAACAGGTTCTGCTTTTTTGGAAGATGAGACTAAACCACAATTATTAGCTTTTTCTATTATCACACCTTAAGTATTATCAAATTTTCCATTAAAAAGGAATAAATAATCTCTATATACATGAAGTACTGTAGCTTTATTGTCTAAAAAATGAGGATATATATTTACTTTTATAAAAGCCATCAAGAATGACAACTAAATCTTATTATCTAATATCATTACCATACATATTTTTAACTACATTGTTTCTGGTATTGATGAAATTTTTGATGGCCAATTTATTTATATTTTTGATTTAATTTGTAAGATCAAGAATACTAACTTCATTGTTAGAAATGTTGAGTATACATCCAATATCATTATCTATGAGTCCAAATTTAACTAGATCATTTCTCTTAAATCCAGGTTTTTATTATGTAGATCCAATATCAATATTATCTTCAATATCCATTTTTTTGATAACATTACTTTAAGATTATAGATCTGATATCAATGCATCAACAATTCTACCAGCTTCTGTAGAAATTTATGCATTTAAATCATCCATTTTAATAATAGTTCCACTTAAACCAGTATTAGGGCCTGAAACAATTGCAACTTATTAATATAACTTAAATGTTAATTTAGCATCACTAATTTAAAGTTTATATTCATAATTCTTTTTTTCATTTGTATTTTTATTTTTAACAGTTTATGTAACAATAAGTTTATTTTCATCTTATAAAATCTGAGCTACTTTATATCTATTTGGTTTAGCTTAATCTTAATTAAGTGTTATATAATCTCCAATTTATATTTTAGATTTTTATTCAACAACTTATTTTAAACTAGAATGTAATTTTTAAAGAATCAATCTATAATCTTATACATCTGGATAGAAATATTATAAATCTTCTACTGTAGGTTTAATATTTCCAGTTAAAACTTAATGAACAGGAAGTGTAATAATTTCAAATCCATCTTTTTTAGCAGATGTCCATTCATCTCTTATAGAAGTATAAAAAAATTAAGATGTTGGTTCATCATTATCATCATTAATAGACTTTTTAGTCATTTATATTGGGATTTTAGGTCCACGAATATATTTTCTTTATTCTTATAGATATTTGGCTCTTTTTTAGAATTTATATTTGCTTCCTCTTTAAAAAGGTTCATTATCTTCAATAGGAGGTTCTCCTTCTTCTTCTTTCATTTAGAAACGAGATTAATCTGCATTAGTATTATTTTTTTTAGAATTCTTTTTTTTATTTTCTTCATCTTCTTCAAGAGATTTCATTAATAACTTCTATCTAGGTACTACTTTTAATTTAATTAATTTTCTCTCTTAATCTACTTACATAACTCTAGCTAAATCTCCAGAATAAATATTATGTTATCTAACCCTAACCCATTATCCTTCTTCTATATCTATTTATTCTACTTCTGCTGGTTTAAACATATTAGGACACTATTCACATTCAACTAATTCAGGTGGTGATTATCTAACTATAGTTAAACCTTCTATTGCTTTCATAACATGTTATTCAAAATAGGCTTCAAAAAATATTGCTGCAGGAAATTTCTTTAATGCAAACACAGATACTATTTCTAATGGATTTGTATCTATTAAATGACTATGTTTAAACATTATTGATGTCACTGCTTCCTACTCTTTACCCTTATTACATGAAACACGCCAAAACTATTTTATATTTAAATATCTATTTTACTTTTGGATCTCTTAAACCTGGCTTCTCTATTTCATCATCTGATCTCTCAACTTCCTCTACATTTAATCCATCTCCATTTTAGTATCTATTCATGATATCTTCTACTACATTTCTCTCATGTCTTCTCTTTAATTCCATATCTTTATATATCTGTTATTGCTATTTTGTTGTTATCTCTTTTGCTCCTTCATCATCTGAATCATTCTCTGATGTTTCTGATGCCTCTAAATCTATATACGTTTGTTTCTTTCCATTCTTTTTATTCTTTTAATACTTTTTTAACCTTTTATTCTTTCTCTACTTAAACTATTCTGATTCTGATGAATCCCTTATATCTATTGAATCAAGAGATGAATCCTCTTAATCACTTCGATAATCGTCATTCTTTACACTCATTAATTTAATTATTAAATATTTTAAGAATATAAATATTTATGAAGTCTCATTATTTCAAGGTTTTTATTCTTTTTCTAATTTCATTAACTCAATATAATACTATTTCTTCATATATATCTACTCTCAATAACTATAATTAACATTTATTGATATATACCATCTATATATATATATAGATTGTATTTAATCTAATTTCAATTCCATCTTATCATTAACTAAAATTACTTTTAATTATAATAATCTCTTTGATATCTAATACATCTTTTCAACCAATACAATGTTATTCTACTCTAATCTATCCTATTCTTATCATTTAGTTTTTATTTACAGAATTCTCATCTCTACATTGTGACTTCACAAATTCTCCCTCAAACTCGTCTCCTTTAAGACTTTGCTTTATTTTTAGTACACCATTTTATTATAGAATTAATTTAGTCCATTTGCAAAAAATTTTAATATCAATTGAAAGATTTTCAACTTTAATCAATTCTCTCTATCATAACTTTCCTTTTTTATTGTTCTTCACAAAATGTACATTCATATGTTATATTATAATAAAAATCAAAATAGTGTTACACAATCTCTCACTTAATATATAAAATCATAACTTTGTAAAATTGTGTAAAAGAACAATATGATGCTCTTTGTATTTATATATCTGTATGTATTTAGAAGTGATTTGTGTATAATTTATACAAACTTTCTAATAATCATCTTATTTTTTATAAATTGTTTAAGTTGAACAATTAACTCTGGTTCTTTCCTTTTTTATCTCTTAAAACTTCGATGACTGAATTAAACAGTAATTCTCCTTCTATTCTTAAAATTGGTTTGAATCTTATTTAACCAAGTCTTGTCAAATACAAGATCGAAAGTAAGTTCAAAATTTTCTAAAAAGGAGCCTTAAGGTCAAACTCTCATTTAATACACTTAATTGTAAGAGTATTAAAGTGTCTGTTGATTAATAAATCCGTTTATAAGTCTTGAGAGCAGGCAGAAGTAAACATTAATAGTATTTAAGCCTTATTCTTGTTAGCATGTTAAAATATCAATTTGGTTAGAAAATTGGAGAAGGCACTTTTGCATAGGTCTACATCGGAGCATGCAATAATGAATAAGTATAGACCTATTTAATTAACATCAGGTCGCTATCAAGGTGCTCTAGAAAGACTCTCTTAAGACTGATCGTGACAAATTTAGAGTCAATAAGGAAATCGAATTACTAAAAAAGGTCAATCATCCCAATATTGTTAAAATGAAGGAAGTAAAAAATCATTCTAAGAATATAGATTTTAGAAGATGAACAATGCATATATTTGATTACTGAATATGTATCTGGCGGTGAATTGTTCGATTATATTGTGGAATAAGAAATGTAATTTTATACTTATTGTAGACTTCCAGACGGAGAAGCTAGACATATTATCATACAACTTATCAATACTATTGATTATCTGCATAAAATAGGCATTATTCACAGAGATCTTAAACCAGAAAATATTCTAATGAGAGATAATGGAGATATTTGTTTAATCGATTTTGGACTATCTATGGAAGTCACTAAAGGACAACTATTAGTAACACCATGTGGAAGTCCATGTTATGCTGCTCCTGAAATGTTAGAAGGTTAAAACTATGATGGAACAAAAACAGATATTTGGAGTTGTGGTGTAATACTTTATGCTATGCTTTGTGGTTATTTACCATTCGATCAAGAAAATACATAAGTAATTTAATTTCTTTTACATGTAAGGAATTATATGAGAAGATAAAACAATGTTAATATACTATTCCAAATTCATTGCATTAAGATGCCAGAGATCTAATCAGCAAGATATTAGTTTATGAAGATTAGAGAATAAGTATAGAATAGATTAAAAATCATCCATTTTTAAAAAATGATAATGATGAGATTATTAATAACGATGAATTATCTATTGAATAAATTGAGTAGTCATAAGATTTTTAAGAAAATATTGAAGATTAAAATAATTAAGCTTCTCTTAGATAATCATAACATTAAAAAGAAGAAAAAACTGAATATTTTTCACCTATTTAAGAAATTTAGAATAGACCTAGATAACATACCTTAAAAAGAGAATCTATAATGAATGAATTAGAAGTCAATATTAACACTATAAAACCGATAAATAAATTTGAACTTCCAATTCAAAGCAAAGAGAAAAAAAATCTTAAAACAATAGATGAAGCATTTTAAATTATTCAAGAATCTTCAAGATGGAAGGATAGAAAAATGTCAATAGAACAATCATAATCCTCAATTTAATTGCCATATAAACCAGCAATGAAAATAAACACTAATAAACCATATACTAAAATAAAGTATGTACAAACTATTAGATATCGTTAATGATGTGTTTGTTATTAATATCAATTCAATTTTAGAACTAAAATTGTAACTAATACTCCTACAACAATAATTGCCAAAATAGCTATGATAAGCCATTTCTTATTTGCAGATTTTTGAGAATCTTAGGCTTAATCTAATTCGACATTGGCCTTCACTAAATTGTCTTTAGTAGTCTATTGATGAGTATCAACAAGATCAAGAACTTCGTCTGCTTTATGTGCTTCTAATGCCAATTCTCCGACTAATTTATTGAGCATTTAAGCTTCTCGATCCTTTTATTGGAAATAAGTATACTATTCTTTAAATATCTTCCTCTCTTTCTTTTATCATCTAATTATCAACGTCATACTAATCGTGCATTAATTATTCTTGTAATTAATCTACAGGTTTTGGTTTAGGGTCATTCCATTTAACTTATTGATTCATAGCAATTGTCTTTCTTTTTTATTATAACTGTTGTTCCAATTACTTACAAACTGAAGTAAACTTATCGATTTCTTTTTTGTAGAATTACTTGATTTATTTCATTCTTTTATAAATATAATTGTATGATACTTTTATTAACGACCTGGAAGATGACCTGCATTATTATCAAGTCTTTGCATATTACCTTAAAGCTATTTTAACAAGTTTTATATCTAATCTTGTAAATCTATAATATCTTGGCCAACACTTGAATTGATGACATCTTTATGATCTTGCTCAAATTATTCTACATTATCATGTAATTAAGTCAATTAAGATTAAACTTACTAATATTTTGAATTATATTACTTCAACTAATTTATTGAATGTACTATCTTCCATTTATTAATTAATAAAATGAATAATGGATAGGCTTCCCTAAATCAACTTAATTTTCATACTCAATCTTAAAACCCAGCACTTTTATAGAGTCTTTAAGAAGAAAATATGAGATTAAAATAAGAATTATAATAGACTAAGGAAACTCATATTTAAACATGCTTGAGACTGTAAAATGAAAAAAAAGAGATGGGTTCAAAGATATAAGACTTATAAATTTAGGTGGATCAATAAAATAAAGAATTATTAGTTCTAAGGTATCTTTAAAACTATTAATATTTCTAATAGAAATTCATAAAAAGAGTCACAAAATAATATTGAAATTTCATAAAACCTTAAGGATAAATGCATAGAGTTATAATTCACAAACTAGGAATTAACATTATAATTGGATTAATTAAGGTAGAACAAATAGTTAGTTATCATTGAAGTAAAATATTAAACTAATATAAGTGCAAACCTGAAGTTAGTTAATAATATAAATTAGAAATTGTTCATTTAAAATTTACTCAGAATATGAATAATATGCAAGTTGAATATTAAAGGAAAGTCAAGGATATTGAATTTATAGGCTATGGAGAATCATAAGATCAATGTTTTATCTTCCGATGTAAATGTTAATTATCATAAATTCCTAAAGAAGGATAAAATCCATAGATAATTTAAAACAATCATGAGATATTAATAAAGTTCTAAATTTGATATTTGATTTTTAAAAATTAAATTTTTAATTCTGGATGAATAGAATCATTAGATTTGGATTTGCTACTTATGAATCATTGGTATAAAAATTAAGCAGTGCTGATAGTCCTGCATCCATCCTACAAATATTTTAACAAAATAAAGATATCTTTAAACAAGAGCATGTAGTTTTATCATTGAGAATGTTGGGTAGATATAGTAGATAATTGGGACGTGATAACAATTATTCAGAATTAACTAGTAAATTGAATGACATTGTAGATTAATTGTCTGAATATGGTATTAGTGATTAAATAATTTAGATGTAATTGATGTCTTATTTTGGTTGAGGAAATTTAGACAAAATAGAATTCAAACAAATTTCTCATCATAAGCTCAAATAAAGTTATTTTAAAGAATACAATAAATGTCAGAGAATCAAATGTTCTCATTCAGAAATATGTGTAATGTATATTATGATTTATCTATGCTTAATCATTCTAATGATTAATTAGCTAAATAAATTTCTGAATAACTTCTTACTACAAAGTAACTTTCACCATTTTTGATCATCCAATTGTTTAGTTCACTTGTAGTAAAAGTTAATTTTTGTTCAATTTCAAAAAATGATATTTTAGTTCTTAATAATGCTGTTAAAGTAGTTGAGGGTCTTTTGGAAGAATTGGATATTGAATAAGTAAAATTTTATTATTTAATATTTAGAAATCTTAACTTTTCAAATGTTTATCTGAAATACAATTTTAAAATTTATCACCAAAATTTTCACTTCCAAAGTTGTTGAAATAAGTTAAAGATTTACTATTATAAAAAATTGAATTATTACAAGAAGATTCTGTCTTAAATATCTTTAAAGCTTATTCTCATTTACCTAAATATTTTGACCAAGATCTAATCAAAGAATTAAGAGAAATGATTATAACAACTATTGAATAGAATCCAAATAATTTATCATCTAAATTCCTTGTAATTCTAATTGATAGAATATAAAACTATCCAAATTAGAAATAACCTTAAGATTTAATTAAAAAAGTAATTGAAGAATTGACATAAAGGATAATCAAAAAAGAAGTAGAACTTCCACTCATAAATTAATTATGTAATAGTCTTTTGGGATATAAAAAATTTGAAGAGCTTGCAACTGCTTTAAAAGAAAGTGGAGAAGCCAATATTAAAATTCTTAACTATTTATATATGAATGGAATTAATTTGAAAGAATATGTTGATTAATATGCTTCCACTTGTGATGGTAAAAAAGTTAATACTAATAATGCTATACATTATTTAATTTATGCCCAAAGAGATGCCTAAGAACATGTAGAAAAATTCCTAACCTTATGTAATTAAGTAGTTTAAACAAATCCACATTCTATATTAAAAATCACAATTGATATTAGACTTAATTCTTAAATAAAGAATTAAATTTAGGAGGAAGCATTTTTGTAAATCATTGAAGATCTTAAGAATAAAAAATATGATATCTTTAAAGTTCTTAAAGAATTGTTAAGTTCTTGCAGAAATATTAGATGTAGATCGGCTTTATTATAATATAATGATTAATTAGATCATAAATTATAACCTAAACTAATTTTAAGTAAAGTTATTGGAGATGAGGATGAGTTTGAATCTGATAGATTATCAATTATATTATAGCTGTTTTAAAAAGAACCAAAGAATATTCCTATTTTTAGATTAGTTGATTATTTAACTTTGTCAAATAAAAATCTATTTGGTTTAGTAAAAAGCGATCAAATATCATGGGTTTGTTAAGTTTTATTATTAGCTGTTTAAAGTTAACCATAATTTAGATTAAATCATATAGTCAATTTTGTTTAAAGATTTGATAATGCAGGTTACACAAGTAAATCAATTCAATAATTGGTTAAAAAAGTAGCTGAACTTTATAAGACAAATAATCCTAATACTCCATATCCAGATACAAATTTTGTTTAAATCTTAATCAATTTTAATCTCCTTTCATCTGAAGAGGCTATTCTTTAATTGAATAGTGAAAAATCTTATTAATATTTCAAAGTATAATTATGTGGTCTTGGTTTATTATCAGAAAATCCTCCAGAAAATATTATCTAATTAAGTGATAAAATCAAAGCTGAATGTTAACTTGATACTGAAGAAATGAAATACAGATAACTTTTAGATTTATGTACATTATTCAAATTAACACAAAATGAAATTGACAAAATCAAAGATCAACTTAAAAAACATACATCAAAAATAACACCAAGATAATATTATGATTTAGTTATGAATTCTAAAGAATTTTCAATCCTTAAAGAATTAAGCCATCAATTTGCTTAATTTAGTGCTAAATTAGGACTTATTAAAATAATAAAAATTATTGAAAAATTTTAGAAATATCATATCACAAATCAAACCATATATAATGCTCTATTAGAATAATATGGAATATAATTCAATAGCACTTTTAATGAAATGAGAATTTAAGTCTTGATACTTTTAACAAGTGCTAAACTTAAATAAGTAGATGTATTTTAAAAAACCCTTGAAAAAATTAATAGATTCCCTTAAATTTACAAATCTTACTTTAATGAAGTTCTAGAAAGTCTTATTCAATTAGGTATAAATGAAACTTAAATTGTTGAATTAATTAAGTCTATGACTGATAAATAAAATCTCAGTCATTAAACGACTCTTAAATTGATTCATTATTATATTATGTCTGATTAACCTATTGAAGAAATTGAAAAATTAGTTGATTCTTTAGAAAACGTTAAAATAAAAGAGAATAATAGAATTTTTTTAATCTATGAAATATTAAAAAGACTTTACCCAGAATCTAAAGTAACCAAATTACATGAGGCTATAATAAAAGATGAAAAAATGACAACTTCATAAAAGAAAAGTCAATTTTCAACTGAATATGTTTAAAAACTTCTCTAAGCTGTAGGAGTTTAAGTAGAAATCAATCATTAAGTAGATAATGTTCAAATTGAAATGTATCTACCTTAAAGGTATTATCTTTTATTTATTATTATTAGTTAACAATCAATTCTTATTCTAACTGGTTATAATCTAAATTATGATAGATAAACAATAAATGGTTAAGGCATTTTATTAAAGAAGTTATTATAACTTGTTACCAAAGATGTTATTCTTATCAATTTTAAGGAATTACAAGATATAACTAATTATGATGATAAAATTACATATTTATAAAACAAAGGTAAAAAAAATATGATAATCTTAAATTAGGTATTTAAATAAACGTAGACAAAACTTAAGTTGATTTTAGTGCTGTTAAGTAACTAGAGAAGAAAGAAAGCCAAACAAAATAAGTTCAAAAAAAATCATCACATGATGAAGAAACTATAGAACAAATTGAAGTTCCATAATGAGTTCTTAGTATTTCTATTAAATAT
The DNA here is from genome assembly GCA_905182985.1 of Paramecium sonneborni. Classification (NCBI taxonomy): domain Eukaryota; phylum Ciliophora; class Oligohymenophorea; order Peniculida; family Parameciidae; genus Paramecium; species Paramecium sonneborni. The sequence continues at coordinate 480,640 of CAJJDN010000036.1, read as the reverse complement.
TCATAAAATAAGATAATCATTCAATTTATGAGATTTAAATTATGTGAATAAATCTCTTAAAATAAATTAAATGGTATCATCTACTAAAGCTCTAAGGTTTCATACAATTCATAAGACAAATTGTTTTACTAAATAATATCAATAATTTCTTCCTATTATTTAATTGCTTATCTTTGTTATTCACTTATATATGTTACAATATATCCATTGTTTTTAGATATTTTTAAAACATCATCTTCTAATACTTATTCAACAATTGCATCATTATATGAAAACCATTTTTATTTTGAAAAGTTATAAATGTAAATAAAATAATGACCTTTATTTGCATTACCTAGATGAACAACTATACTATGAAGGTAATACTTTTAGAAACAAAATTATGATAATTACTAATGTAGCCATCTATAATTTCTTTCTTTTTTTGAAAATTAAGATGAATCTTAAATTTTTAACAAATTCAAATCTGATGTTAATTACTAAATCATATTATGGTTCTGAATAGTTTAATAATATTTAATAACATCTTAAAATGAGTCTATTTATTTTTAAACTAGATATAAATTTAATTTTTACATTGTTAATAATCTAAATTTGATTCAATAGAATAATTCTTACTATCATTGAAATTTTAAAATAACTGATTTACTTCAGGGATATATTTTAGTATAAAATCAATATATATTTCAGTGTGTATAGTAAAATCTGAAGTCAATTTCACAACATTTTAAGTATTTCTATTGAATGAATATCTTGAAATTGAAAAAAAAAGATTTTCTGGAATTTTCAATTCTTTTTATTATTATCCAAACCCATTAAATAAAGTATTGTATATACTAGTAAAATTTAGATCTGCAGGGATAAACAAAATATTTTTCTAAAAATTATCACTTAATAAAAATTATTTCTATAGTATTTAATTCTTAAAAAAAAAATCAGATTCTAGAATAGGTTAAGATTAATAAGGTGAATTTCTTTTCTCCATTAAAGATTAATCTACTCTTTGAAGGAATAATTCACATAATTCTCTAAAATCTTATTACTTTCCGATTAATTCAAGATCTTATTAATTCCAAAACATAAATTAGAGAACTTCGCTTGCATCATAACAAACAGAATTTGAAAGAAGTAAATTAGCAAATAACTTTTATAGTGAATTTAAAAAATTGTCAAATTTCTATTATATATATAATAAAAATTTACATCATTACAAAATTGTACTTGATAATTAAATATTATCTTGACAAATATAGGATTACGTAACATTAACTATAAAAGTGAATTAAAGTAGCATATATTACCACCATTAATCAAACCAACAGGAAGCTAAGAATTTCTGGTCATAATTTTAGTAGAATTTTATTTCTTAATCTAGAAATAAAAAAAGTTTACTTAATTAGAGGAATTATTGCTCTAAAATGGTTAATTTGATTTAAAAGTTTTCTATTAAGGATATACAATTGAATATAATTCATCATAATTATTCTAAGCATATTTTAAGTATTTATTAAATTATGATAAATCATTTTAAGAATTGACTGCTTCAATTGCCAAAAGAATTTAATTTATAGTATATCCTGCTTATTGTAATTGATTTATAGTATTTTCATCGATTTAAATTTGTTAGTTACTCATATATTGTTATAAATAAATTAATTAATAAACTCAATAAAAAATGAATTAGAGTTTGACGATAATGGAAAAGGTTGAAAAAGATAAGATGCAAAATCCTTAAGCATGGATTTAAGATAATATTTTGAATTCACTTTTGGGAAAGCAATGGAGATCAAATTATTTGCAAAGATTAGGAATAAAATAAGAATAAGAGAAAGAGAATACTACAAAAGAATTTTAATTAAATTATATAATAAGAACTAATGATGATGTTCGTAACAATTATATATAGAAATTAATGAATAATAAATTGATGTAATAATAAAAGAAGCATTAAACTTGTAATAAATATATTTGATTAAGTAACAATATTTGATTGGGATGATACATTATTATGCACAACATTTTTAGGAGGATATGGATTTGTAGATTTGCCAATAGATGTATTAGAATAGTTGACTGCATTAAATGAAAGCGCTGTAATTAAAATTAACATATAAAGAGTAGATTGTTAGACAGAGCTTCTTAAGTAGGAGATGTATTTATAATAACAAATGCTGCTTAAGGTTGGGTTGAGTATAGTAGCAAATTGTAGATATTTAATTTAAAGTAGATATATGAATAAGGTGTTTTAAGTCATCTTTGATAAAAAGATTGTTGTAATATCAGCTCGTCATGGTTATGAAGATATGTTTCCTGGAGATTGTGGTAAATGGAAAATAGAAGCATTTAAAGATATAAGATCTAAGTATGAAAATGATGTATTTACAAATCTTATATGTTTGGGAGATTCTAACATCGAAATTGATGCTGCCCATGTCTTAGCTAAGTTTTAATCTAAATTATTTTAGGGAATTCACCGTTGCTTTAATCAAGACTATTAAATTCAGGGAATGTCCGAAACCAGAAGAACTGGTAAGATAGTTAGATTTAGTATCAGATAAATTTGAGTAAATTTATACTACTTTCAAGAGTTTAACAATACGGCTAGAGAAGTAAATGTCTTGTTTTTATTATTAATAGAAAAACATCTAGTAATTGATCGATTTAATTTTATCATTTATAAATATTTGACATTTAGCTCTTTCCTTTTTATTATTTTAAATATAAATATCTGAAAATAATTTAAATTATTTAACATCCATATAAAGTTATATATAGATATTCAAATTTGTTACTTAATGTTGACAAGTTATTTAATCAACATTCATAAGAACTTGAATGTTGTACAGGATCTGTATCTTAAATAACCTTGGTCAATGGTTCAATAAACTCGGGTGATAATTATGAAACAGTAGGATGTTTAAATACATCAGTTAATAATTATCTAAGAGTTTCATTTTCATTCTCAATTATTTTAACCTAAATTTTAAAATATCTTCTATACTTTCTTCTACAATTCTTCGTATGCATCCTTTAATGGACCTATCTTTTCAAGAGCTTCTCTTTTCTTCCTTTAAGATTCCTTAGCAGAATTACGATTTCTTCTGATACATTGACACTTTTTGCAATTGCATTCATCTTCTCCATTATACACACATTTGTTTTTCAATTTCTCTATCATTTTTAAATAGTAATTAGAACTGTTCTTAACTTAAACATTTTCATTATATCTATCCTATTGTATCATATCAATCATATGACTTTCTATTTATAATAACATTGGTAGAATATATAAAATTGAACAATTCATTTATTTATGAATTTTTTAAGTTCTAATATTGAATTCATTTAAATCTATTTCCTCATTTTATTCATCAAAATATACACTAATAGCTTTTTTTAAGAAATCTTATGTAGTTGCCTTAAAACTACCCATTATCAAAAGATACTACATAAATATTTAAAAAAAGTATTACTTCTTAGAAAATAGAATCATTATGCATTTAAGCAGTTTATTTTACAGAGTTTTCTACAACATCAAATATCAAATTAGATTTTTTAAAGAAATTATTCATATAGACTGTGTATTGATTGAATTATACTAAATATTAATCTTTATTTAATTTTTATTGTTATTGGCTTAACATTTTAAAAATAAAGGTTCCCCAAATATCTTCAGGTAATTTTTTAATCATAGAATTAAGTTAAGCAAAACTCAATTATTGACTCACTTATTAATTGGATGATATCTAATATTAATAAAGAGTATTAAAGAAAATATCACAAAAGTCATCTCTGAATAATAAAAATTTGGAAAGGTATTATGTACCTAAAAAAATGATATCAAATTTATATTACCTTTATCATATAATACAAGTTAAGATCTTAATAATAGAGAAAGTGTTTAAAACAAAGAACTACTCATTGTAATTTTGATCGGTTAAGCAATAAATTATGTCTTAAGTAATAATATCTGTTCAGTTTCTCCTTAGATCTAATCCAATCCATGAATGATCAAATTGCCTAAAACATTCAAAAAATAAGGTAAGTGATAATCAATGCAATTTTTTATTGTTACAACTTATTTTTTCAACACTTATTATTAAAAGTATTAGGTAACTCTATTTTGAATGTCAATTAGAGACCAAGCTTTTCTAAATAATTAATATATATCATTACTTTTCCATTATATTATTTGCTTAGAATGATGACATCAATGATAGCAGCTGTTGCTATTTCTAAATCTAAATAATTTATTATAACAGTATACTTCATTATTTTATTTTTAAACTTATTCTTCTTACTTCACCTTTTCTTATTCCTAATGCTTAATTATTGCTTAGAGGTAAAGTTATTGTATTGGATTCATAGCTATTTAAATTTATTTTTGAATCTTGATTTGAGCAATTGCTTTAATTTATCAAATCATACGTAATATTCTTCATATATAGTTATTTACATTCAAACAAAAAATTGGAATTAATTAATTAAAATAGACCGTCATCTTTGTATTCTCTCATTCACTAAATATCAAATAATTATCAATTATTTATTAGATGACCTAATATTTCTAATACATAAATTTAAAGTAAATATTTAATTATAAGAAATATCTTTATCATATATCATAATCATAATCAAATTATTTTGTTGTTTAATTGCAACAAGAATACGTTCCATCACGTATAAAATGTCCGCGAAAATACTTTTTCTGTTTTATCTTTTTTTTTGTTTCTATAAATTCAGTTGGTACTTTTTAACTCTTGATTTTATTTTCCTCTTTTAATTCAACTAAATTCATTACAAATGTTTCTTATTCATTAGATTATTCTTTCAATTTTGATGGTTTAAATAATACACTAAATTGATTCTAATCTAAATCATTAGATTCATTAAATAATTTAAATTTAACTGTGTAGTCATGTTCTTAAAATAATAATTTGTATAATGAAGATTCTTAATTTTTCTTAATTGTTCTAGCTAACATAGGATGTTATGTTAATTATTCATCTTTACAAATTTTAGTCACATTAATTTTTCTAAGTTCTTCAAAATAATGTGCATAACAATGTATTTTTTTATACATTCTTCTTGTTATCATTTGACTAAATAATCCATAAACTTCTGTTCTAGTTTTGATATTGAAATTTAAAGCATACAAATAAAGCAATTACTAGAAAACACTAGCACATTTATAAAAATCCATTATTATAAAATCATCTTAATAGTCTTTCAAATCACAATCTAAAATCTTAAGCATATAAAATGCAGATCTTGGTGGAATATATTAACATTTTGAATAAAATTCATTTTAAGCCCATGATTTGTTTCTTGATGGCAAAAATACATCTCTCATATACTTCAAACCTTATCTCAACCATCCTTTAATATAAGAAGTATATCTTGAAATATAAATATGAATTCCTGTTCTTTGTTCGAATTACTTACTTCCTGCTCTTGAATTTCCTCTACTTTAAATTGCTGATTCAAATAATTCCACCAATTATTCTCTTGTGAATTATTCATCATATTAAGTAAATGATATATAAAGTCTCTTTAATTCATAAGCTTTTCTCACTCTTACTCCTACTTAATTTTCATAAATTCTAGCCACTTAACTCCAACTTGTACAATTGATACCTCCATGTAAATTCACTATTTCTATTAGTTGTTTATCTGATGGCTTTAATTTTCCTTATATTTTCAATCCTACTTATGGTCTCATTTTTAATAATATTATCCATTTTNTATTTACATTCAAACAAAAAATTGGAATTAATTAATTAAAATAGACCGTCATCTTTGTATTCTCTCATTCACTAAATATCAAATAATTATCAATTATTTATTAGATGACCTAATATTTCTAATACATAAATTTAAAGTAAATATTTAATTATAAGAAATATCTTTATCATATATCATAATCATAATCAAATTATTTTGTTGTTTAATTGCAACAAGAATACGTTCCATCACGTATAAAATGTCCGCGAAAATACTTTTTCTGTTTTATCTTTTTTTTTGTTTCTATAAATTCAGTTGGTACTTTTTAACTCTTGATTTTATTTTCCTCTTTTAATTCAACTAAATTCATTACAAATGTTTCTTATTCATTAGATTATTCTTTCAATTTTGATGGTTTAAATAATACACTAAATTGATTCTAATCTAAATCATTAGATTCATTAAATAATTTAAATTTAACTGTGTAGTCATGTTCTTAAAATAATAATTTGTATAATGAAGATTCTTAATTTTTCTTAATTGTTCTAGCTAACATAGGATGTTATGTTAATTATTCATCTTTACAAATTTTAGTCACATTAATTTTTCTAAGTTCTTCAAAATAATGTGCATAACAATGTATTTTTTTATACATTCTTCTTGTTATCATTTGACTAAATAATCCATAAACTTCTGTTCTAGTTTTGATATTGAAATTTAAAGCATACAAATAAAGCAATTACTAGAAAACACTAGCACATTTATAAAAATCCATTATTATAAAATCATCTTAATAGTCTTTCAAATCACAATCTAAAATCTTAAGCATATAAAATGCAGATCTTGGTGGAATATATTAACATTTTGAATAAAATTCATTTTAAGCCCATGATTTGTTTCTTGATGGCAAAAATACATCTCTCATATACTTCAAACCTTATCTCAACCATCCTTTAATATAAGAAGTATATCTTGAAATATAAATATGAATTCCTGTTCTTTGTTCGAATTACTTACTTCCTGCTCTTGAATTTCCTCTACTTTAAATTGCTGATTCAAATAATTCCACCAATTATTCTCTTGTGAATTATTCATCATATTAAGTAAATGATATATAAAGTCTCTTTAATTCATAAGCTTTTCTCACTCTTACTCCTACTTAATTTTCATAAATTCTAGCCACTTAACTCCAACTTGTACAATTGATACCTCCATGTAAATTCACTATTTCTATTAGTTGTTTATCTGATGGCTTTAATTTTCCTTATATTTTCAATCCTACTTATGGTCTCATTTTTAATAATATTATCCATTTTATGGTGGATTTCTCCAAGCTTTAATTATTTATCCTTTGAAAATTTATCAAATTGGATGGTAATTTTTATAAATTTTCTGATTGTTTGATTATATAATATATAAAATGTTCAATTTACAAACTATTAGAAAATATTCTTTAAACTACTAAAAAATCTGATTTTTCCTTATATTTATTAAAATTTTATGATTATCTAAATTAATCTTATAAATTCTTCTTTTAAACATCTCAAACAGTTCAATTTCATCTATATCAAATTTTATTAATTTGTTAAATAACTTCCATTATAACTCTTAGAAGTTTTTCATAAGATAATAATAAAATTTTAGTTTTATATTCTTCTATCTCAAAGCAATTATTTCAATTCATTCATTTAAAAAATCAAATACAATATTCTAATTTGTATTTCTCTAGATTTTTTATAAAATTGATTCTATCCACACATAGATTAATTTAATTTTATTAAAAGAATTTAATATATTAATAATAAATATTTTATTATTTTACTTTATACTTTGAATCATATAAAAGAAATTTTTAATTAATTGACCTAAAAAGTAATAGCTGCTATAAATATCAACTTCTAAAATTGAATGAATACATTCTATCTTATACTTTAACCTTGAAACTGATCAGATCTTACATAAATAATGAGCTAAGTTAATTAAGAATCAAAATTGTGTTTCTGAATTGTGAATAAATATAATAATAACAATTAACATATAGTTTAATTCAAATAGATAGGATTCTATTGTTTTCTTATTTTAATTATTAATTTATGTTAATAAGCTTAATTATTGTTAATTTAAAGATAATAATCATTTAATTAAACCTTCTATAAATTATTTTAAAAATACATTAAAGCTTAGTAGATTTATTTTTTAAAGAGCAAATTAATCAAATTAAGTTAAGTTATAGTGGTAAGAATCAGAATAAATAATAAAAACTTTTTCAGTTAATATATAATAATTTTGTTTCTGATTTATTTGAAAAAGATATTTATTTCTTAAATAACTATCAATTTTACATTTATTAATTGTTAAAATATATGCTATAAATATAATATTTCTAAAAATTTAAACGATTAAGATTGTATTTTTTAAGATTTATCATTTTAGAGTTATATAATTAAATGGATGTATTAGAAAGCGAAAATGAAAAAAACTATAAATCAAATCTTTTTTCAATTTATAGAACTTTTTATCAATATGATTTTATTCTTCATTTAATTAAAATGATTCTTCTTATGCTTAAGATCATTAAAACTCTTATAACTCTAATTGTTAAATTATTTGATAAATAAAAATAAAAGTTTCTTATAATTTAATTATTATTATTATTATTAATATTAACACATATGTAATAAATTTCATATCCTCCAAATTCATTCGCAGTTTATTTTCAACTCTCTAATTCGTCAATAGTATTTATAAGTTTTTCTAACCTTTTTTTCAGTCCTTTTCTATTGTATTAATTACTACTTAGCAGTAAGACAATTTCAGAAATTGAATATTTTGAGTGATATTCAAATATATGACTAACATAATTTAATAATAATCTTAAGAAAAAAAAAAAGATTTAAAATAAACTTATAAGAAAATAATTTAAATGGTTGAACTCATGCTGTGATTTAATTCTCAAATATAAGATTTTTTAATGATGTAATTGATCTTAATTAAGTTTTAATAAATATTAATGATGATTATATCATGAGTGAATGATTTCATTAAAGCATTTTTTAATCTTCATCCATATCTTCATCGTTTATGTTATTTGATTATAATGATTGATTTTCAACAATAACAGGATTATATAAATTATATATCATCAAAAACGAATCTACTATTTAAATCGCCTTTTATATAATTAATATTACTTATTCAGTTTATGTATGAAATACTATAAAAGTAGCTCTATATTTTTAATCTTAATTTCTCCATGTGAATAATTAATCAAATAAGGCATCTGAATTTTCTCTCATTGTTACTTTGTATTAATATTCATTTATCCACATTTAAGGCATTACTACATATTAAATNATTTTAAAAATACATTAAAGCTTAGTAGATTTATTTTTTAAAGAGCAAATTAATCAAATTAAGTTAAGTTATAGTGGTAAGAATCAGAATAAATAATAAAAACTTTTTCAGTTAATATATAATAATTTTGTTTCTGATTTATTTGAAAAAGATATTTATTTCTTAAATAACTATCAATTTTACATTTATTAATTGTTAAAATATATGCTATAAATATAATATTTCTAAAAATTTAAACGATTAAGATTGTATTTTTTAAGATTTATCATTTTAGAGTTATATAATTAAATGGATGTATTAGAAAGCGAAAATGAAAAAAACTATAAATCAAATCTTTTTTCAATTTATAGAACTTTTTATCAATATGATTTTATTCTTCATTTAATTAAAATGATTCTTCTTATGCTTAAGATCATTAAAACTCTTATAACTCTAATTGTTAAATTATTTGATAAATAAAAATAAAAGTTTCTTATAATTTAATTATTATTATTATTATTAATATTAACACATATGTAATAAATTTCATATCCTCCAAATTCATTCGCAGTTTATTTTCAACTCTCTAATTCGTCAATAGTATTTATAAGTTTTTCTAACCTTTTTTTCAGTCCTTTTCTATTGTATTAATTACTACTTAGCAGTAAGACAATTTCAGAAATTGAATATTTTGAGTGATATTCAAATATATGACTAACATAATTTAATAATAATCTTAAGAAAAAAAAAAAGATTTAAAATAAACTTATAAGAAAATAATTTAAATGGTTGAACTCATGCTGTGATTTAATTCTCAAATATAAGATTTTTTAATGATGTAATTGATCTTAATTAAGTTTTAATAAATATTAATGATGATTATATCATGAGTGAATGATTTCATTAAAGCATTTTTTAATCTTCATCCATATCTTCATCGTTTATGTTATTTGATTATAATGATTGATTTTCAACAATAACAGGATTATATAAATTATATATCATCAAAAACGAATCTACTATTTAAATCGCCTTTTATATAATTAATATTACTTATTCAGTTTATGTATGAAATACTATAAAAGTAGCTCTATATTTTTAATCTTAATTTCTCCATGTGAATAATTAATCAAATAAGGCATCTGAATTTTCTCTCATTGTTACTTTGTATTAATATTCATTTATCCACATTTAAGGCATTACTACATATTAAATATTCTTCTATGCTAGTTTTGAAAATCTAAAATAATTGAAAACAAATATTTTACAATTCATTGTATATCTTGATCATATTTTCTTAACTAATCTATTTTTTTATATAATAAAATTTACTTCTGTGTCTATTTTTAGATGAGCAATATAATTAGTATGTTGAAACAATCTCTTTCTAAGTTTCTAAATTTTCCATACTCCTAACTCAAGATCAAGGTTTTCTTATTCCCTTTCACTGATTTCACTAAGATCATCAATATTTGAATCTTTTTATTTTTCCTCTAATAATCTAATTATTCATTTCAATTTTACACTTATTTAATCATTTCGTTTAATTTAGAATTTTAAGGATCAATATCAATATTTACTAAGATAATAAATCTCAATTACTAATGCATTCTGTTTAAGCTAAAATTTAAAGTCCACTTTATAAAGCCTCGATTACCAATTCTTTATAAGTTCTTTTTTCTTTTGGCATCACTGCCCTTTTTTCAAAACATGAGTCTAAATCGAAAATTTAATATTACTTCCCATTATATAAAATAAATAAAAAAATGAAAAAATCATTTAGATTCAAGCTGATTAATTTATTTCCTAAGTTTCAGCATTTAAATAATCAACTTCTTAACTAAAATTAGATTATTAGATAGATTCACTATTTTTCTTAGAAGCAATATTATTATTTTATTACAAAAATTATTAATTAGAATAAAGGCTATTTTAAATTCTAATCGTTGAGTGTTCATCAAGTTCTTGATTTTCTAAATCTGAAATAAATTGTTTTATTGAATCTCTCAAATTATTTTCAATCTTATAAATATAGACTTTATTGTCAATTTTTTTTATTTATTTAAAAGTTTAGATTAGTTCATCTATAAACAAAAATTTTTTAGGTGTAAAGTATTCTTGATTTTGAAAAATTTTTAGTTTACTGTTAGACAGTAGTTATTTATCAGCTTAAGTTATTTCAAATTTATTTATTTCACAGAATTTATAAAACTAATAAAAAGTCTTATTATTTTATTTATCATCCTCTTATTTGTGATTTATTTGAACTATAAAATTGTTTTCAGCTGTTTTAAAATATTGTTTAATACTAGCAAGATCATTTCGTTTTGATAATTCTAAAGCCATTTTTTCCAAGTTTTCCATATATTATACATTATCATTAACATCTTTTTAGTTTTTTTCGGTTTCATACCAACAAGACATCAAATCTCTATAAAAATTAACAAAATAACAATTAGGTATATGTGGTCTTGCACGATTACCACCTAATTAATGATCTGGAAACTTGATAAAATTTGCTTAAAATTCTTCATTTGATATTTAATTGTTCTATGACATTTTTTCAGAGAAAGCCTTACCAATTTAAATAAAAATGGACTTGATTAATTTTTCATAGAGAAATTATGCAAAACCTTAGATTCTATTTGAATTTAAATAGATAACCTATGTAGTTTATGAATAAGTTTCAAACAGTTATTCTATTTTATTATCTTGTTCATTAATGCCCAATTATTCTTTAAAAATTTATTTCAAAAATTTTTGTTTCTCTTCAATTATATTAAAATTACTATCATCAATCTAATTATTATTCAATTCTATATTATCATCTTAATCATCATTCAATAATCCTGAACACTCTGTAGATTCTTCAAAAATTTAACTGAATTACAAACTTTAATTCTAATTATCTGTTAATTTTTTTGATAAAATTATGGCTAAATCATTAATAGAGTTTTGAGTATTAGTTTCTTTAAGATCTTTTTCAGAATAATTTATAAGATAGTTCAATCTAATAATTACAGATATGACTTTCATAATTTCTAGTAGAATTTGAATATATTGGTTTGGGAATAAGCTTTTGAAATTTAGGATTATATTTTTCATATTTTCTTAATCTTCTTGGTTTTAACAAAAAAAAACCTAACCTAATTTTTTATACAATTCTAATAAGTCTTAATTTTACTATTAAAATTCTGAGAAAGCTGACATGAACTCTACTAATTCAGCACCCTCAAAATATACATGGGTTGAAATAATGCTTATGATATAGTAAAATATCTTGAATGTTCCAAAATAAGGAAATGCTACTTGTTTCGATGATGGGATAACGAATATTTTTTCTAGTCCAAATGATTCAATAACAATATTATCAATGTTCCTTAATTTAATTAAGTGGCCAAGACTAAAACCTATTAAATTTTATTCTTTTTTAGATTATTTCACTCTTAAAGTTGTAAAAGACTCTATGATTAATTCAACTACTTCTAAATTATTCTTCAAAAATCTAATTATAAATATAAAGATATACTTATTTATTTTTTTAAATCTTTTCTCTCTTATTTAAGAGCTGTTAAATTTATTTTCTGCACTGTTAAAAATAGGGTTGTCTTAGTCAATTAGTTTGATATTTTTTCTCATAATTAATATTAAATATAGATTCGAGGGCCATCCATTAATTCTATTATTTTATTTTTAAATTCTATTATTTTAACTTCCATTATTCTATTAACATATAATTTTTTTTTTTTCAAATCGAATACCTATGAAAATACTGTGACAAGAACTAAAAAAAACTTTCCAAAAATCAATAATAGGGAAACTACAACTTTTTGAAGATTTAGAATTTTTAATGAATACGAGTTTGTAATATACCTCAAAATGTAAAAAGCACGGATATTTTTTTCAGATTTCAAACTCAATAAAAATATGAATAAATATTATTTTTATCAATATTTTTAAAAGAATCCTGCTTCAAAGACATAAAATAGGAAAATGAGAACTTAAAAATAATGTAGATAGAAGTGATTTAGTTAAATAGTTTTATCGGGAAACAAAAATCTGATATATGTAGTAGGAGAAATAATAGTAAAAAAATTTTAATTTGTTATTTTTCTTTTATTAAAATAACCAACAGATTCACTCAAATTTGTAATTCCTATAGAAAATATATAATAATGCGTTATGCGATTTTGTATATTTGAAGTAATAATAAAGAAAAATTAGCAGAACTATAGAAGGATTAAGAATAATTGCTGAAACTAAAGGGAAAGTTATTTGAAGAAGCAGAAATAAGACATCAGATTTGAATAAAATTTGATAAATAATTAAAACATCTCAAAAAGATTAGCTTCTGAGAAGATCATGATTCATAATAAGAACAAAAAATAATTAATCAAAGAAAATAGCCTAAAGCATGATTTCATAAGTGTTATTTAGTAATCATATATAACTCTTCAATTTTATTAATATAATGATTATGTTTAATTTCGATATCTTCAATTTATCTATGGTATTTGCTGATATTATCTGATGAACTATCTCCATAAAGTCTTTTATAAGTAAATTATTACATTTTTTATGTTTGTACTTGAGATTTGGATAATTTGAAACAATTGTCTGTTTTTTCTTAAGCCTTCTAATTTATTGATGGCAATTTTAAGTAATAGATATCTCTATCTGGAGATTATTGTTTTGTTTATTTCTTAGTTTTACCAGATTACAAAGCCTTGTTGTTCAATCTCTAAATTTATAAATTATGATTATACAAGAAGTTCTTAAGATTTCGATATTTCAGGTAACTAAATTAATCCTTTATTTTGATGAATAGAGATTTTTCTTTCAGAAAGGCAAATCATTAATAATTTATTATATTAATTGAAAACCATAGAATTTGTTTAATTCTAGAGATTTTTTAATTTATTTGTAATAAATTAATTTAATTTTGATTAATAATATGATATCATGTACAAATTGTACCCGACCATGATTTTCCTTATAATCTACACTAAACTTTATTTTTATCACCTACAGTTCCTAATCCGGCTGATATAAAATAATTAATTCCAGTATTTGGAGGTGTTGATGTAATACTAGTAGATACACAATATTTAGCACCTAAATTACAAGTAAAAGTGACTCCAGATTCTTAAGTAATAGATGCTTCTAATGCATCACTAATGGGAAATTGAAATAATTTAAGATTGGCAGCTACAACAGTTAAAGAAGTATCAGTCCATGACCAAGTAATAGTTATTGGTTTAAATAGAATATCAAAATTATTCTCAGATGCACTATAAACAGGTGGATTGATAATAGTTGGTCTTAAACAAATAACATCTGAATAGGCATTTCTAATTCCAAACATTTCAGGAGGGAATGAATACACCATTAAATATCCATTTATAGTATAAGTATAATCTGACCAATCTATTTTTGTGGAATGCTATTGTCCATTAACTGTTAATGAATTCCTTGAATAAGGTATAATGGCAAAGTTGATAAAATAGTAATTAGTTTGATAATAATTAGGCTAAAACTTAACCATTCTATATAATCCAATCAAAGCAACTGACCATATTTTTTTAATTAAATTATCTCTCATAGTGTTTTAAGGAGTTGTTAATAAAACAACAAAATCCTAATATAATTAGTTTATATACTCTTAACAATTATAATGATTAATAAACAGTTCTTTCTATATAAAAAGGATGCGAATCTGGTTAATCTTATAATGCAGTCGCTAATGCTATATATCTATCTAATATATTTCCTAACTATGTTTCAAAATTTGTAAATGTTGGTAAACTAGTAGTAAAGGATGGCATTATTTTCCAAGGATTTACTGTATACAATTAAAACATAGTTGCTGAAGTTTATGCTATTAGAGAACTCAATAAAGTTGTTCCATCACTAGCTTTATCATAAAAACCATCATTTGTTTTACTAAATCTTACAAAAGCATAATTAAGTTTTCCTTCTGATTTATCACAACAAACATTATCATATTGTAAACTAAAAGTTTCTAAAGAATCACATAAATTGGATGCACCTCCAGTTGGTAATCCAGAACCGGTTCTACAAGAAGCTACTTCATCTATCATATAACATGGAAGTGTTTGACAAGTACTTATACATATATTGTGATAAATTACGTTTCCCAATAACAATATCCAATACCAGAAATTATACTTTAAGTGCAGGCAGTACTGATTAATCCAGTGCATGGAGTTTCTCCAACAAATGTGTAAGCAGCAGATGATGTAATCAAATTTACTATTAATAAAATAAGCAACATAAATATTATTTATATATATAATATAAAATTTTATATAATTCATATTCTTGAGCATTTTTATAAATCCTTTATAGAGTTATATTGTAATTTAAATACATGTCTTAATAAAATCATAATTAAATATCATTGATTTATTAAGAGCATCAGTAAGAAAATCAAAAGCTGCAAAAAAAGTAGTAGTTTAACTGCATATACACAAGAACTGATAATAGATTGATGCAAATTCTTTACTAAAGATTTTATAAGAAAATCTCTGTAAATTTAATTTGTACTCTATTTCATAAGTCTTTGTTGTTTGTTACTATTTTCCATCAATTTTAATTAGAAAATTCAAAAATTGAAAAAATAATTTCTTTTTTATAAAATGCTTGATAATTTTAATATCTTTTAATAAGATATTAATCAAATCCCATACGCCTTAATTAATTAAGCAGATCTAGTAGATTCTGTACACTTTATCATTTTAAATTAATTAAATATATATATTTACTCTCCTATTCTGAAATTTCTCAATTATAGCCTTTTCTAGAGTATTTTGGTTGAACAGAACTTGCAATTAATTAATTTTTTCTTGATTAAATGCATCTAAAATAGTAGGGAATTTAGTAGGAGTTGCTAGAAGAATATCTAAAGTAAGTAATTGATAAATATGTTTTTATGGTGGAGTATTTGTCATCAATATATTAATGGGTACCTCAGACAATATGATTTTGCTTATCCTAAAATCTAAGAACTTATTTGGAACATTTGTTTCTCTTGTTTAACACAAACATTTTCATATAAGTTATCTATTGTTAATGGTCCACAATGAAAGTTGTTGTAAATAATTTTAGTAAGCTTTTATAACTGTGAACTGCAAATATGCCTAAAGAATAACTATTCACTTCACAATTTCTTTAGAAAATACATTATGTTGCATTGCTAATTTTATTACAACTTGATAAAAGGAACGCTGCTTTAATTAATTCTAAAAAAAGAAATAAATATCAAAATAAAATCAATTTTATTTAATAATTATAAAATTTTGAGGTATCCATTCTAGCTTGATTTTGTAATCCTTATTTAAACCCTCTAAATGAGATATCTTAATCATTATAAAATAAAAATTGTTCAATAAGCATAACTAATTCCAAATATGATTTTTTAAATTATAGCTCGATTGGTTAATGGCTTGTAATTTTACTTGTAAATGTGATGTTATTTATAGCATACTTTATGAGAATATTTTTCTCTAAAAACGATATAAGAGAATTGATCTTGCGCATTTAAATATTATAGAAATACTTATTTTGATGAGCCAATTTGATTTGGATTTAAAATAAAAAATAACGATATTACAAATTAATGCCAATATTTCAGATTTAAATAATCCTGGATTCTTCGATTGTAAATATTAAACTTATAAATATATCAGTAACCAATATCTATATTCTATATCCTTTCTCGAACTCATTTTATATATACCTTATTTATAGTTTCTGAATAGAACAAAAATTTTAAGATTATTAAAATTATATATGAAATAATATTATATTAATTAGTCATCAAATCATATTACGTATTTAATTATTAATAATAAAAATTATAATTCTATAGCTATTTCTTATGCTATATAATTGGTAATCTTTATGCAATTTTCATTATAATTATTATGATTTATTCTATTGTAAGAAAAACTATTTAAGCTATCAATTCAACATTTAAAGAAGCTATAGACTATACAAGCACTGCATTATATGATTTACTTATTTCTCATCCAATAGATTCATTAACATATGAAAAATTATGTGAAAGACTAACAGGATAATAAAAAAGAATACTTGTTGTAAATGTAGGTACTGGAGTTCCCTTGAATAAAGTTTTGGATAGATTTCCATTGAATTGTGACATTACTGCCATCGATATAAATCAAAATTATTTAAGAAAAGCGAATCAATTATTTAAAGATAAACCTTAAGTCAAATTATACTAGCTAAATTTCAACTAAATAAATCAAGCAACCTTTGGAACCTTTGATGTTATTGTATTCTCTTCATCCTTTTTTTTATTGTAATAGCCAACTGAGATATTATAATAAGCTATATCATTACTTAATCCTGGAGGAAGAATATATTTTATGGTTATCTTATCAGAATATCAATTTTTTGATACCTTTAAGTATATTACTAGCATAGATTTGCATTTATCAGCCGAAAGAGATTTCTAGTAGTTTATAGAATAATCTTAACTAAAAATAAGTCATAAATAACGTTTACAAAAAGTGACGAATATAACTACATTACTTTTAAAACTTTTTATTTATGAAACTCATGTTTGATTTTATATTATTATTGTTAACACTATTTATACATTATAAATTTATAATAAACATTTTTATCTTAAACCTAAATATCTCAGTTAGTTAATTACTTATTTATATTTAATTTCCTGATATCTTAAAATAATATTTTCAGAAATCATAATATTTTTATTTCATAATTCCATATTGTCATTTAAAATATTATTTTTTTTACATTTTGGATGCTACCTCTAAAATTTTTACATTTATAAACTATCATACTCTTTTTAACTTTAATTCTGAAAGATCAAGCAATGAAAAATCCAGATTAATGTTAGAAAATTATCTTAAAAAAAAATGAAAAAATTTGTGGTTTAAATGAGATTAATTCCTATTTCATAGGTTAAAATAGTATTGACTTAACAAACCAAAGTACATATTAAGATTTTGAAGATTTAATTGAAATTTCAAATGGACCTATTTTATATTCCCAGGATGATTTAATCTTTACAATGAAATTTAGGTAACTTATCAATGAAAATGAAATTTGTTCATTAATCTATAAGTCTCATTTCAATGCTTTTTCTATAAATTGTATATCAACATAAACCACTTATATTATCGATAATTAGTTTAAAATACTTATAAATAAATAATATTAGATTGATTTAGAAATTGAAAAAAATTTTAACTGTTCCTCATTTGATTACAATATAGAAGATTTAATTATATTTTGCTATTCATTTGATTCAATTAGACTCTACAAATTATCAAAGGAAGAAGAAAAATTCAAATAATCAATAAGATTTCAATCAGAAATGCAAAAATTTCAATGCCTATTAAAATTCCACTCATCTTTAGATTTGTTTTTTATAATATACCTACAGTGTTAGGAATGGAAAATATAAATTTATGAGAATAATTCATTAAAACTTTAGATAGATGAAATTTTTTTCAAAGAAAAAGCAAATGTTTAAGGAGAACTTCTTGATGTTTTAATATGTTAATAAAATTTAGTAATTTTGCTTTCTTCAGGAGGGTTTTAATTCTTTAATTATAAATTAAAAGAACTATTCATTGTAGAAAACTTAAAATTAAATGAAACTCTAATTGAATTTGATAATTTCTGTTCTATAAAATTTGTTGTCAAGGGTTTATCAAATGAATATTTTCGTTCTTCTTTATCAGATAAATATAAAGATTTACTTCTTAATACAAAAGAGTTTCCAAAAAAAGCATTTTCAATTTAAAATCCAAATAGTTTATTGCTTAAGTATGAAAATTTTTTAATTTTCTATGTAAATAATCATGTTCATTAGAGTTTTAAAATTTAATTAAAAGATATATTTTAACTTTCAAATTAAAACATTTACATAGGAATAGAAGAAGGAAACTAAATTAAATTAGTTTTGATCAAATATTTAAAACAATGCATACCCTATTATGATAAAAATTAATAATTCTCTAAATATTATCTTTAATTTATTTATACAAATTTTCCACCATAAAATGAATTTATTAATTGTTATCTCACCATTATAATTGATAATGATGAATTAATAAAGAAAAATGCTTTATAAATAGATTTAGTAAAGAAAAATAGTTATATAAAAAGAAAAAATTATGAGGAAAATTTTCAAATGAGTTTTAGACGATCTTCTTTTTAATCAATTAAACCTTTCAAAATAAATTTTCACTCTTCATTTAATCAAATTTAATTTTCAATAAAAGATAATTAATTGAAGTGCAAATTTAATTATTATTTAAAAAATTATAAAGGGAAATTTGTTATTAGGACAAATTAGAATCGCATTTATTCTATAATTGTCTAAGTTTCTGGAAATTAAACTAGAGAATATTATTGTGAAGATGAATAAATTTACCTTTAATTGAATATTTTATCTTTAAATGAATAGTCACTAAATTAATTTTTAAGTCCAGAAATTTTTGTGCTATTAGATTAGCAAAAAAGTGTTTATTTAAAGTTTTTTTGTAACATTAAAATTAAATAGAGATAATGAGTAAAATTGCATGCTTTGAAACATAAGTAGAAAACTTATTTTCCACTAATAATGGAATTCTGATAAAATTTAAGGATTAAGAAGTATTCTAAAAAATTATATACTCCTCATTTTAAATAATCATTGAGAAATACAAGTTTCCAAGTGAATTAAGCTTGAACTTCTAAGATTTACTTCATTTAAATCATGAAATAAATATTTTTGTGTATATAAATTAGTTAAAAATAATATACAAATAAAAAATTGTATAAAGTAAGTTTAATATTTATAATAGTTATCAATATTAGGGCAAAGGTACTTGGATTATTACCTAGATTTCAAAGTAAACAAATAAGAAGTCTGATTTTATTAGATATTAATAAAAATGAATTGCAATTTTATTAAGTTTCGATCATTGAGTTTTTTCAAACTACAACTTACGACTTAAAGGATTATGTTCCTATTCAACCTTTGAGTTTCAAAATCTATGAATCTCTGTTAATTATTTCATGTTAACATAAAATTAACTAAAAAATTTACATACTAATATTCAACTGTGCCTTTTCATCCTCTTTATATTTACTTTAATAAGTTATTGAAACATAAAATTATTATTTTTGGGTTTAAGACATTTTTTTATATTATTTTAATAATAAAAATATCTTGTGTGTTTAAGATTTAATTTATATCAACATAGAAATATAATACGATGGATTTAATAATAAAACTAGTCAAGAACTAAGCTTTCAATTGGAAATAGAAATGGAAAATATCGGAATTCCTCCTGTAAAACACGATTTTAATATAACATTTATAAATCCAAGCATTTTATAGATTATAAACAACAATTCTAAATTACTCATATAATAATAGAATCAATAAATCAATTTCAGGAATTTTTTTCTCGGAAAAATTGACAATATTATCTTGAAATCAAATAATGATTTTGAGTTGAAATATCCCTTAGAATAGAAAATGGTTTTGTAATGTTCATATTACAATAATAAGTTTTGTTTTTCTCAAAGTAATAACGAACACCTAATATTTTTCAGAATTGGATTAATTGGCTAAACTTTTTTAGTTTATAATCTTCAGCAGTTTATTTTTAATCTGACATTCATTGAATAAATTTAAGAAGATTAATTTTTGCTTTTAAATTAAATAAATAATATAACTCTTTAACTTTCTTTAGTTTAACTAAAAAATAACTTGTTTACATTGAAAAAGTAATTAAATGCAGAACCGCTTTAAAATTAATATTAAATAGCTTTCAAGTAAAATATATTGCTGATTTAAAAAAATGAATTTAAGGACAAATACTTAGTTGATATAAATGAATGGTTTTATACTAGTTTAAATATGGTTGGCCAAATTTATAGTGTAAATTCAGAAAAATATTTGTAATTATTTTACAATCCTAAAGGGTAAATAATATTAATTAATTTATTTCAAATTAGTAATTAATAAGTAAAATTCTATCAAAAGTTCGAAATATTAATTAGAGATTCTTAAATCAAAGACTACATTTTAAAATAATCATCATATAATTTCACAGGATTCATAAAATAAAATTTAACTTAAAATAACTAGATTGATCTGAGTTTATTGTTAATTAATTATTAATAAGAAGATGTCTATTGTTTAATTCGTTTATATCTTGATGATCAAAAACATGAATTTATTAATATTAAAATTCTCAGATATCCTTAATTTGTATAACCTTGTGAATATCTTTTGTTAACTGATGAGGAGATTATTCTTATGTGTGGATTAATTAAATATTTTTTTAATATGAAAAATTCTGAATTATTTTGTGATCCAATTTTTTCAACAAAAGATCTTGAAAAAATTGAAATATTCAATAGTACACATTTTTTATATTAATACTATTCTTAATAAAATTAGTCTATTGTAATAAATATAGGATAAAGAGGTGGATATTACTTATAAAAATTATCGAAAACCGAGACATAATCTATGTCTCTTGAATTTCAAGCAATTAACATTGAGAAGATGAAAATGAGTAATTAAAATATAATTAACTTTAAGGTTAAGTAGCGCTTCACCTCCAAGTGGTTTAAGCTAAGGTTTAATAAGATGAAAATTTTTCAATAAGTTTTATTTTGTTCTTGATTATTATTTTGTTACTTTTGGCATCTATTCTTTTTCTTTATAAAAAACGTTAAAGAAAATAAATAGAGCTGAAAAAAATATTTACAGCTGAAATTTCTTTAACAGAAACTAGATTGAAAATTAAATCAAATAATTGAATTATAAGAATGAATGATTATTTGTTAGAAAATATATATATTTTCATTATGAAATATCCTCAAAATTATTAAGAATTAAATCAATCTGGCAAATAATATTCCTATCCTAGGCTTAATCCTTAATTAGACTTTGGAGGTTAAGAATATTTTGGGCTCATCTCTTTTTTATTCAATTAATTTATAATATAAATAAATTAGAAGGGTTAAAATTAAATTTTTATTTAATTAAAATATTTCAAATAATTAAAAAATGAATTTGATCTTTTTAAGTTAATTAAGTTAATAAATTTATCAGACTATAAAAATATATATAAATTACAGGTACTTGATATTTTATTATTATAGGTAACAATAAATTAATATTAAGAAATTAAAAATATGATATTTAGTAAAATAGTTTTTATAAAAATGATATCTAAAAAATTCTGTTATTTACTTCAAAAATTCTTTAAAAAGATTTGAAATAAATATGAGGATTGCAAAAGAGTTTAAAAATAATTTTTAAAATTATAAAAGAGAATAGAGAATAAATAATATAATTAAATAATAAATAATATTCTTATTCATGAAAATTTACAACATATTTTGTACAATATTAAAATCTATAGCTAGTTTTAATGAGAGACATTTAGTTGATAAAATGAAATAAAAAGTGAAAGCAAGTGATGTGCGTGGTATTATAGATGAGTTCTAATTATATGAAATAGAGATCGTATACTAGTAACAGGAGTTCAAATGGAGGTGATGAAGGGAAAGGTAAATAAGGAATGAAACTGAAATTTAAAGGGAAAAGAGGTTCTGGTATAACAGAACGTTGGTTTTTTGAGATAAAGTTTTATGATAAAAAGAGTTGATTGGAGATCTTGATGAAAATAATAAAGAGTGTTTAATAGCTAAAGGTGATATTAGAGGAAAGGGAAATGCAAGAAATATAGGGAAGGACAAGATAAGAGATATTATTGGAAGTGAAAACTCAAGCAGATATGGATTTAGTAATCAGCTTTATTAACTGCTGCATCAAGAGCTTAACCAAATATAGCAGATTATCCATTTACAACATTAAATCTTTTAGTTCGTAAAGTGCAATTTGTTGATAATACGGAGATGACAATAACAAATATTGCAAGATTAATAGAAGAAGTTCCTAATGATAAAGGATTAGGACATGAATTTTAAAGACATATTGAAAGTTGCAGAGTAATCATTTAATATTATAATTATTAGTTATTATTATATTTTTTAGATGGATAAGCAGGATATATTGAAGAGTAAATAAATATATTAAAGAATGAAATTAAGGAATATAATGAAGAGATATAAAAACCTTATATTGCTCGTATTAATAAAGCTAATTTGATAAAAAAAGATTATGATTATTTAATGATTAGCGCTAAAAATTGTTAAATGTTGGCTAATTACTTTTGAAATTTAAAGATTAAATAAAAAAATAAGAAATGAAATTCAAATCTTTAAATAAAAAGAAAAATTAAATCAAAAAAATTATCAAATATAAAGATAGTAGCTTGAAAAATAATTATTAGGATCAACAGAAAGATCTAATTGTAATTAATTGATTTATATTTGTTTATAAAGATTTTACATTTGTCTTCATAACTATAAATATTCATATATAAATATCATTTTTTAAGAGTCGTCCCAAACGGCTAAGTATTTTCCATCTTCAGCTAACGTTCCATAACAATAGCAATCTTTACAATCAATAGGTTCACAACATTGAATTAATTAATCATTCAAAGTATAAATATATCTATTATGTTTCAATATTAGTATGTTTTATTGCTTATTATAAATACAAGGAAATAAATTTTCTCCGTCACATTCCTTGTTTAATTATATTTTCTCTTATTTTTCAATATATTTTTCATTTTATTATTCAAATACTTATATTATACCTTCACTCCAAAATAAACAAACCAATTTTTAATTAAGGAAGGACATCCTACATATAAAATCATTGTTTGTATTATTTATTACATATTAAAATTACCATTCCGTATTTTTATTTTTCATCCAAATAATTAATTTTTTATCATTTCCAGATGAACAAAGTATAGTTTCTATCTCATTTAAACAAACGCAATCTATACTACCAGTATGTCCTTTCATAACTTAAATTTAATTTAAATCATAATTCTTCTTTATCTCGCTTATTCTTATAACATTCTCTTTGCTCCAACTAATCAATTAATTCATTTTCTCATCAAATATCATTCCCATAACACATTGTTAATGTAAATCATGACTTGTTGAAGTCCAAACATTGATCCCAACTTTTCTCCAAATCCTTATTGTCTTGTCCTCACTTCCAGATATTATAATTTCTTATTTCATACTTTATGCTAAACAAATTACAGGTTTTTCATGTCCAGTTAATATTGTAGGAGTCACATTTAATTATCCTTAAACAAATTTCCACAACTTAATTTTTTACCCAGCTCCTGTTATTAACATTGAGTTATTTTTATTAAATGTTAAACAACAACAAAATTCTTATTAGTATTTTTTATCTACTAACTTCCATTCCTTTTTTATAAAATTATGGGGATGCATTTTTTCATATTCTTTTAACAACATATTTAACTTTTCTGTTATTCCTTAAACTTTATTATTTAAATCATTTAACACTTCTTCAAATCTAAAACAATTTAAATAACTTTATTTAAAATCCAATTTCTTTTAGTATATTTATTCAGATATTTTTTTCTAAAAATCTCCTTCATCATTTTAGATCTAAAGAGGCTTAAAAGGTATAAATAAAAACAATTCTTTGAAATTTTCTTAAATCTCATCTTTAATTTTATTCAATTTTTGATTTATGTATTGAATTTCTTTTTGTTATCTCTCCGCAATCTATTTAGAGATTTCATTACATTTCTAACAATATAATTCTTGATTCTTGAAATGCATATTAAAAAAAAAGAATATAATAATAATTAAATAAAATATAACTATGGCCTTTTTAGATAATTAAGAATATTAAAATAGAAATGATCCAATTAAAAATTTATAACCTTAAGGCATATCTGGGAATTTATTAAAGAATAATAATGGAACTATAATTCTAAAATATGAACTAAAAACAACAACATCATAATAATAATAACATAAGGAAGTGATAATAAGAGATATTGTATTGCAAAATGTAATGGCTTAATTAAAGGCAGAATATATAAGAATTTTAGATTATACATTTTTAATAGAAAATAACAAAATTGTAGTTTATATGGTAATCTAAAATTAATTTGAAAATCCTGAAAACAATTCTATTATATTTTTTTTTCTCAGATTATTATTAAAAAGGTTCAATTCAAGAAAAATAATAGTTGTTTAATCATTTCCTTGAATTTTCATTAAGGTTAGAATAAGAGAATTCAAAAGTAAATTTAGTTCAAAGAAATTATTTAATTTATTCCAATATTAAATTTTTTATAACAATTTTAGGATGTAGTTAGAAGCTAAATATTTTTGAACTTAATGATCAAAACATCATGAACAAACTAAGAGAGTATAAGAATTAGCAAGTTGAATTAAATTACTTAGATGAATAAAATAAAAGCAGATAAAAACAAAAATTATAGGTATGATATTGATATTGGGCTTTTTATTTTATAATTTATTCTAGGTTAGACAAATAAAAATTAGATTAAGTAAGGTTTAATTAGATATTTTGGAGTAATGGAGGCAAGTTTAAATTAAAAGCTCTTAAACTTTTAAAAA
This sequence comes from Paramecium sonneborni, assembly GCA_905182985.1. Taxonomy (NCBI): domain Eukaryota; phylum Ciliophora; class Oligohymenophorea; order Peniculida; family Parameciidae; genus Paramecium; species Paramecium sonneborni. The sequence goes on along the minus strand of CAJJDN010000036.1, from coordinate 455,002 downwards.
ATAGTACTTAAAAACCTGATCCAAATTTAATTTATTACTTAAATGAAGAAGAATTAATTAGGTTGATTAAAGATGAAAATTTGCTCTAAAAATTATTTTATATAAAATTAATAAATATCTTGAAATACTAAAAAAAATGTCCTATGTTCCAGGAAATTTAAATGATTTTATGAAGGAAGTTTTTAAATTTATACCTATTAAATATTGTGAAAACAGTTAAATAATAGAAAAAATGAATATGATCTAAAAAAAAAAGATTTCATTATTTAAGATTTAGAATGTAAAACTAGAGTAGTCTGATTGTTGACAGTCAAAAAAGAAATGCAAAACGCATTAACTAAAGATGATACTAGGTTCAATGAAAGTGAATTGGCAAATCTTAAAGATTAAATTGAACTCTTAAAAAGTTCAACTAATAAAAGATTATAAATTATTAACAAAAAAAGAGAAAAAATAGAAAAAGAACATTGATTTTATTAAAAAAGAAAATCAATAATAAATTGCTTAGGGAGGATTCATATCAGTATTTATTTATATATATTTTATTTCAGGGAAATGTTAAACAATTATAAGATATTTCTGATATGTAGAATAAAAAGAATGTTAGATGGGGAGAAAAACAACAAGAATTCTGAGAAGATAAATTTATGTAAATATAAAATTATATTACAGTTAAATTGCTCGTAATTATAAATTATTTAAGAAAGCCAAGGAACTGGCTGAAGAAATTGAAATCTTAAGAGGTTAACTTACAAAACTTAAAGCTAACACATTTGCTTATTTCTAACAAGTCCATCGTTGACTAAATCAAATTAAGAAATAATTAATTTATTCCAATTTATTCAAAATTCAAAAATAAACTTATATCTTCTTCTATTAAACTAGATAATAGTTAATAAGACGTTTGATATTTTCTTGATTCTTGATATTTTTTATTTTATTTCATCGATTGTATAATTTTTATAACTCTTTTTTTGTAATTGTTATGTCATTTGCTTAAATATATATATTTGAAATTTTAAAAGATCCACATAAAATGCCAAATAAAATATAGTTATCAATTAATTAACTATTATTATTAAATTCTTGCTACTTTTAATTTTTAAATATGCATGTCTTACAACTTTAATAATAGCAATAGAATTGATGAATAAAATAATTACTTGGATAAATATTCAAAATCAGAATTATTATTATAATCCCATAGAACTTAGATCTTTAAGATTTTTTATAAACAGTCATCTCTGATAATTTCAAATTAAATATTTTCCTCATTGTATTTTAATTACAAAAAGCAAACCAAGTTAAAAAAATTCTAAATTACTTTAAAGTTATCTCAGTTATTATTATTATTTCTTCAACTTGTAAGTTCTAGATAATCAATTAATTCAAATATAATAAATTAATATTTTATTCAATAAAATAAACTGAGAACTAATATTGATCAAAAAAAAAATTATTTTAAAGTCTTGAAATTAGAATTAAGAGTTATTGTTTTAAAATTTCCATTTTCTTATGATAAAAAAATACCATATCATAATTTATAAACTTTTCTATTGCTCTAAAAAAATGATTCGAAAATAGTTCATCTCTTTGGAATATTTTGAATTAATTTTATTTAAGTTAAAATTTTGATACATTTAATACTCTAAGTTTAAAAATCTTTTTAGCAAATGATAGGGTTTCTATAATAGTTAAACTGGATTGAGGTTACACTTGTAAGAATTTTTAAATTATCATTTTTCTTACATTTATTAACAATCATATAATTTTTGTTTCGCCTTAATTATTTAATCTATGTTCAAAATTTTTCTTAAACACTTTAGGAACTTAAGAATGGAATTTTAAGTGCTGATCATAAATTTACCAATACTCATTTTAATAATGTTAGTGGTTGGATTATCTCACTATTTGTAATATACAGTTATATTTAATATGCTTAAAAACTAATCAAATGAATTGTTAACAAATTAGGAATACATGGCATTGTCATTAGTTTCAGCTGAATTGCAAAAATATATAAAATATAAACACAATTTTTGTATATGCTATTTATATGATATTAGATATTTAAAGATTAGAACACCTAAATAAAATATTTAGTTTTGTTTAGACTGAATAAGAGAATTATAAGAATATGAATAATTTAAAAAATTGTCTGAAATTAGAAGAAATTCGAGATAACCTTATAGAGTTCGATGCACCTTAATTTTGTTATATCGCATGTGGATCAAATGATAGAATAACATTGCCTATTTAAGATAAAATTATAAATATCTTTAACTAAACAACCTAATTGATAAATCAGTTTACTATAGCTTTGGATGCAACTGAAAATTCAATAATTTCAATGGTTGATTTTACTGACTCAGTTTATTTTGCTGCATATCCTCGTTTGTTATTATTAATGAAATATAATCCTCGTACAAGGCCTTGGTATTTAAAAAATAATTATAAAGGTATAAAAATCATTTGGAAGGAATGAAGACTTAACCTGAAAGAAATTATCATTTCTCTCCAATTTATAAGAATTATGCAAAAAACATTTATTAGATGTCAATAACATATTCTATATCAGGAAAAGCTTTATCAAATATAGGAATACTAACTTAAAATGTTGAATTAAATGATACAAATATTGTAGAAACTCCTTATAATGTTATAGTAACTAGTGAAAATGGTGAAGTTGTTCTTTAAGGAATAGAATCAATCTAAAATTTGGTATATTATCTTATTTTAAAAATAATAGATCTATATAAAAGATTACATTTTATTCATTAATGATACTAATCAAACAGGCTTTAATGATAGTGATTGGCAATAAATGAAAAGAGTTGCATAAGGCAAAGAAATTCAAAACAGATGCAACGAATTCAACACTTATGCATTTTGCTTATACAACAAATACTTTAAAAAATATGTTATTTTTAATGCCACTTTAATTAAAGAGGGAAGCTTTTACATGATTATGTAAATATTCTAAATTTTATTGATTAGCTATTCCAATATCACTTCTTAAATTATTCTTAATAAATAATTAGATATTATCAATGATGATATATAATCATAGCTTTCCTAAAGTCAATATACTCTTCTTATTTCAGGATTAACTTTATTATTATTGGCGGTTTTCATAATTCATTATATATTCCTTCCATTAAAAGATCTTATGAAAACACTTTATTTCTACATTAAATAAAGAGGAAATAATATCAACAAAGAAATTTTTAAATTGTTCAATACTAAAATGAAAGTAAAAAGTAACAATACTTTTTCGGATTTAATGCAAGTATTTTTAAAGTTTGAAGCAAAAATGAATCTCAGCTAATAAATTAAAAATAAAGATTGTATCTTCTTTGAATAAATACAGTATTAAAAATAAGCAAAAAATGAACTTATAAATCCACTAGAAGTTAATTTAAATAGTATCACAAATAATCCTTTGACTTTTAGCTCGATTAAAAATATATTTGATTTATTAAAACTTAAATTATTTAATTTGTGAATTTAAATTATTATGAAAATTAAAAAATCATTAGAAAGTAATAACTTCGAAAGAAATGATACTTTTTAAAAATAAAGATAATTACATATTTCATAAATTAAATTTTTTTCAAAGGCTATTTATTCTGAAATCTATATTTTGAGATTTTATTATTATAATTTCATTGCCAATTAAATATTCAACATCTTGTTATCTAGATTTAAAAATTAAATTTATTGAGTTATGTATTTCATTCAAAAATGTTATACAAAGAATAAAAATCCTATCTTAAACTTTTAATTGCTTAACGAATTGGGAAGATTAGCAGTATTATTTATATTCTTTTTGGGTTTCGATATTCAAAACGATATTCAATTAAATTAATTTTTGTAAAAAATTATCTATGAGTTTGAAAATATGTATGTATGATTGAATTCAACTATTTTAATCGCTTTGTCAANAGGCTTTAATGATAGTGATTGGCAATAAATGAAAAGAGTTGCATAAGGCAAAGAAATTCAAAACAGATGCAACGAATTCAACACTTATGCATTTTGCTTATACAACAAATACTTTAAAAAATATGTTATTTTTAATGCCACTTTAATTAAAGAGGGAAGCTTTTACATGATTATGTAAATATTCTAAATTTTATTGATTAGCTATTCCAATATCACTTCTTAAATTATTCTTAATAAATAATTAGATATTATCAATGATGATATATAATCATAGCTTTCCTAAAGTCAATATACTCTTCTTATTTCAGGATTAACTTTATTATTATTGGCGGTTTTCATAATTCATTATATATTCCTTCCATTAAAAGATCTTATGAAAACACTTTATTTCTACATTAAATAAAGAGGAAATAATATCAACAAAGAAATTTTTAAATTGTTCAATACTAAAATGAAAGTAAAAAGTAACAATACTTTTTCGGATTTAATGCAAGTATTTTTAAAGTTTGAAGCAAAAATGAATCTCAGCTAATAAATTAAAAATAAAGATTGTATCTTCTTTGAATAAATACAGTATTAAAAATAAGCAAAAAATGAACTTATAAATCCACTAGAAGTTAATTTAAATAGTATCACAAATAATCCTTTGACTTTTAGCTCGATTAAAAATATATTTGATTTATTAAAACTTAAATTATTTAATTTGTGAATTTAAATTATTATGAAAATTAAAAAATCATTAGAAAGTAATAACTTCGAAAGAAATGATACTTTTTAAAAATAAAGATAATTACATATTTCATAAATTAAATTTTTTTCAAAGGCTATTTATTCTGAAATCTATATTTTGAGATTTTATTATTATAATTTCATTGCCAATTAAATATTCAACATCTTGTTATCTAGATTTAAAAATTAAATTTATTGAGTTATGTATTTCATTCAAAAATGTTATACAAAGAATAAAAATCCTATCTTAAACTTTTAATTGCTTAACGAATTGGGAAGATTAGCAGTATTATTTATATTCTTTTTGGGTTTCGATATTCAAAACGATATTCAATTAAATTAATTTTTGTAAAAAATTATCTATGAGTTTGAAAATATGTATGTATGATTGAATTCAACTATTTTAATCGCTTTGTCAATTATTATGAATCTAATTTTCATTAAATATTATGAATATTTTTAAAAGAAAATTATACCAGTAATAAATAAAAAGTTCATAAATTTCTAGAATTAGATATTTTTTTTGGATTTAACAGAAATATTTATACGATTACAATTCTAAGTTGAATTAACGTTTTATTACTATTATTTTTTGACATTTTTATTTTCGTTAGATTTAACAATCTAAAATACATTATTTAGATATTTTTTTTTAATTTACAATTTAATTAAGAGTAATTCAAATCTTTATCTTGAAAGTCTGAATAATATTTTAGAAATTTTGATTATTAATTATTAATTTATCAATTAAATAACCAGAAAAGATAAGAAAAAAAAAGTAAAAATTCGATAAAAGCGAAATAATTATGCAGGTTGAGATGAAATAAGATTACACTAGTGTTAAGGAATTTTTTATTAATCATATGAATAAATTGTTAGAGATAAATTGAGTTTTCTTAATAAGGTATCATGAAAAATGAACTAATATAAGATAAGGTGAAATTCTAAGGTGGCCAATAACAATTAATTATAAAATTCATCAATTTTTTCTTACTTTAGTATAGTATTTTTAATGTATAAAATTATTACCAAAATATATATTTCTATAAAAGATTAAAATAGAAGATTGTAGATTTAATAAAAACAGTATGCATGATGAGTATTTATCTGTTCTTAATTGTTCCTAAATATGAAGCTATTTATCTAATGGGGTTTTATTTGGGAAGAAAACTCAAAATAATGAAAAAAGGATGATTTTAAAAGATTATAAGATTGAATTAATGAAATATTAAGTAAATTTTTGGAATTTTTATTGGGTCAGAAGAACACAAAGATTTTAGTCATAAATGATATTTTTAGAATTTATAACAAATATAAAGTTGTAATAAAATATTAGAAATTATAAATTTAAGATGGAAGAATTTCATTGTATAATACATTATCCAGCAGGAGATAAGAAGTTCGATGTGATTTTGGATAATAAAATCACGATAGAAGATTTGGTGGAGGAATTTCTATAATAAATTATAAAAGTTAAAACAGAGAAGATAACATTTATAAAAGATGGAATAATGTTACAACCTAATATTCCTCTATAATAATAAATAAAAAGGAATGATACAATAATTATGAATTCTGAAGCAGTTGGAGGATTAGGACAGTGATCTATTACGATTGAATATTAATTTAAAATTTAAATGTTAAAGTGTTTATCAAGAAAACTAGAGATAACCAACAGTCCTTAAATATATAGATTAAGTAAAGGAAGATATAAAGAAGAAGAATTGATAGATGTAGGAGGATACTCTTAAATTTGGAAATGTGAAGGATTTGCAATAAAAAGAATGTTAATAAATTCCTAGGAAATTTATTTAATGGCAAGATAAGAAATAAATATGATGGTATAGTTATAAGAATGAATAAAAAGAAAAGATTGCCTGAACACCCAAATATAGTGAAATTGATTGATTATGGGGAAGTAAGGATTTAAAATAAGTTGTTTTTTTGTATAGTGATGGAATTATGTGAGATGAATTTATAATTGATGTTATAATAAGAGATATTAACAGAATAAAGAACAATAGAGATATTTAAATAGATAGTAGATGGATTAGAAGTTTTACATGCAGAATAAATTAGTCATAGAGATTTGAAGTTGGAAAACATAATTATAAAACGAGGTACTTGTAAAATTTGTGATTTTGGTTCAGCCTCAAATGAAATAATTGATATTAGTCAATTAAATTAAGATTAATAGAATCAGATGGACGAATTATTTAATAAAATAACTACAATAACTTACAGGCCTCCAGAAATGATCGATGTTTTTAGATAACAAATAGTTGATACCAAAGTTGATATATGGCAATTAGGATGCATCTTATACAGTTTATGTTTTAGGAAGTCTCCTTTCTAAGATATTAATAAACTCTTTATTGTAGAAGCTATTTTTGAATTTCCGGAATCTTAACTTTCTGAGAACACTTTAATACTTATTTAGAAAATGTTACAACAGGATCCAAGAAAGAGACCGAATTTAAAGGAAATAAAATTATTACTTTATGGTGGATGATTATGAGGATTTTTATAAAATAAATTATATTAATTCTCATTATAAATAAATTAATGAATGGTCTTTACAATTAGTTTGATCTTAATAATTACTTACCAACAGCTTATGTAGTGGAAGTTGTCCCGTTATGTTCGATATCAGATAATTAAGTTAGATCTGAAAGAGTAGGGGACCAAGATCCAAGAATTTATAATGTGTATAATCAAATCAAAGATAGAATCACATAATAAACTAACTTAGTAGATAAGATAGCCAGATTTGTTAAAGAAGATGAAGATAAAGAAGAAGATCCTGATTAATCAGTTGAAGTGTAGACCAGATACTTTAATCTTGATAGTATTGATGTACTCTCAAAAGGAGTATGTCGAAGATGCAAACAAGTAATTGCTACTGATAACCAAAGCCTGGCCATTATGAAAAATGGTGTGTTGAAGATGTTGCTGAACCTAAACTGACATGTCGATTTTGCTTAGGAGATCATTATTTCTTAAAATGTCCTAATAGTTTGTGTTTTAAATGCAATCAATTTGGGCATATGGCAAAAGATTGTGATGTTGAAGGCTACAAATGTCATAGATGTAACAAAAAGGGACATAAATCTAAAGATTGTAATGTTATCATTATAGATGATGAAAATATATTTGAAAAAGATAAACAAAGACTTAAAGATCTTTTATGTTTAAATTGTTAGGAAAAAGGACATTTGAATTGTTTCTCTAAAGGGTATAAAAAATATGATTTACTTTATTGTGAAGGAAAAGAGTTAAAAGAAAGAGAAAAAATGAATAAAATAGATCACTCCTCTAAACATAATAATTAACATCATCATTCACATCATCATCATTAACATCATAGTAATTAACATCATCATTAACATCAAAATTAGCATCATCATTAACATTAAAATCCAAATAAATAGAAAAATTTTTAAGAATAAACTTAAAATTTACCACATAAAACTATTAAAACTATCTAAAAATTAAAATATCATGAATAAGAATCATCTTCATAATATTCAATATGGTCAGAAGAATCACCTAATACTAAAAGGATGAATAATAATAAATTAAGAAAAAATAAGAAAAGATAGAAAAAGTAGTCAAAATAATTTTATTGATTTTATTATTATATATTTCATAATCCTTAAGAATATCCCGCACAAAAAAAAGAAGCTTTTCGATCTAAAAATTCGTAGAATGGATAGAGAAAGAATATTTAATTAAAAAATAATTCTAACTTACCAACATAATCAAATAAAACTAAAAGACAATTGGATTAACAAACTTAATACATTAAATTTATTTATTTTTATTAAATTAGAAAGTTTAAGACTTAAAGAAGCTACATTAATTTGTATTTAATTAGTGTTTCCATCAACAAAAGTGTAAAACTTGCTTAGAATAAAGAATTTTTAATTATAAATAATAAATTATAACATAGCATTCCTAATTTAATGATAAAAGAAGTTTAATATGATGTAATTAGAACTCTAGCTAATATCTGTAATCATTCTTTTTATTTTTAACAATAACAATAAGATCTACTTTAATCATTAAAATTTCATAAATCTTGACTTTTTTGAAATTTTTTATAAAAGTCATCGTTTTACTCACATATAATGAAATCTGTAAGTGCAAAAAGAGAACATATTATAAAAATATGATAAAAAACCATACTATATGTATCAACTACTTTTATCATTAACAGATGCATAAGATTAAAGAGATGTTATGACTAATTTTATTTCATAGATTCTTATATACTTAGGTAATATAGCTAATAAATGACCTGAAATCTGTTAATTTTTAGAAAAATGATTCGATCATTTTTTGGAATTATGTTCACAAAATGATATATTTATTTTTGTAAGCATAATATATGTCATGGATAATACATAATTTAAGCATTAAAGATATAAATTCTTAATGATCTTTTAAAGAGAATGAAATACTTGATAATTTTAGAAAAAGGAATCAATAAAAAGAAATGCGATATATTAAAAAATAAATTTATGCAAACACTTAATATCAGCAAAATGAAGAAATCGATAACAATTTGATGAATCTATAAAAGTAAAATATGTTATTTTTTGTTTAAAAGGAGAATATGAAGAAACAAATTTGAAGTATTAAAGTAATTTTCATTAATAGGATATATACCTTTTTGAAAAGCAGGCATTTTAAGATAAAAATAAGTTTTTGATTATTTTAGAAATCTCTTTGGTAGCATTTGTTTTGCATGAAAAATAAAATTGTACAAAAGAGATTTAATATAAGAAAGTACTTGAAGATATAAAGTAGATAAAACTGAAATTAGAATTACAATATAATGAGAACAAAGATCTTAGATCTATTTCGATAATATTTTTAGCTCTTATAATGAAAATTAGTTTATATAATGTAATATAAAAATGGTAAATTTTCTATCCATTTCATAAGAAAATGGAGAGGAATTAATTTAATACGCCCGGATAGCTCAGCTTGGTAGAGCGAGAGACTCTTAATCTCTAGGTCCAGGGATCGAGACCCTGTTCGGGCGTAAATTTTTTATTTTTAATAACCATATAAATATTTAATTTAATATTAAAAAAATCAATAGTAATATTTATTCTTAATTATGAAAAATAAAAAAGAAATGAGAGAGTAATATATATTAAAATAATAATTGATTTTAATGAAATATGAAAATGAAGGAATATCATCTACTTTGTCTATTAATATAAGACTATTAATAAGCTTCTGAATTACCAAGTGTTGATTATTCAAACTAAGCTGATTATTAAAGAACTGGTAAATCCATTGCTGATTATACATACTTTTTAGGTTCTTAATGAAATAATGAAAAACATTCAGTGGCACATAATGTTATTAGTTTACCTGAAATTTCAGAGCATGATTCACATTCTACCATTTCAGTTGGAACTTTCTTACAAACTAAACAAACTAGTTTATTCTATAATTTAGCAGGTGGATTACATTTCCTAGGAATATGGAAATTAATTTTAGGTAATAATTCCATATCTTGAGGATTAAAACTACCCATAATATCAGTCACAATTCCTATAGTAGAAAATCTTGGTTAAGCATTTTAAAGTGTATGATGTGTTTCTGAAACATTAGGAATATTTTTCATTTTTGTTCTTAATAATTATTTAGCTAAAGTAAGTCTAAATTCTAAAAAATTAATTTAAGAATTAACTTTTTAAATACTTTTAAAAGCAACAAAACTATTCCAAATAACAATTTCTTACATTTCAGTATAAATAGCTCCATTAACAGTAGCAGATGAAAATAAACATTTATAAGCATCTGACAAAGCAGGAAATTATTCTACTAATTTAATATATTCTTAATAAATAACAACTGCATAACTCTTTTTATCTTAACTAGTATTTCTATGAAAACCATCAGCTGTAGAAGCAAATACTTTGAAATCTGTTTAATTTGGTGTTAATAATTTAAGAAGCATAACATGATTATTTGTAACTAATCCTTCTTTAAAATCTATCTTTGATGTCTATGTACTTGTTGCTAATATACCACATGAATATATAGCAAAGAATTCTACTAATATTTATACTTATTCAAGAGTTAATAATTCTTACTAAAAATACAATTTGTGATTCTTATGTTTATATGGATCCAACATATTAAATATTGTATTACTGATATTCTCTCTATAACAAAATCTAATTGCTATTATATATTATGTTTAAACATCCATAAGTAATATACATTCTATCGATCTTCCTTATAAATCTTATGCTTCAAATAAATTGTTTTTTATTATTGCTAAACATTATCCTGCATCATGAGATATTCGAAATTTCTTATTCAATTTCTTTGTTAAATAACTATAAACTTCTCCTTCAACTTTGAATTTCTTTTCTACATCTTCTTACTTTAGATTATGATACTTTGCTTAAATCATTACTTCATCTCTTAAATTTGTATTTTATTCTAAAAATTTAAATCTACCAACCTTTATTAATTCTCCTATCTTATTACGAAAAGGTAACTTATCATTAAAATAATCTTCTGGATCAGGCATTCTATTATAACCCATCAATATCTTAACTCCAAAATACTCATAAATCTGATCCAACTTAAACAACCTTTTTTTTACATCTTTCTCATGTTACTCAGAAAAATGATCTTTCATCTAATCATTTATCATTTTTAATATACTTTACACTATCTATCTATGAAACAATGAATAATATATATCTTTTGCATCATTTGTTACTTATGATTTCCAAAAATTATAAGCATTTCTCTCTCCTTAAAATGGTAATTATTTTGTTGTTGTGCTTGATGCATTTATTCCTAGCCATTTACTTTTTTAATAAAAATCTGGATTCTCTGCTAACTTTTTACCAATCTATAATCTCAATTATTCTGATCTTATACTCTACCCTATTGCATGTTCATGTTTTAAAGGCTCTTATTTATCTAATTTTATTGCTGCAGCAGGTAATTAAACTTCACAGTCTATTACACTATGATTTATCTGATTTCCTTCTGTATTTATTTATACTACTCCTTGTTACTCGCTATTATTATTATTATCTATTTATTCTTCATTATTCACATTCGAATCTACAACTTTATCATTTTCTTATTCAATATCCATTTTTTTTATTATCTTTCATTGTAATTTTTCACCCTTTTTAAGGATATTCTTTACCAGGAAAATTTTTTAATTATTGTATACTATATTTTGCACTTTTTTTACCTTCAAATATCTACAATCCTAATACCTATAAAAATTTCTAATTACACTTATATTCAAATTCTTATTGTTCTTTATCATTTATTATCTTATATTAAATTTTATTAATAAAATCCACTCCATTTTTTGTTAATTGTTATTGATCAAATTTCCCAAAATTCTCAATTTCCAGGTTCCCTATATATCAATTTTTATAAGACTTCATAAGAAAATTATTAAAGTAAATAATTATTACAAAAATCTGATTTTTTAAACAATATTATTTTAAAATTGTTTTATAAGATTTTCAAAAAATATTTTCTTTACAATTTTCAAAAAATTATCAATTTTATATATAAAATTCAAGATTACTCTCAATTATAAATATATTTACACATCAAGATAATTAAGATTTAATAAAAAGAAATTTTTTTAATATTGATTAATTAAGGAAAAAAAACTATAATTAAACAGAACTCAACTTAAAAATTATAAGCACAAAAAAATTTAATCATTAATCAAATAGTTATTGATTTAATGATCGATTATTTTGAAATTGTTTATTTATATTTTCTTGATTTATTAAATAATTGAAAATATAAAAACTAATTTATTTTGTCATTAAGTAATTAATTTACCATTTCTGAATTCAACATCTCTTTCAGTTTTATCCTAATTTAACCATTTCCCTTTACCATGTTCTAAATTATTTACAAAGGTCCCCCTGTATTATATATATTTATCTTTCCTATTTTCCTAAAGGGCTATTTTTTAACCATATCCCTCCTTTTTACTATTTTAAAATTCTCCATTATAACTAAATCCTTATTCATAATCTATTTCTTATCCGAAGTTAACTTATTAATCGTCCTAGAAATAACCCTTAGATTTCAGCATTAATCTATAATAATTGACTTTTTTAATTAGTTACGGAAAAAATACTTTTAAAACTCCATCACCCTGTTTTTTATTATTATCAAACTATCCTTTATATAAATAAATCCTTTATTCCTTTTTAACTAGTTCCCAACCCCATAATAATTATCCATATTTAAATATGCCAAACTAAATAAAATTTTCATTTATCTATCTAAACCCTAAACCATGACATTTTTTATTAACTAAAAATCCATTATATTTGCTTGTTATCTAAAAGTCTTCAAATTATTTTAAATACTCTTTATATTTACGATTTATTTTCATTAAATAACCGAAGTTTTGCTATAAAAAATCTGAAATTTGAGGGTCTAATTCTTTTGGTAACATATCTTATTGTATATATACCTTGAAATATTTTCTTTTATCAACTTATTTGACCTTTGGAAAAATTTCATTGATTGCTTTTAAATATTTACTAATATCTCTTTGATTATCATCTAAACAACTATATAATACATTTAAATATTCCCTTTAGACTTTTGTAGTTATAGAATCATATTCTTCTTATTACAACAAACATTCAGGTTTTTTAAATTAAATGAACTCTCTTACTTTAAATCTTGTTTTTAATGACAAATTAAATGGGAATATTTCAAAACCATATATTTTTTTTTCTCTTTACTTAATTTCCAAAATTTCTGTATGATGTGGATTGTTATTTTTATCTAAATAATAAATTGAAGTTATCTTTTATTCTTAATCTTATAAATTGATATTGAAATTGGCATCAATCTTGATTTCCTTTTTTCTTAGTTTTTTTAATTATTTTATCATTTCAGATGAAAAGTATGGCAATAATAATTTGCTTTCTGTTTCAAATTTAATTTAAAACTATTCCATCTACGAAATCATATACAATTCTAATTTATTATAGTAATAAATTATGTTCGGTTCTGGTAATTCTTAATGAATATTGAAGTAATATTCTAATGCCTTCTACCTATTTTCAGCTAGAAATATATTGTTTTTAATCAAAACTTATATTTTTTCTTCATATTAATTACAAATCTTTTAAAGTTCTTCTAAATACAGTTTAATATCACAAAGATCAAGTTGTAATAACTCATGAAAATCCAAAACTCTATAAATTTTTTTATCCAAGGCATTTTCAGCTAAAAAGTCTTTTAATACTGAAATTTTTTATCCCTTTAATAAAAGCATAGATTTATTTAACGATGAAACAAGTTCGTGATGAATAAATATAGTTTTACTGTCTATATTTTCTAAAGGAATGATTGGAACAATAGGTTCAATAACTTCATCTTTTTACTCTATTTTAAGTTTATTTCCAATATCCTTATCAATCATTAAAGAAGACTAAAAAATAATTTTATTATCTTATTTTTGAGAATATTCATAAGTAGGATAAAATAATTCTTTTAATTCAGTACCAATATTACTATCAATTTCTTTAATTATTTTTATTTTTTCATCTAATTTTTCGATATTCATTGCTAAACAGGATTTGATATTTATTTCCCCTTTGAGAATTTCCTCTGGAAAAAATATTTGAATTATGATTACTCCTATAGCCCAAGAATCTAAATAAGAATCACAAAGGGTATCTTCTATTTTTTTTGATTTTTTAGCTTAAGTCATCTTAACTCTTAATTCATTCAATTATACTTCTCTTAGATAATCTATATCATCCAGTATTTCTAATACTGCTTTAGGATTATATTAGCAGTATTCTTATTGCCATATCTTTTCTTTCTATGCTGAAAATTATTTAATGTAATTTTAATAAAATGTTCTATTACTTCCAAAATCTGTTAAGAGAATATCATCCTCAAAATATAGTAAATTATTAGGCTTTATATTCAAGTGGGAAATTTCCCATTAGGATAATGTTTTTTAGATTTCTAATAGTTTAAGACTTAAATTTATTTTTTACTTTAATCCCTTTTCATCATCCTGACAATTCTGTTTTGCATAACATAAAATAGGTTGACATGAATCACCATAAAAATAAGCAATTTTAATGACAATAAAAAACTACTTTTTTTTATATGTAGTAAAATCACTAATTCTCAAAGCTTAATTTGGGTATTTTTCAGCAAACTTATATTAATTTTAGATTTCTTTTCTGATATCTTATTAAAATTAATCTTAATATTTTCCTCCTATCTTTCGTTTTTTTATCCAAAATTAATCTTTATTTATTTAAGAAATAGAATTAGTTGTAAAGATCTTTGAGGATTTTTATTAAAACGGCTTGTACTTCTAGTTAAATTCCTCTTTTTTTAGTTCTCTTTTCATTTAATATTTTAATAAATATTATATGGAAAAAAATATTTATTCTACTTAAAAATGATTCCAAACAATTAGAAAATCTTAAAGATTTTAACAAAAAAAATTAAAAATTATTCATAAAAAAGAAAAAGTAGAAAGAAACTAATTACTCTAAGAGAAAATTTAAAAAATATTTTAGAAAACTATGTAAATTTATTGAAATCTAAATATACCATAAAGGATGAGTTATATTGAATTAATCTTTAAAAAGAGTAATTCAATATATATATAAAAAGGGTAAGATTAATGAACAAAGTTTGTGAAAAAAATAAATTAATAAAAAAATAAATAATTTATTTAAATAAAGAGGAATATATTTAAAAAAGGTTGATAATGTGAAAATAAATGAAAACTATACAACCTAGATATGAGAATATAATCTCATTATAATTATTTTTTAGTTTTAGAAATACCATAATTTCTTTCTAAATAATCTATAGTGGGAGTTGTAAGAAGAGCTTAACAAAAATAAGCTATAATTCTAGCTTACCATCCTGCATATAAACCTGTAAGACCATAATTTTGATAGACAATCTTAAAAGACTAATACAAAGAGATTTTTCTATAATTTTAGTTTTCTTCCATTTAGACTAGAGTTTTGATTGTATCAAAGGGATGAACTAGAATATAGATGATGAATATTACCTGCTAAAATGTTAAGAATACTACTCAAAGATGAAGCAATCAATGAATTAACTATAGAAAGTGGTTATCCAGGTTCTGCTTTTAATGCATAACGGACTTTATGATCCCAATATAAATAATTTGTCCATGAAACCACTTATCTCGTAGTTTGAATTCTGAATCCTACATAAATAGATTCAAAGTAATATATTTAAGATAGCCAAATCCTGTAGCCATAGATGTCATCTTTAGTGTTTTTAGTCTCTCAAATGGTGTAATGATACAACTTTCAAATAATCCAATTGAAGCCCCTGTAATTATTTTATTTATTGATTAGTTATGGATGTAATCATTAAGCATCGAAGGAATGAAAATCATCATAGGCCATCTATAGTATTGCTTCACCATGTTTCTCAAAAAGCTTGGATAAAAGCCATCATACAATCCTATCAATCCTCTTGCTCCTTTTATGTCCAAGTAACTCTATACACTTAATCTATTATTATACTTATATATAAGTTATTCCTTGTTTAGATTACTTATAAGTCTTTATTCTATCAAGTACATGTTCTAAAGGCATTGTTAATGCAACCCTGAATGCTCCTATTACTTAGGTTTCAATTAAGGCTTTAATGTAATCTCCCATTTATGAAAAAAGGTTAATTCTTTAAAAAAAATTTTAACTATGGATTAGATTAATTTAGCTTTTATATGAAACTATATGATTAAATAAGTCACACTTTTTGTATCTCCATATTTCATATTATTCATTATTATTATATACATTGCGTATACTAAATGATTTTCTTATTATTATTTAATAAATTATTAAAATGTTCCTACTCATTTCTTTTTATATTTCATTTGCCCTTTAAGATTGCTTATAATAATATTTAGATTGTTTTAATCAAAATAATTGCATCATAAAAGATTGTGAAGCTTAAGTATTTGTTGAAACAGCATGGAACTTTTAAAATATAACTATGAATAATGTTATCTTTAATATTGGAAATTATTAATCCTCAGTTGAAAAATTTACATTAAAAAGCTTAACGATGAAAATCTAATCTTCATAATTTCAATAAAATAAAGGAGAAAACTTAATTGATTTTGTTTTTTAAGGATAACAAATAATACTTGAAAATATAGAGTTTGTATATTTCGAGAAAGTTATAATTAAAGCAGAAACATTATAATTGTGGAATACTAGAATGAATACCAATATTTTAATGATTTATTCTGATTATGTAAAATTAGAAAACTCTATAATTTATTGTCATTTTTAAAAATGTCTTGGAGCAAATTGTTTATGTAATTAAGGCTATTGTGATACAAGTACGATAGGAGATGTTAAATCATTTTAGAGAAATCCATATAATTTGAATGATAATTTCACTTTAGGAATATCTTCTAATGAAGTACATTTATAAAATACTTCATTATATGGAAGTAGCATAGGTTTATATGCAGATAAATCTAATATAACAATAGATTAAAAATCATTAATTTATGCTACAGGTTTAGGATGCAAAGAATAATAAGGATATGGTTGTGGATTCTATGATTGGATGCTTTCATATACTTTAAAATGTGGATCTTCTGGAGGAAGTCATGGTGGTTTTGGTGGAAGACCAAAATCAGAAGTGAATGATTTTAATGGATAATGTTAAAATTTAGTACCAAGAGAAGCATATGGGAATCCATTTAATCCATTATTTGAAGGTTCTGGTGGAGGTGGAAATTACTTTGGAGGATATGGAGGAGGAGTAATCTATTTATAGAGTGTTAATAATATAATTAATGGAAGAATTGAAGCTAATGGTGGATCTTCTTAAAGAGATGATTCTATTATATATGGCGGAGGCTCTGGTGGATCAATCTAATTAAGAGGAAATCTATTTGGAAATGGAATTGTATTAGCTGAAGGTGGGTAAGGATCAAAAATTAGTGGATAAGGAAGTGGAGGTAGAATATTTTTAGATGATCCTATGAATCATAATTTAATAATAAAAACAGGTTTAGATTCTTCATAAGGTACAATTTATTATAATGGATGTCCTTAAGGTTATGGAATAAATAAATAATAATCTAAATGTTTTTAATGTCCATCAGGATTTTATACTTATTTATATAATGTTGGTGAATGTAAAAAATGTATTAATTATGATGATGATGTTTAAACATATGAATTGTCTTTAAGTCCTATATGCAAAATTTCATCTTGTAAACCTGGAAAAATTCTTGATAAAGAACAATGTGTTGTCTATAATTTTGTTAGGTAATCTGGAGGTGAAATTGTATTATTTGGAATCACTTTCTTTATTGGATTACTTGTCCTTAATTTTATTTTATTCCTTTGTTTATAAGAACGAACTTCCAATAATAAAGTGAACAGTTCTACTATTATATCTTTCACAGATTTATAAGATAATCCAAATTTATATGAAGCAGCATCAGAGGATCCAAAATTCTTACCTGAAGATCTTCCATATTATGTTAAAAGACTTTATGTTTAAGGGAATAATACTCCAAATACTCCATGGCATTTACCTCCTTATACTTAACTAGATTAATATGACATCAATTATATTGTCTAGAATATTAATTTTATTGGGAGATATACTAGATTATAAAGATTTTCCTTATTGTTCTTAAAGATTTGGTATTTCCCATTTTATTTTATATTATTAAAATATTTTTAGAAGAAGAAATCTTTGAAAATCTTAAGTTTTATGCAAAAAAATAATAAATTTAATATTTATTGTCTCAAACTATCATATAGTTCAGATTATACTTTAGCATATATTGATGTCTTAAATTATAACAATAATATATTAGATTGGAATAAATCAACTTAATTTCCAATCTCTTTAGTTTTATAAGGAGATGGAGATTTCTTATTTCCTTGGTAAATCAATCTCAAAGATCCCTTAGTTAAATCAATGAAAATGTCATTTGAAAAATAAAAAATTTTCATGCCAATTGATGATGATGGAGAGTCAGATCAATTACTCTCTGAAAATGATGAAGAAGAAATACGTACCTTTGATGAATTCATTACGAAATTCAACTTATTAATGTTACAGATAGATACTAGAAAAGGAAATGCAGAATTTATAAAAAATTGTTTTTCTTTATTTGAATTTGTAGATGAAAGCAACAGTGAAATTTTTAATAAAAAATAGATTTTATTGGATATTTGTTTTCACATATTAGGAATCCAATAATCATCTTTAATTATTTTGACTACATAGAAAATTCTCGATTTTCAATAAACTTTGAGAGAACTTCATTATATAGTAAATTACAAATCAGAATATCAAATAAAAGTATCTGTAAATTTTGAAAAGTAAGACTTTAACATTAAGAGATATTATGATAATCAAATAGTTATTAATACTATCAATGATATTAATAAACAAATAATGACATATTAAAGATATGAGGAAGATAAAGAAGAGTTGAATAATCTTAAAATGTAAATGCAAAGAAAAATAGAAGCTGATGGAATTCTCACACCATTAATTACTTAAAAATTAGATGTAGAGGAAGAGGAAGATAATAATTTTTAAAAAACAAATTAATGTAATATGTTCTGGTTAAAATTTAAAAGAGTAATAACAATAACTTTTGCTTATTTTCTAAGATATAGAGATTTCAAAAATGAGAGAGCACTAAAATCAGTTTTGGTTGTTTTATGCATAATTTAAATAACTTTTTATGTGATTTACTTATTAGAATTAATCGTTGATGTTTTGGATCAAACAATATTAGATTAAAAATAAATTTATGACATGTAGATTGTTGAAGCAATAATATAATTATCTTTATTTCCATTTTCATCATTAATAACTGAGATAGTATTAGTTGTTTGGGTAAGATTATTAGATATAATTTATAGCTGTTAAATCCACAAAAAAAGAATTTCGGTAAAAATTTTTTAATCTTTAACTTCTGTTCTACAATAAATAACATGATTCTGTCATTGTTTGCTATAATAGAAATAGCTATAATAGCAATATAGAATTTGGAGCCAGAATACTATTTCTTTGCATCAATAAAGTTAATTCTTTTTTTGATCCAAATTGTATAAGGGTATTTGGGTACAAAATTTTTAACACTATGAAAAATTACTTTATGAATGATAAGTAATATCTATTATAAAAATGATATTAATAATAATATTCTAGATAATTTTATAAAGGATGTAATATTTTCATAAATTAAAATTAAAAATAAATGTAAGTAGAACCTTATTTAAATACAATAGTGAAAATAGCAGATAATAGGATTCTAACGAATGCAAAACTGAATAGAAGAAAGCAGTAGAACATTTTATATGATAATGATGGATTGACAATGAGATATTAACCAAACTAAGAAGTTCATGAACTTGCTTGTATTTAAACAGATTAAGCTATCACTTCATCATTTTATTACTTTGAGGTAAAAATCCTAAAATTACCAGAAAAGGATAATGTGAAGAAGTAATAATAGAAATTAATAAAATATTAGATTTTTATCGATAGGATTGGCATATGATAATTATCCTTCAAATAAACCTTTAGGTATAATAGGTGCAAGTATAGGATATTAGTGGGATGGGATAGTAAAATTAAAAAAATAAGAAATTGATTTAAAATTGAATCCATATAAATAAGAGGATATTATAGGATGTGGAATTTATAAATAGGAAATATTCTTTACATTTAATGGAATTCGAAGTTTAAACACAGCTAAAATTGATTTTAAAGAAGCTTTGTATCCAACTGTTGTTTGTGGAGATGGAGTGAATTTAAAATTTAATTTAGGAGCTACTCCTATGATTTATGATTATTAGAAAATATTGTAAAAGGAAAAGAATGAAATAATATAGGAAATTGATAAATAAGATGTTTCTCCATATAGTCTTCATTTAATTATATAAGAATATTTATGGAGTTAAGGATATTTGAATTCATTGAAATAATTTGAAAGAGAAAGTTCTCTTTAAGAAAATGAGAATATGAGATTAGAAAAAAAATAAGATGAAATGATTTATGAAGACGAGTAATAATGTGATGGTGATTTTAAACGAAAATAGAGTCTTTAGATGACTCCTATGTCTGCTTTATAAAGAAAGTTAAGCGGATTATAGAGTCCAAATTTCCAATAAATTTCATCTATTGAGAGAAAAGTAAGTGGATTTTATTTGGATGAATAAGAAAACAATAATGAACTTAATTAAATAGCTGAATAGGCATTCTTAAAAGATTAATTAGTTAATTAGGAAAGAATAAGTAAGTGTCTTATTAAAATTAAGAAATTTAAATATTAATAAGAGAAGGAAAGATAGGTGAAGTAATTGATATACTATAAGATATGATGCCAGGATTCTTGAAAAAAGATGGAATCTAATAAACACTTTATTCCTAATATTTTATTGAATTAAGTATTAATATTAATTATAAGTTTAGTGAAAAAAGATAAAACCTAAGAAGCTATAGTATTAGGTTAAATTCATTTAAGTTAGCATTTGAATTTTTAAGTAGAATGTGTTGATGAAAAGTTAAATCCTATTAAAATGAAGATTGAAAATATTTTAGGATTGATATGTTATGATGACATTTCAACTAGTGCTTTGAGAGGTCTTATCAGTTAATAATAAAGAGAAAGGATTTGTGATTACATTAATAAAAGTTTATTAAGTAATTTTCAAATTATATTATTATAGTTGAATTAGGATATGAGGATGAATCAGCTTTAGAAATATGTTTTAAATAATTAATTTAGGTTTGTGATTAAATTTAATAAAGAGGATTACTAGGAGGACATTCTGTTCAGTTTTTATGATTTATATAATTAAATTTGTTTTTGAATATCAAATACTTATATTATCATATAGAAAATATTCAATTAAACATTGATAGATAAATTGTAAAAAATTAATATAAAGATTCTTCATAATTTTATATGATTAGTTTTGACAGTTAATTAATAATTTAACATAAATATTATTTTATATAACAAAAATTAATAATGGGAGCAAATTGTTAATCTTGTTGTGCAAATAAAGAGAATGATAATACAGAAATTAGATTAACAAAGGAGAAAGTAAGACCAAAGACAGATAATTAAGAAAATGAATAAAAAAAAGAAGAATAAAAAGTATAAGTAAAAGAACATGAAAGATTTACAATTGATTAAGAATAATAAAAATAAAAGAAGGATTAAAAAAAAGAAACAAAAAAAGAATCTGCAAAAGAGGTTCCTAATAAGAACCCTGATGAAAATTCAAAAAAATCATAAGAAATAGATAAATAATTGAATATATCTGCAAACCATTCAGTTAGTATGAATGTAGCAAGTAATTAAGAAGGGAATGATTTAATTAAAAGTACAATGAATTGTGTTGATAGAAAGAAATTACCTCCTATATAATTAGAATCAGGTGCTGTATATGAAGGAGAGTGGAAAAATGGAATGAGAGATGGATAGGGTAAATAGAAATGGCCAGATGGTTCAATATATGAAGGAGAATGGGTAGAAGATAAGTCATCAGGAAGAGTAAAATTAAAATAATATTATATTTAGGGTAAATTAACTCATGCAGATGGTGATGTATATGATGGAGAATGGAAAAATGATAAAGCAAATGGTAAAGGAACATATATTCATGTAAATGGAGCAAAATATGAAGGAGAAGTAAATATTATATTCTATTTCCGAGTGGGAAAATGATAAATAACATGGTAGAGGTGTAGAAAATTGGCCAGATGGAGCTAAATATGAAGGTTAATATTTTGAAGGTAAAAAACATGGTAAAGGTATATTAAACTTTGCTGATGGTTCAAGATATGATGGTATATACTTATTATTCTATTTTTAAGGTGAATTCTTATAAAATGATATACATGGAGAGGGAACTTATATTTGGCCAGATAAAAGAGTTTATAAAGGATAATGGAAAAAAAATAAAATGCATGGCAAAGGATAAATTATATGGCAAGATGGTCGTAAATATACTGGTGTAATCATTCTTATGTATTCTAGGAATATGAAGAAGATAAAAAACATGGTAAAGGTGTCTTTGAATGGTCTGATGGTAGAAAATATATAGGAACCTGGATATAAGGTTTGATATTATTATTATTTTATTTTTTAGGAAGATAACATGGAATTGGAATCTATTACTTATAAAATAAAGAAGTTAAAGTTGGTGAATGGAATGAAGGAAAAAGAATCAAATGGTTTGAAAAAAATGAAATTGATTAGTTAATTGAAGAATCAAAAATTAAAAGAGAAGATCTGCATTAATAAGATTGATACATATCACTAATATTTAATCTCAATTTTTTCGATTTAACTTATTTTACGAAAATATGATTACTCATCTCATACTTTGATTTTTATTATCATTTTTTCTAATATTACTAATTACCAAATTCAAATCGATAATATTCTGATATATTATTATATTAAAAT
Organism: Paramecium sonneborni; assembly: GCA_905182985.1. Taxonomy (NCBI): domain Eukaryota; phylum Ciliophora; class Oligohymenophorea; order Peniculida; family Parameciidae; genus Paramecium; species Paramecium sonneborni. The sequence goes on along the minus strand of CAJJDN010000036.1, from coordinate 431,787 downwards.
AAGTTCAAAATGAGTAACAGAGAATACGATTATTTGTTCAAATTAGTTATAATCGGCAACAGTGGAGTTGGAAAGTCTGCTCTTTTATTAAGATTTGCTGACGATACATTTAGCGAAAATTACATAACAACAATTGGAGTTGATTTTAGATTCAAAACATTAAAAGTAGATAATAAAGGTTTGAAATTGCAAATTTGGGATACTGCTGGATAAGAAAGATTTAGAACAATAACTAATGCTTATTATAAAGGAGCTGATGCGTATATATTTTATAAATTAATTTTAGTATTGTAATTGTATATGATACAACATGCTAATAATCATTTGATGATATTGAAAAATTTTGGTTGAATGAAATTGAAAGTTATGCTGAGAAAAATGCAGAATTATTATTATTAGGAAACAAATCAGATTTAAGTGCAAAATAAGTATAAAGTGAAAGAATTCAAGAATATGCTTAAAAAAGAAATATGATGTTCTTTGAAACTAGTGCAAAAACTGCTGATGGAGTTGAAGAAGCTTTTAAAAAAATTGCTATTAAATTGATGGCAAAAAGAGATTAATAAGTATTGGATAAAAAAAATAAAAGAAAATAATAAAGAGTATATTATTTAAAATATCAAGTAATCATCTTCATCATAAAGAACAGAAGAAAGTTCAACATCTTCAGATAGAAAGCAAGAAGATGAATAAAAAAATGTTAATTTATGGTCAGGTAAAAGTACAGAGAAAGCAAAAGAAACATAGTAATGCTAATGTTGAATATATAAATCAATTTGTTAAATTTAAAATATATTATTATATTTATCATGTATTCAAATTAATAAAAAATAAAAATTAGAGAATAGTTCATTTAGAAATCTCTTATTATTTTATTGTAATTAAAATAAATTTAATTCAGAGCTTGTCTCATTAATTTGATTAAATATTTCTTAAATTCTTCTTAAATTCAAATTTGAATAATCTCATTGATTAAGATTAATAAAAAATATTGGTTAGTTCGAATGATTTAATTAGTCTAAAAAAAAGAATTCTAAATCTAATTTTAATCTTCTTTTTAATAAATGTAATGAAAAACGATATATATTATTAGGTAAGTTATCAATTGATTGTTATATTTTATAATGATAAGGTTCTTTATGAAATTAGAATTGTAAAGAAAAGTAAAAATATGAATATTAGAATCATTAGTTTTTTTAGATCTATGGATTAACCCATTCAAGATTGGGTCTCTAATTAATCAACTTTTAAACTAGTCTTCCAATAGCAATAACCGGCTCTTTCTGATTAAATTAACAGTGAACAATATTTAGGTTAAACTTAACCTTTTTCTTAGTGCCTTTTTTTATATTACCTTTGTCAATCTAATTTTGAAGAGTTTCTTAAATAGAGTAATTGCTTTATGATAAAAATTTATTTGTAAAGTCATCTGTGCATTAAGTGTCATCAATATCATGATTTTTATAAGAGTCTAGAGGTTACATAAAGATTTGTTTAGGTCCAATGAGGGGGTTTGAATTAAATTAGATCATATTATAATTTCTTATAAAAAAGAACTAAATAACTATTCATATTAAAACATCATATAAGAAGGATTAACCCATTTCAAAGAAGAAATAATTATAAACTGTTTAAAATACTTTTTAAGAATATTTTAAGAGGATATTTTTAAGAAAAACTCAATTCTGCCATAACTTCATTAAATCTAATAGTTTATTTTTCATTTATTGTGATTGATATTTAATGGTATAATTTTAAGATTATTCCATTTAATTATTGACTAAAGTTGTATTGAATAACGATAGAGTAAAAAAATTAATTAATTGTGGCGTTATCACATCATTCATATTTTAATTAATAATTTATTATTTTAACTAATAAAAAGGGAATGTGAAAAATTCAAAATTGTAACAATTAAATAAGTTTGTTCAAAGTATCCTAATAAACATTCCAATCTCCACTTAAATGATGACCTTTTAATAAGTATAAATTATCACAATTATAAATCTAATTTATAGATATTTCAAATTTAATGTTGAGATTAAATTAACATAGAATATCATAAGGATCATGTTACTATAAGATAAGAATATATATTACTTATAATATTTTGATTTGTAATTTGTTCATAGATTTTTTAATATCTTCAACTAATTTATCAGGATCTCTGTTAGTAGCACATTTTAAATTAAATGCACCTTTATGTAGTTTTAATATTGGTTATTTAGGTTTAATAGAAACATTATATTCAGAGATAGCACTGGTAGCCCGATTTCTTCCTGTAAACTAGTCTTTAATAATAGATTACTTTAGTTTTATTTTAATCATTAGAGAAGGAATCTTCAGTTTATTTTCTATTAGTAGAAATAGGAGTATTACCACTAGTACCAACACTAGATATTGAATTATTAACAACTTGAGTAATGATTTTCATTTATGGTGGGACTAAAGGTTTATTAAAAGGTCTCCTTACAATATCTCTTTTTAATAAAAGAATAGTTTATTTAGGTGATTCAGGTCTAGTAATATTTTATTTTAATTATTATGGGGATGGAGATTATTATCTTGTATTATTTATAGATGTGATATGTCTATGCTAAGGAGATTAGCCATTACTTGTATGTTATTTATGTTTTGATTAATTATTATAAATAGAATCAGGATTAGATATATTTAATCCTGAAGATTAAACTAAAGTATCATCAGATTCTTTTTTATAATAATTAAATATTCTATTCCTTTTATTTTTTTAGATCTATAAATAGTAAAGAGTTGTAATATGATCATGTCTATTTTTTTTAACTTTTTTTCTACATATTATTGGATCTACTCCATATAATGTTTTTAATTGTTCAACTAAAATTTCATCAACAATAATATTTTCATGTCCTATAAGATTATATTATTCTTCTATTCTTGCTTATTTTGACCATTTATGATTTTTAATTTAAGGAATTGTAAATCTTTTTTTAGGATCTGTATTTAATATATTTTTGAGTAAATCTTTAGCATCATTAGATAACCATTTTGGAAATGTCAATTCTCCAGCTATAATTTTCTTATATAATTAATTTGTATTCTAATCTTCAAAAGGTAAGAATCCACAAAGCATTGCATATAATACTATACCGCAACTCCAAATATCTATTAAGTAACCTGAATATTTCAATCCTTATATCATCTCTGGAGCAGCATAACAAGGACTTCCACATGCTGTCTATAATAATTCATTTGGTTTATAAGTATTTGATAATCCAAAATCTACTATTTTTATATTCTAGTTTTAGTCAAATAAAAGGTTTTCTGGTTTCAAATCTCTATGTACTATTCCTATCTTATGTATATACTCAACTCCTGACAGAATCTATAGTAGAAATTTACATGCTTATTTCTCTGGCACTTTACGATTCTTTACTATATATTCAAATAATTCTCCTCCACTTGCATATTCCATTATTAAATATATATCTTTTGCTGTATCTATTATTTCATAAATCTATATTATATGTGGATGCCGTATTTTCTTAAGAATATCAATCTCTTTTGCAATACGACAAACATCGCTTTCATCTTAAACTCTTGCTTTCTCCAATATTTTCACTGCTACCTAATTGTATGAAATATTTTTAAACTTTTTCACCAGTCTACAATTGAGTGCCTATTTTTACTTTTCCAAATGTACCTTCTCCTATTGTATTTCCTAAAGTATAATTCACAAGAGTTTATTCCTACATTTTTATATATTTTTATTATTAATATAATATATTCTTATAATTAATGTCCATTATGATTAAGAACAATCTAATCCAGAATTTAAAAAAATTAAACTCATCCTTAATAATCAATTTTATCAAGTTTAAGAAAGCTATGATAATATTTATAAATTATTTCTGATTACTTAAATCAAGTTATTATATCTCTGAAGAACAAATTAAGATAGCATAAGATTATCTAAAAAAAATTAACTGGATTAACTAAACTTAAAACTAAGTATTCTGAAATAATATTATTTGAAAAAAACTTAATTCATTATCCGTCCTATATTTTATTAAATCAAATAAATTATTTGCTCATTCTATTTTGAATAGTAAGAATATAAATTAAAAAATAAAAATCAATAATTTAATATAAAATTGAACTCATATAATTTAGAAATTCAATCAATTCTAGAATTTAATCAATAAATTTCTTAATAAACATTTATTCTATCTGCATTAATTTAAAATCATAAAGATATTAATATTAAAAGTTTAATCTTTAAATTTCAATAATCATTGATTTTTTTACTTCATGAAAATGAGCATAAAATTTAAAGAATATGAAAAGTTCTTACCTAAATAAAATTCAGAGAATATTTATCCTTCTTATAATAATTGATATTAACTATTTATTAAGTAAAATTAATTCCAATCATTAAAACTTATTGATTTTGATTTTCTAAATTATTTTAATACAATAACTTTGAGAGGGTTAGGTTTTAGGATTTAAAAAATATAAAATAATAAGCTAAGTATAATAAAGAATGATCTTAAAGTAGAGTAGAGTCTAAAATGCAAAATATAAATACAAATATAATTAAAATATTTAGAAGGATATAGACATTCTAAAGGAATAATTATGAAAGCATAAAGAAAGGCAAATATTTTTCCAATCTTGAGATTTTTACAATCTTTTTAGAACTCTGAAAATATTAGATTTTTTGAAGATTTAATTAAATTAGAGAGTTTATCGAAAATTAATAAAGAAAATGCAATAAAATATATTATGACGATTATAAACTAAAGACAATTTAATGCAGTAGTTCTTTAAAATTTGATGAATAAAAAAGGAAATTATATTTTAGAAGTGGGGAAATCAAACTTTAAGGAAATTCTAGTTAAGATAATAGTGCTTTAGTAAAAGAGAAAAGGCTTTTGAAAGGATTATGAAGGCAATCATTTAAAATGGGCAGTAAAATAAATAATTTACATTTAGAAAATATACTTAATACTTAACGAATACGAGTGAATTTATGGGTTTATTCGAAAATTAGCTTTCAAATAGAAAGTTTGTACTATAAATAGTTATTATAAAACAATAAATCATAAAAAACTTAATTAAATATAATTTATGAATTTCTATGTTGTTTTTCAATTTTTTCCAAATCTTGATTAGACAGATGAATATAATTGTGTATGTTTTAAATTAAATCTTATAATTTAGTATTTAATTTTTCTAGAATATTGAGTATTGTATATCTTTATTGTTTTAATTGAATAATATATTTAATAAATACTAATTTAATAATTAATAAATAATATATTTAATTTAGCAGTTTCTATAAATTAGAAACATAATACAAATTTCAACTCAATTAGCTAATTTTTCCCATTTTTCAAAGTCTTTGTATCTAACAACGAAATCATTTTAATTTCTTTTTGATAAAGAAACACTCTATAGCTAGATCAAATTGATACAGTAATAAATGATTTACCATCATCTCCAGCATTCTCGAATAATTAACAAAATTCATCGAAATCTAGTTATGTTCCATGAAAATCTCCTAAGATTGAATCTAATTCAAAGTTTAATTCGAATTCCTTTTAGATTGTTTCAATTATAGTAGATTTTAAAACAAATCCTGATTTATCAAGTTAGCCTCCTAAAGCACAGAAGGCATCAACTTAAAGATTAAATTAAGATATTACTATATTCTTGAGTAATAGTTTCTTCTTCATTTATTTGTTACTAATATTGTTTTAATTTACAATATAAATCACAAACCTATTTAAAGTCTAGAAACTTGACATTCATTATTTTCAATTCCTCATTAAACTTAGCTATCAATTTTTCATTATCTAAAAGTTTAAGATCTTAATTAATATTATGTAAATACCTCTTAAAACATCATCAACTTCGTGTTTTCCTACATATCCAGTTGCTTTCGTATCAAATTTTTTCATCTCAACTAGAATTTCATTTATCTCATCTTAACTTAAATTAAACATGCTCTTTGCTTATTGAATCATATCTTAATAATCGACATTTATTGTTTGTTTTCTTTTCATTTTTATAAATTTTTATTAATAATTAATATAACTAAAATGTCATTATCAGATTATATAGAGGATGGTTAAACATATTAATTTACAAAGTACATCAATCTAATTAAAGTATTAATATTATTCATACAAATAGACTGAAGAAGATAAAAAACTTTTTGATCTATTTGCATATGGAGTTTTTGATCCTAAAATTAAGTATCAAAATGAAAAATAGAAAAAGAAAATGATTATCCTAACTATCCTAAAATTATGTTAAAGGTTATAATTAATAATAATATAGTAATAAATGTGTGACTTTTGATTAAATATAACAAGCTTGTTGTTTAAATTCAAGAGCAGAAATTGAATAATTATTAATTGATCTCATCCAAAAAGATTTAATTATTGCCACTATAGATGATCAAAAAGGATGTTTAAATATACAAAGATGCATTAGTAGAGATGTTCATAAATCTCATATTCCAGCCATGAAAAATTAGATTGAATCTATGTACGAAAGAGTTAAACATTTGAAAGAATAGTTAAAAAAATAATGAACGCAATTTATTTAATAATTAAATAAATTGTGAATGTGGCATATTATTTTCGATTTATTATTAAATGTACGGTAATATAATCGTAAACAAATCAATTGATGTTAAGCTTAGTTCTTCTCCAATGTCTACGTTTTGAATTATATCTATAATGAGACTAAAATTCATTTAATACCTAATTGTGTTATCAGTTCTATATCTAAACCAATTTGGAAGAGGTCTATTTTGCTTATTTGCTTTAATCAATCTCTTCTTCATTCTCAATGATTTGTGTGCTCCCTAAAATAAACATAAGCGAAACTCATTACCATTTTAAATCTTTTTTTTAATTTATTTAATAATTATTTTCTATACAAAATTCAATTATTATAATTAAAATATGGATTTCATGTACTAAAACATATCAAAAGGTTCTAGATTCATTATTTCCGGATACTGCAAATTATTCTAATTGTGATATCAAAATAAGATAAACATTATTATAATAAAATTTCAAAAAAGGTAATTTTCTTTATAAAATGTTGCTTTTGATTATATAATATTAATTTTTATTCTTTAAGGTAAAATCAAAAAAAGCATCTGGTTATTTATATGAAATTTACAATTTTTCTTAAAATTTGAAATCACTTTAGATGTATATTTGCAAGATTTATTAATAAGTATTTTTAAAATGACCAAAAAGTTCAGATTTTGCCATTTGCCATACTGATAGATTATTTTTAAACTTTGAAATATTAATTTTATAGAATAATTAAGAAGCTTTAAATAATTAATTTAAATCAATCTATTTTATAAATCCAAGAGATTAGATAAATTTATAGTTGAAAAAATAGGGAAATTTTTATTATTAAATTACATTAGATTAGTTTATAAACCTAAATTAAGTTAAACATTTATAATAAAACCTATTTAACTTGAAAAATATGATAACTTCCATATGAAATAATGATAGAAATATATATCTGTTGCATTAGATGTTTAAAATTGAATTTTATTTAAAAATTGCAAATACGAAATTACAATTTTTGGTTGGATAAATCTTTAAGAGTTGAGATTATTATTATTAATATTATACTTCTTTATAATAATTCATAATTTGCAATTTACTTATTGAAGTTTATATTATTTTTTTCATTTTAAATATAAACCCGTTTCATAGGAATTAATTATGTAAATCTTAGAAAATTCGGATTCAATAGTTAGTGATGATCAATCTTTAGAATTAGATTGTAGAATTATAGTACCAAAGTTTAAGAAAGAGGAATATGATACTTTTTAAACTGAGACCTATACTTCTGTGATTTCTAGAGTGATGCAAATGAGATCAAATTCATAAGAATTCAGATTTAAGCAGCCTAATTAATTTAGCCCTTAAGGTTCTCTAAATTGCACTTAAAAACAAATATAATGCTCATTACTCAATGAGGATGAGTATTCAAATAAACTTAAAGTCAAGTTACACATTTAACCTGAATAGGTTAAAAGAAATACACATAAAATGAAAAAGAAAGACAAAGCTCCTTAAAGTCCTGCTAGTTCAGTAGATCGTAATAATGATTCTCAGACACCAAAAAAATAAAATTAGAATACAATTAGAATGTTAAACCAATAAATTTAACCTAACTAGAAGCATACTATAATTAGATAAAATAAAAGATAATTAAGCTAAACCTTTAAAAGTTGTTCTGTTGAAGCATCCCCACTTAAAATCACCAGATTTTCATAAAGATAAATTTATGTAACATAATTGGTCAATAATTATGAAGAAGCTTTATAAGAAAAATTAAGTCTTGTATAATTAGAAAACAATGAAAAACTAAATAAAGGAACTTTAAGTCCATATATGAGTAAAGCAAAAACATTAAAGAATATTGTTCCTACAACTTAATTAAAAGGTATTCTTAAAAGTAAATCCTGTAATAGTGAGGGAGGTAAAAGAAGCAAAAATTCATCTTAAGAATCACAAAATAAAAAATCATGTTTTTTTAAAAAGGTTACGTTTAATTCAAGTAAATTATCTAAAAATATATCATTAACCAATAAGAAAGATGTACTTCATTAGCATTTAATAATAATATAATGAAATTGAAATAATGAATTTTTTTTTACTCATAATGCAAGTTATTATATTTAGTTATTTTATTTGAATGTAATCGTTATTTTTAAATTATGAATTTAAGACTGAAAAACTCTAGCTATTTGGCTGGTAACAATGATATCACAAGATTAAGAAGAGCAAGACTTATTTAGCCAAATTAACCTGAATCAAAGTCATTAGCTAATGTTAAAATGAATTTATCTCCAGAACTTAAACCAAAAAAATAAAAGACAATTCATCATGATATTGCTTATGATGAAAACTTAATGAATTAAAAACAAAATGAAAAAAACAAATTTTGTAAAGCAAAATTGTAAGAGTTATTAAGTCTAAGAAAAAGTATAACATAATTAAATAATATAGGTAGCCTAACTCCATTATTAAAATAACAAATTAATCGATAGTAAGCAATCATTAAATATTAACCTGAATTTTAATAAGATCAAGATCTATATATTAGAATTAGAAGATAAAGCATTGAAAATCTTTAAACTCAAGAAAAATAAAAGCATTTTATATTGAAATCTTCTTAGGAATGCACTCAAAAAAAAAGGTTGTAGAATAATAATCTTAAATCAACTAATTATTTTAATGGTGCTCCAATCTTAAATAAAAGTGTTTCATAATTTAACTGTCTTACACCAAAAAAAAATGATATAACTTCCTAAAATTATTAATAAAAAGAAAGTGTTAAAAGGTAAAAGTTAGAAAGTTTAATCAATTTATTAATCAATATCAATATTGAAAATATAGTTATAGGTTTTAGTTCAATCAAAAAGTAAGCACCAATGTTACCATTCATTAAGGAACTTGAAAGAAGAAAAGAAGATTTTTAGTAAAAAAGGTTTTTTATTTAATTAGTTAAAGCTTAGTGATGAATTATTTGTCATTTATAAACAGATAGATAATAATAATAAAATCATTAAATGTGGCTTTCTAGTAGATTAGGACATTGCCAAAAGACAAGGTCAACTAATTTTTATATTTAGTGACTATTAAAATTGTCCAATAATTCTTTTTGGTTGATTTATTTCTACAGACAAGATTCAATCTAATCAATATTCTGCATTATTTCAATATATAATTGTTGAAATAATTATAAAATTGTTTATATTTTTGTTACATTGATTTGAATTTTTTATAAATTGATTGGTGATATAATAGTTAGTGGTTGATTTGATTATTCGTCTTCAATATTATAAAAATTATTTTAACCTTTTTCATCTAAATAGATGGCCCATTTATTGGGATCAAAATTACATCCATATTTATGTAAGAAATTAATAAGTTTTTAACCTATACTATGATCTTATCCTATTGCAGCCAACATTATAGTTAAACAGAATGAACTAATACCACCAGTATATGAATCATTAAGATCTTTAATCTTGAGTAATTTTTTTAGATATATTGCTACTTCTGAAAACCCTTATATTTTTTCACAAATATCAATCGTATATTGTGTAGATTAAAGACCAATATTAAATGCTTAAATATATGGATTATATATAGCATATGGAGGAGCCAATTCAAAAGTAATATCAATGAAGATATGTTAACCTAAAGTCAGACTCAAAATTACTTGAATCTCCATATTTTAAATTGAGATCTAGATTTCTGCATTGCATAATAACATACTTTGGCTCTCCTTTGAAGGAAAGAAAGTCTATAGAAGGATCCACTAAAACCTTTATAAGAGGTACTGAAGCTTAAAAGATATGTCTATTACATATTAATTTAAATAATATACTTGCATTATACAGCCCATTTCAATTCAGTAAATATCTCAATCAATCTTCTCATAGGTTCAAACAATTACTATTTTGTAAATACTTGTAAACCATAAACAACCATATCTACATCACTATCTTTTAAAGCTAAACCAGTTGTAGATGATCCAAAGATTTCAGTGTCACAATTTTTAAAATATGATTTTATTACATGTTAAACTCTTTAAATCGAAATATCTCTTGCTGCTTTATATCTATTAAATTAATCTATTTCTTTTTAATATATTTATTTAACATCATTTGTTATTTTTTATTCCAAAATTGTTTTATAAATCTTTTACAACTAAGTTTAATCTAAATCATATGTATATAATTTTTATTCTTTTTGTTAAGCTTTTGATTTAACTAAACCTGATCTTTATATTTTATTTATTCCATTTTCTTTTTTCTATAAAATCATTCTACTTTACTATTAAGATTGCATTCTCTCTAACTTAATCTCGACATATTAATGATGATTATTTTTTTAAACTGATTAAGAAGTAGATTTTTTTAAGGCTGGAATATATTGTTATTCATCAGGTAATGATTAATTATCTTAAAATTCTTTATCCTTCTTGCTTACTTATTTTTTGTTTCTTGATGACTTTGGTTTGCTTTATTTCTTTTATTGCTTTTTATTTTAAACTTCAATGTATTCACTTTCATCATCAGGTATAGATAGATTACTATTTGTTGGAATTTCTTAAGAAATCTTCTCAATAATTTCAATCTTCTACTATTATTACTCAATCATAAATTCCTCATTATTTTCATTATTCTCAGTATCATCATCATCCTTATTTGAAGATTTTGAAGATTTCTCTAATTTCTCATCTTATTATGTACTTTATTATTAACTTTAATTCATTTATTTTTATTTCTTTCTTTCTAAATTACTATAAATATGATTTAATAATTTTACTCTTTTTTTCTTTATTTTTCCAGTTGCTTTTTTCTTTATTTTTTAGATTTAGGTTTATCTGTCCATTCATCATCTTTTATAATGTCTTGATTTACTAAAACAGTAGGTTCTGGTTATACAATTTCCACTTATTATTTTTTAGCATTTTTAACTTTCTTAAGTTTCTTTTTATGTTATTTATAATTTTCTAATTCGGTTAGAACTGTTTCAATCAATTTTTTCATAAAACCTGTTGAATGTTCATAAATTTATTATTCTTTTTCTTCTAAATTTGTACTAAATAACCTTTATTCATTTTCAGGTAATATTTTAGATTTTTCAGAACTTGTAAAATAAGAATTGATTTATTTTAAAGAATCAGTTTTACCTTAGAATAATTTCAAATCAGATAGCTTTTATTTTGGTTTTTTTTTTTCTTTGAGTATCTCCTCAACTGGTTTCTTTAATGGATATAAACTTTTTAATTATTTACAAATTAAATATTTACAAAACAATAAAGATTCCATAACTATAAAATTTATTCAATTATTACTTACTTGTTAATTTAAGAGGAGATTGAAATATCAAATCTTTATTTTATACAAATTGATGAATTTATTGTTCAATATTAATAAAATTTAAATTCTCGCATTTAATATGCTAAAACCAACTTTATAAGAGAACTTTTTCATCTATAAATTACATTTCTACTTGAGATTATTCTAAAACTTTCTGAAATTCTTGAGTTTCTATTTCATAATTAAAATCATTGAAATTTAATACAATTTAATGAAAGTTAAATAATTAATCCTATTTAGTATAAGTACATTTCTGTTCAAATTATTAGAATCTTAAGTTGTATTTACAATATGTTACTTAATTAAGATGGCCTTTTCAATTTCGTTTACAATATGTTCTGATAAGGTCCAGAACATTTTTTGATTTTATTATGAATCAAAATTAATTTCTGAGTATTCCTCATCCTCATTAGTCTCGATTCTCCAATTTTTAGTGAATATTTGTTGTTTGGATAGAATTTCAAAAGATGAAATAATTTCCTCAATATTGCCTTTAATAGTAATAGTATCAAAGAGCCATTCATAATCTGAAATGTAAGTATGATCAAGTATATACTAAGTTTAAATTGCTATAAATACTTGTTAAGCAGATCTCCATGATTTATTCATATCTATACGATTGCATTCTCTTACATAATAATATTGATGTAATTAGATTTTAACATTAACTTCATATGGGCATTAAGTCAATTCTAGATATTCATGAAGCAAATTTTAATCTTATTTAAACATTTTTAGAAAGGAATGAACTCTGTAATAAGAGGTGAAGGATAATACTTGCTCTAATTGGTAAGTAGGTAAATTTCTCAACCTTGATTAATTTGTCTCACTTACCATTTATATATTTGGTTTTTCTTTTCCAGCCCATCCTTGTCTGGTGGATTTAAAGATTAACAATAGTAGGTAACCTTGTTAATTTGGCGAGAAGAGTATCTTTGGAATTAAGTTTAAGGATAGGCAATCTCGTTCATAAATAAATAATTTTATGTGGTGTTGTTTTTGTTAATTTGTACTTGAGTATATGCAAAATAAAAAACATCATCTAAATCTTCTGAGGGAAATTCTATTTCTTCTGGCATAATTAGCTCTTCTAGAGGGTCTAGTTTAATTATTACGATGTCCCTTAACTCTAAGTCCTCTACTCTTTCTGCCAGCAGATGTTAAACCTTTTAATATTATTTTTATTCAAACCTCTCAATTCTCTATGCTTATGCACTGGTTAGGTAATCCAATTTATTCTTGGATCTCCTCTAATTGCTGGATGGAATGGATCAACTGTGATAACTTCATAATATTTATATGTTCCATCTTAAGCAACCCAATAAGAGTTCAAAACTCTAAGTGCTCCTATCTTTCTGCCTACTCTTTCCTCAGCAACTGATCTAAGGTTTCTAGTTGGCTTTAATTAATTGACTCCTTGACTCTTAGGTTTACCCTTAACAAGTCCTTTTCTGATTAACAATTTTCTGCCTCCTCTTCTAACTCTGACTCTATAAATTACATAGCCTAACATTATTATTATCTTCTTTACCTTGTTTAGCCTTGTATCCTAATCTTCTAGCTTTATCAGGTCTGCTTGGTCTGGTAGCTCTATGAATGACTGGTAATTGTCTATATTCCCATGTTCTGATTCTCATAATGAAGCTCAACACATCTGATTGCTTCTTTTTCCAGAGCTCTTGTAAATACTTATATGCGCCCATTCTCTAAGAGAAAAAAGATTTTTATTTATGAAAAATTTTCAAATCAATATAAAGCAACCACAATATATAAATTTAATCATTATTATATTTTTTAGTATTAATTCATCAATTTTACTTTTACATCAATTATTTCAACCAATATTCCCATATTCAACTATTTAATGTATTATTAGAAACCTTATGCTTTTAATAATAGGATACTTATTATTATTTAAAAATAAGACCACAAAAATATTTACTCAAATCAAATAGTCAATCGTACTCAAAATCAGAATAATCCCATTTAGCAACAGGTATTGACGATTTTTTCTTTAAACCAACTTGTTTAATTATTGGTTTTTATATCACTATCTTTTACTATTTATCTCCAATGCTATTATTTTTTTAATTCTTCCTCTTAAGAGAATTTCTATCTTAAAATGGTGAGTGATTTAACCTTTCTACTATTTTACATTTTTCAATTCTTAATCCCAAAGATAATGGCATAGCTTAAAAAGTATTTATTTTTTAATTTTTCTAAAATAATAATCCTCTTGATTAAAAAGGCCTATATGTCTAAATCTCTTAGTTTTTCTTAGATATTTTATTTGATTAAACAAACAAATCATTTTGTAATTTTTATGTTTAACAAGCTTCTTCTGTTTTCTCTGTTTTAAATTTTTAAGTTTTGCAATTATCTTTGACAAGATAAAGCTTCTCTAGCATTATTTTTTTTAACTCAATTGTTTTTTAAATTTCATTATAATTGAATTCATTTAAAGGAAGGGTCTTACATTTAGTCCCCTATTATTTACTAAAATTATTTTTTCTTGAATTCGTTGACTTTGAAGTATGTTATTATTAATTTAATAATTATATTTACAGACTAGGTGGGGATCGAGTTGGAATATAAGTTTAATAGCAATAGTCTCTTAAAGTTACATATTATAAGGATCTTCCAGATTATCTTTGATTTCTTTTTTTATTTTGATTTGCAAATAATTATGAAAGATTGCTAAATTTTTATGGACTATTTTCATCTATGTAACTAATTGTAAATGGTCTTTCATGTATTATTAAATTATCTGTTCTATTTATCGAAAAAATATATTCTACCCAAAACAATCCATTGTTTAGTTCATGTTCAATATATAATATAAATTATTAATTTAATATAATTAATTTATGATGTATCAAGAAACCTAAGAAAAGTTAAAACAAGAGTTTATTATGTGGACATATACTTTAAATCATTTTTTTGGTTTTGCTTTATTTTATTATTAATCTAATTAAAAGTCTTCAGGGGGTTCTTAGTCTTATCTTTAAACTTTTTCGACTGAATCCTCAGCTGTCGACAATTTCCTAAATCTAAATATTATTTAGTTGACAGTTTGAAATTTTAATTCTACCTTTTCTTTTGCTAAGACTCTAGTGGTAAATTTCTAAATTTTTAAATAAATAATTACTTTTTATAATTCTTCTGCACCTTACATATTAAGGAAAGGAGGAGTTTAGATTTGTTCATCTTATTTACAATTTTTAATTTTTAAAAATTAACCAACATCTTCATATTCATTTACAATAAAGTTTTAACCTTCATAAGTAAAACAGACTTTTTTAATTTTAATTATTGCAAATTCAGGATGAGCTAATTTTCTAAAGATTTCATAATCTTTTTTTTGAAGTTTGACTATATTAGCCTTAACCATTTTATCTTTTTCAAAAAACTTTTCTTTTATATATAATTAGGATTGTCCTTCATGTGTTCTTTAAACTAAAAGAAGAGTAGAATTCTCTTATTATGGAATTAAATAAGTTTTATTAATTTCAACAATTTAATGATCCTATATAAATAAATAAGAAATATTCATACCTCCTTCAATTAATTAAAATTGATATCTTCTGCTAAAATAAATTATCTAGTTTTTCCAATAACTTTTTATGGAATTGGATGGCCTAAAACTCTTAAGACTTCATGAAGCAACCAATCTAATTTTTCATTAAAAGATTAAACACTATGATTATCAATTTTAATTAAATTTGGATGTCCAGTCCAAGCTTTTTGAGTTCTATGATCCATTTATAAAGCTTATTATTAAGTTTCATGACGAGCTTTATTATTAAGAGTACTATAACAATCAGTGTTATCTGCTGCTGTCACCATATGTACAACTGCATCATACCTTAAATCCCTCATTTAGAATTCATCTAAATTATATTTCCCAATCATTTCATACCATTCAGTTTAATCCATATATGCCTTACCATCCATTAAGCCTCTATCACATAATAATACAGGAGTCTTATTTGCTGGACATAACATTGCAAGTACGTTAAAACTATGTTCTAACTTCATTTATAAATTTAGTAAATTCATTTAAAATGTCATTTTACCTTCACTTGAATAATTATCTAAATCTAACATACCACCACCCATAAATAATGTTGTTGCTGCTTCAGGTACTAAAAATACAGCAAATCCTCTCTCTTTCAGTTTCTCTGCTAAGTAATTGAGTCCTGTCGTTTTACCTGCACAAGGACCTCCTGTTAAACATATTTTTCTGACTCTAGATTTATTATTTTTTATTAATGAATTCATTAAATTATATTCTATGGTCTCACCTAATTCGGCTTCACTTTTCAAATTCTTTTGCTATTATTCTGTCTTTTTTTATTGCAACTCATTTGAGTTTAACAACATTTTTCTATATAATTACTCTTTCATTAGAAATTTCTTCTCGTCCAATTTCAACTTAGTGAAAGCAATCAGACATGGAATTATACTGAAACAAAGACCATAAATTAGATGATCTTTATTCATAAATTAAATTTTAATATTTATATATATATATATCGTTTAGTTTTTGTCTCTCTAATTTATTCTATAATTTACAAATACATTTTACTTATTTCTTTTAGGTATTATTTGATTATTATATTTTTTGTTTAAAAATAATTGTTCACTTATTTAATAAAGTTCATAAAAAATTTAATAGAAATAAATGATGTTACAAAACTAGCTTTCTATTTTTACCAATTAAAATTAATTATAAACTAGAGTTCTTGTTAATTTTAAAATTCTATTTCAATTCTTAACTGTGCATAATTTTTTGAAATCTCAATTTTTTTAGATCCCTTTTTTAAAGAATATCTTTGAATAATCATTAAAATAACAAGAAATCTAGAGAACTCTATTAAGATAAATTCTTTTATTCAATATTTTAGTGGTAGATAATAAAAAATCTCTATCCACTTTAACTCAATCATATAATAAGATTATTAAAATCAACTAAGTATAAATTTTCGTAAATGGAAAATTTGTAATATCAATTATATCTGCACACTGGGCATTCCTAACTTTTTTTTTGCCAATCATTAAGACAGGCTTAATGGAATATATGACAACATTATAAAACTCCTTTTTAATCCATAGGCCCAATATCTATTAAGCAAATAGGACATTCTTGTGCTTTGTATGATTAATAAGCATCAGCTACTTATTTTAATGGGCAATCTAAATAATGCTCCTATTTAAATTCCTGAAATATTTTCTCTTAACAATATTCACAAAAACCGTCCTCAGATTCCTACAAAGCAAATGCTTTACAAACTTTTTAATGATCTTCCATTTACTATTCAAATGTAGCTTCCCCACAAAATCTACAATTAACATCAACTTATTATTTTTCAGAAAGACAACTTTACAGATGTTCAGATATGAAACAAAAAGGGTATTATTCCCCACAATTATCACATGGATAAAGTCTCATATCATCTTCTTATTGCCCATTCATTGAATTAATATTAATTATGTCAGATATATATTCTAATATAAATTCCCAGCTTCATTCCAATTAGAATTTATCCCTATATGCAAGACACTAAAAAGAAGCAAGAATAGAGCAATCAAAACTTACACCTGAAGAATAGAAAGAAAAATTACTTCAAGTTTATAATAACCGACCACCTGTATTTTCAGATGAAGTTAAAGTACCACCAAAACAAATCACAGCTACTCAAGGATCATAAAGATAAAAACTTTAAATGGGAATTATAAATCCAATTCATTAATTTGAAGATCCTAGAATCATAAAAAATGAAGCCAAACAAAAAGAATAGGAATGGTATGCTTAAAGGATGAAATAAAAGTAGAGACCTAAACCAGAAGATCCATTAATTGAACCTCAAGCAGATTTAGTATTATAAGCAAATAAAATTGATTTAAAGTATGGAAAATTTTTTAAATTAGACCTCCTCCCATGTTAGAAAAGGAGAAACCATTAATGTAAGATCATCTAGCTAATCCTTATATATATATAAAGAAGATTTTTAAAAAGAATTCCGTTGAATCTTAAATGAAACATCCAGATATATGGGATAAGAGTACTCATGTTGAATCTTTGAGAATTAATAAAGTTATGAAATAAGAAGGCAAGAAAAGACCTTAATCAGCTAAAGTTATTTAATAATAACAATAAATTTAACCTTAAGATAAATAAAAAGAAAAATTGAATAAAAAAGAAAGAGAAGAATTTTATTTGAAAAATCTAGTAAATATGTACAATATTTTATTAGAAAATGAAAGAATTTTTATTTAAATTTTTTAAGACAATGAATCATTTGCTAAAAGCTAGGAAATATAATAAAATAATTTATAAAGGGGATCAATAGAATTATGATTTAAATACTTTATTCAGTTTATGGGCAGAACATAAAAAGTTTAATTTTAAATCTAATCCTGAGAAATATAGTAAAATTGATTATAATTATAAATTTTAGTAACCAAAGAATAGTTTGTAGACTTTTTATTGTTAATTGGGCTTGATCCAGATCGATCTAATGAGGCTGAAAGATTTTTTGATTATTGTCATGATGATGTTGTAAAAGCTCCGGGGATAACTCAATAGGAATTAAATACTTAAGCTTAATAAGATTCTAAATGGTTTAGATTATTTAAAGATTGAGAATAAAATTTTGAAGAAATTATCAAATTTTATATAATGTACTATTGATTATGAAATCAAAATAAAACAAATTGCTTTCTAACGTTACCAATAATTTCATTAGGGATGACTTTCAAAACATTGAATCTAACAGTTTTAGATAATGGTCTGAATAAATTGAATAAATAAGATACCTGCATTATCCGCAAACAACAATATCTCCTTCTTTAACAGGTCCAAAAGCTGGTGAAATATGAACAGGAACATTTCTATGTCTTTTTTCATATCTATTGTATTTGGCAACATAATGTAGATAATCTCTTCTAATAATAATTGTTCTGGTCATTTTGGTTGAGATGACAATTCCTCTGATTTAATTATTTAATTAATATGATACTTTAAGATAGCTCCTCTGACACTAACATTTCCTGTAAATGGACATTTCTTATCAATATAATGTCCTTCAATAGCTTCCTTTGGTACTTTGAATCCAAGTCCAACTTCTTTCCAATATCTAACTCCTTTTGATGTCTTCTTAGCCAAAAGCTTTTTTGAGTTTTGGAAGATACCTTCTTGCTTTTGAAAAGCTCTTTATGTTTAGACGTCTGCCATTATATATTTTTTAAAAAAGATATAAATTTTAATGTAATAAATAATAAGGAAATATGTTTGAACAAAAAAATAGATTAAATTTGCTTGAAAAAAAAAACAATCCAAAAATCATAATAACTACACAGTTCTTTTTTTATCATCAAATTAAACTTTTTCTTATTTATCTAATTCTAAGAGGCATTTTAAGAATTATAGATAATCAGCGATAATGATTCTACTTTAACTTTAAAGTTCTCCCCAAATAATATCTATATCAACGACATCTTAATGAAGCTAAAAATATCAATATAATAGATTACTTTTTCTTTGAAATCTCTTAAGACTTTATGAACAGCCTTTAATTAATCTCTAGTAATACTTTAGGAATGAGCTTATTATAAGAATAAATGAAATTCAGCTTCTTTATTTTTAGGATCATCCTATTTTTATTTTTTCTTATCGCTTTTAACAATAAGCTAATTCTCTTATTCTTCTTATTTAGGTTATTCAGATTCAACTTTTTATCTTCCAAGAGATAATGGTTATTCACTTTTAAGTTTTTATTGACTTGATTTTCTACCACTAACTTTTCTATTTTCTTCAATTTCTTCTTCTAAATCCATTTATAAAGAGATTTTCATTAATTTTGCTCCAATTTTAACATCTTATTTAGTGACAATATTAGATAATCTTAATTTAGCATGAGCAGAAGCCAATCTAATAAGAGATTCTAATGATCTTATAGTAATAGGTTATGTTCTAATTTATTTTTCTAATAAATCGTTTTATCTCATTTTAGTCCATTATTTAGTAACTTCTTCTGCTGCTTCATCATCTAAGATAACATTAGAATGATTTTCTTTGGCATACATAATATATTTTTTAAGGAATGTTTAAGTTAATAATTCTTTTTAATCTGAAGAATGATAGACAGCAGATTATTAAACAAAAGGTGAAATTTCTTATTTAATACTCATTTAAGCCATAGGTTGAATAATATCACCAATATTTTCTTCTTCATCATATTATCCTTTGTATCTATGATTTTTAGTAACTCTTTCAGCTACTCTTCTATCATGATCTTTAGACTTTTAATCTAAGATAATAAACAATAGATCAAATCTACTAAGTAATGAATCAGGTAAACCAATATTCTTAGTAGGTGCCATATCTAATTAATATTCACCATAAAGTGGATTAGCAGCAGCTAATACAGAACATCTAGCATTCAAAGAACAATGTATTCCTGCTTTAGCAATAGTAACTGTTTATTATTCCATAACTTCAT
This sequence comes from Paramecium sonneborni, assembly GCA_905182985.1. Classification (NCBI taxonomy): domain Eukaryota; phylum Ciliophora; class Oligohymenophorea; order Peniculida; family Parameciidae; genus Paramecium; species Paramecium sonneborni. The sequence continues at coordinate 411,357 of CAJJDN010000036.1, read as the reverse complement.
GTATAGCTACTCTATCTATTTCATTCATTTTATCAAATTCATCAATTAAAATAACTCCACCATCAGCCAAAACCATTGCTCCAGCTTCTAAATTATTTTCTCCTGTTTCATTATCTCTTTTAACTGCAGCTGTTAAACCAACACTTGATGTTCCTCTACCTGTTGTTGTTACTACTAAAGGAGCAGTTCCCATTACATATCTAAGTAATTATGATTTAGCTGTTGAAGGATCTCCTATTAATAAAATGTTTATATCTCCTCTTAAATGAGTTCCTGTTTCCAAATTCTTCTCTGTACCTCCTAACAATTGCAACAATATCGACTACTTTACATTCTCATGTCCAAATATTGATGGAGCTATTGATTTTGACATATATTCCAAAAGATCTTATTATATTTTTATATTTATACTTGGTTTCTTTGCTATTTCCCTTATATGTTTAATATCCACATCAGAAATCTTTGTCTCTTATACTGCATTCATCACTTTTATATTTTATGCTATCAATGTTGTTCTAAATGTTCCATTTGCTTTTGTTTATGAATTTGGAATACATTTATATACTCCTGTAATCTATCAATTATTATTCATTTATTACTTCTACTCTATCTCCTGGTTTAACTCTATCTACTAAATCTTAATCCAATATCACCTCTAATGATCTAGGTAACATTCCTGTTGGAGTTCTCTCTGGCAATTCTTATACTACCAATGTCTACATATCATTTAAATCACTTAATCCAAATTCAAATATCATTGGATTACCCTCTTCATCTTTCTTTTGTACTACTTTAACTTATCTTGATGATGTCCTTACACTTGGATCCATATTATTAAAATATTCCACTTATTTGAATTAGTTTTTCTTCTCAATATAATGAACTGATTTCTAAAGTTTCAATAATACCAATGACATCTTTGTCACTATTGCCTATGTACATACTAATTAATTTATTTATCCTGCTCCCAAACCTCTTGGAGTCACATAATTCTTCCCCAATTTACCTTCAAAATATATTTTATATGTCTTCTCTGTCTATAATCCCTTTTTATCATCATCCTCCTATTATTCTTGTAATTGCTTGCATATTTAACTTAATTTCTGTTAGAATACTCTTATAAAATCTGTTGGATGTCTTATCAAATCATCAACTCTAATATTTATATTAATAACATTCACTTACAAATTTGGATATTGTTATCGTGATTCCTATCTCAACATGTCTAAGTTTATAGGAAATCTTATTTTGTTTTGTTATCTCATAGCCTCGATCTAAGCTATGTCTATATTACTCAGAAATCTTTCAAGATAGTCTCTGTAAATTAAATCTTGTTATGGCGCTTCTTATGTGTTCATTTTATTTATTTTATTATTAACAAACTTTATGTATGAACTTTGCCACAATTTATACTTTTGGCGCAAAAAAAAACTAATTATTTTTGAATTTATTAAATAAATTCATATACAGTATTTATGACTTGAAAACGATAGAGTTCAAAGGTCTAACCGAAAGAATTAACTATCAAAAATATTTATAAGAACCGTATAATATGAAACATTTCTAAAAAAACTTTAAATAAAAAGTTACTTTTTTGAATAGTAATTGAATATTGAATATAAATAAGTTTTAATCATGCTTTCACTAATTCAAAATAGTTAATAACATTATTATCATCGTTTTGTTAAATTATTTGTAACTTTCTTAATATAATTTGTAAAATGCATTAAGTCAACTTTGATTTGAAATTTAGATTCTAATTACCTTGTTTGAATATAGCAAATAATGAAAAGCGGATTATTGGTATTTAGTTTATAGAAATATTTTTCAGGAATTTAAATAGAAGAGAGAGAATAATTAGAAAAAAAATTAATAAAAGAATAAATTGATTGTTAAATAAGTAAAATGTATATATTTGAGTGATTTGTGATTGATATTTATATATTCCTAATCATCTTAGTTTATAAAGATACTTGATATCCATAATTAAATAATGGTGATGTTTTAATATTAAAAAAATAAATTTAATGAGCTTTCCATAACATATTCCTAGCACATCACTTAGTTTTTTGGATGCTAGTTTATTGATTGGGAATTTAGATTGGTTATATTTGTTATCAATGAAAGAAACAGATGGATTATCAGAAAAGTCTTTAACAAAAAGTGAAGAAGTTTAAGGGTTTGATGCATTTCTAGAGCAAGTTGAGTTTACAAGATCAGCATATATTAAATTAAGGTAGTGAAGTATTGTTATTTAAGCAGATAGGATTATTTTAATTTAATATAGCATTCATCTAGACAATTGACAGAGAGTCTGTTGAACTCTAAGAACGAATACTTTAGTAGAGCTAGTATGATGCTAAATAAGATCAATAAAAGTAAAATAGAGAAACCAATTGTAATGGCATAATGTAAGACACAGCATATGTAATTTTAGATCATGAATGTACATATGAAGTATTTAAATAATGTTAAGGAGTGACAAATAGTTCTGCTCTTTAATCCAATCCACCAAAATGGCCTTGGGGATTAGAAGATTTTCATAAATCACTATGCAAATAAGAACTATTGTCTCTCTTTTATGAACCAGATTATGATAGACAAAGCATAGATAAAAATTTATAGAGATTAGTAAAGGAAATAGATCATAAATTATTATCAAAGGTTTTTATAGATTATGCATTGAGAGTTGGAACATTTAAGTATATGTTGAGTCTTTGCGATTTAAATTTGAAAGAAATAATTAAGTTGCCAAAATTCTAATAAAAGAGTAGACATCTTCACTATATGAGATCTTTATGTGATCAAGGAGGATTTACTATAACTTAATTGTAGCAATTTACAAAGTTAAATTATCATTAAATGACTATGACATCCTCCCAATCTTATTTGTACATATTAGTGAGTTCTCCTGTAGGTGGAATGTATAAAATAGGTACAGGCGAAGGTGGTACTGTTGCTGGTAAAGTATATCTACATCAACCTATTAAAAAATAAGACGATGTCTAATGGGTATTTCTACAAAATAAATTATATCTCAAATAATAAAATGGAACTTTAGATATAATTTGTCCTGATACTTTTTAAATTTTAAGTTAAATGACTCTACATTGTCCAGAATTATTTTAACATCCATAAATGTAAGCTATAAATAAAAACTATCCACTTATTACAGATGGAGAAAAATTATTTATTATTGGAAGAAAGCTCAATATTACAAAAATTGAAGGAACACCAGCAAAAACTAGAGAACCAACACCTTCAAATGCAAGATCATCAAAAAAGAAAGACGCTGAACATTAACCTGCTGATAACACTGTTAAAATTATGGATTTTATCCTTTTTGAATTTGATTTGAATAAACCAACTGGAAATGTTTAAAATGAAGAAGAATCTGATAAAAAACTTTTGGCTGAATTATATGAATCTTTTTAAGGATATTTTAGTAAAGCTGAAATAAGCAAAGCTTTGAATCTTAATAAAAATGATATGCAAAATGCAGCTTAATGGTTGGTTGAAGAAGGAGAAAAAGAAAGAAACAAAACTACTGTCTCTGTTTCAAAATAAACATTACTTTGCCAAGCTGAAATTACTACTGATATTTCAGCCAAATAAGTAAAGAGTAGTGCTGATATTGGATGTAAGGAAGGATCAATCCTTCAACCTTAAATTATTAGTAATATCATTTGGACTATGGATAAAAAATATGTGACAGCTTATTTTGAATCTGGAATCAAGATTTTCTCTAAAGATCCAGCATAAGAAAAAGAACTTGATCAAGCTAAAGATGATTTCAATCTTAGAGATCATTATTCATCCAAAAAACCTCCTGCTTCTAATCTACCTCTAAAAGGTACTTATATCACAACTGTCAATAAATACTTTAATGAATTCTATTAAAATCCTAATTATATTGTTTCTTATGAACATAATACTAAAAGATTTTATGTTATGCATATTTAATGGAACTCTACAGATTTATAATTTCCTGCTTTAGTTACTATAGGATCTGATTTTGTTCATCGACCTTTAAATCTGAATTTAAGTCCAGCAACAACTTTTGATGAAGAAGTAGTTAATTTTCTACTTTAATAATAAGAATATCGTTACGATTAAGAATGGAGATTGAATGATTGGTATGTGGCTTATTAAATAATGTTAAAGAATTTAAAAAGTATTAGTGAGCATTTCTCTGAAGATGAAGTTAAGAAATTGAAAAGTGAAAAATCTAAATGCATCTAAAGAATAAATAAATCACTTCGATCGATCAATGATAGTAGAACAGAGGTAGAATTAAAAAAGGTTTATGCATTTTGTGTAGAAGGTACTTACGAAGAATTGAAATAGATTTGGTAATTGTTCAAGAGATTTCATAAAGTTCAATATCTTTAACTTTTATAATATTGGGTTTAATATAGTGAAATATCAATTTTATTAAATGTAGGAGTTTATGATATATTAAAAGAGATAGGAGAATATTTGATATAAAATTGGTAAAATGAATTACACAGGAATATTTTTATAAAAGGATGGACATTATTTATGTGTTCAAATTCCCTTTAGTTGTAATATCTAAAATTAGGAGATACTCAATTATTATAAAATATTATATCGACATATTCAAGCATATAAACAGAAACAGAATCTGCAATATTAAAATTAAAATCTAAAAATGTAAACTTAGATGGAGATTTTAAATCATTTATCCATAAAAAAGGAGCTTAACATTTTTTGATAGAACCATTACCTAGATTATTAATTGATGTAGTTTAAAGTGTTAAGCTATTTAAAAAGGTTTATCCAAAAGGATATTTTGTAGATTGTGATATATCAAAAATAAATCAATAATTTTGGATTTTAGCAAAAGAATGGGCAATATAATGTGATATAACAAAATGGTAATTTTTAAATATGATATTTAATATGGCATTTAACGAAAATAATGAATGGGAAGTATAACATAAATTAGCATTTAATATATTATAAGTTTTCGAATTAGGAGTAAGCAATAAAGAAGTAAAAGAATTAATAATTAAACATAATTTTCTGACTCATTTTTTACTTTAATTATTTTTATCTCCAGTTTTATAATGTCCTATAGATTGTAGTCTTTTATAAATATTAATGTAAATAAATTAAAATATAGAAATGCCTACAACTCCATATAGAAGTTAAGGCATAGATCCTATAGGATATAAAGTATTTGAAACTAGTCATCCTTATGAAAGATAGAAAGTCTAAACTTTTGAAGATACCTATTTTCCAGGTGCTTTAGCTTTAGCAGTAGAATTTGATCCAAGATGTTCTAGTGATTAAGCTCATGATTTCTTAACAATTAATTCTTGGTATTCTCCTCATAGTGGTCCTTTTGGATTATAAACTAAATTAAAAGATCCTATGGGAGTATCATATAGAATTTCTGGAAAATTAAGTACAAAAAGACCAATTTTAATGCTTGGAAATGTTATCTAAGCTGATTTTAGTCCAAGTGGATAAGTTAGAAATGAACATTCACTTAGTAGATGGGGATTTAAAATTACTATTCGTCCAGTTTATGGAGATACTTATCATGTTAGCAATGTTTTACATATGGTTATTATAGAAAACATTTAATCTCTATTAGGTTTAAATGAAAATAGAACTTAATCTGAAGAAAACAATAATCATTTATTAAAATGGAATATTTTGAAAAATGGAAGAGCAGGATTTTAATATGATAAACATCTTATCAAAGTTTTAGGCTAATTATCTATTTCAAATATGAATTATGATGATGCAACATTATTACATGAAAATGCTGGAGCAAATCCTATACTTAAAAATAAATATTAATAATTGAAGAGAGATCTAATCAAAATCAATTATAAAAGTAGAGAAATTTAGAAAATTAATATTGATCTTCTTTAATTAGCTCAATAATAAAATAAATATCTTTCCTAAATCTTAGACAAAAAAGGAGAATTCTACAAAGTTATTTCTGATGTTGTTAGTTAATTTACGGATTCATTTTAATATAGAACTGCTAAATAAAAATCTGCGATGAAAGCACACATTGAAGAATTTAAACAAATTGAAATGCTAGTTATTTTGGTCACTTTATATCATAGTGGATTATTAGATGAAATTAATCTCTTAAACTTAGAAAATCATATCGATATGTTATAAGAAGCTAGAAATGATGTCATCAATTATATGCTTAAAGAAGTAGAGACTATGATTGAATACTAATAAAATTATGAAGGAATGTCATTATAAGCTACTGAACTTATGGAATAATAAAAATTAAAATAAATTAATGAATCTATTGAAAATATACTTTGGGATATGCTTTAAAAAAGATTGGAAGGAAATAGTGATATGATTTATAAAATATGCACTTAATAAAATTTGACAATTATTGAAAACAATCCAAATTTATCATTACGATAAATATATAATAATATTTTAGGAAAAATTAGAGATTCTAAATTAGATCTAGTAAATCCATATCAATATATTGTTTAAATCATTAAAAAAAGAATTTTAATCCTATTCAATATCAGTAATGTTTAATTAGTAGGTTAATAATAATAGATCTAAATTAAATCTTAACAATCTGTTGATTCTGGCAGTATTAAATAATTAAAACCTCTTGGTATTGAAAGATCAATATCCCATTAAATAGATGATAAACACATTGACAGTTAAAAGTTATTAAAATTCAGATAATGGCTAGATAGTTATTAGAAATGGAAAGTTCTTCATAATGTTAATTTAAACTAAATTTCTGCTGAATCCTTTGATATTCCTCCTGTTAAATCTGTCATACTATTTCTATAATAAAATGTTAATGAATCTTTAATTTAAGTCATGGATTTACATAATAGAAGATGTATAAGAAGAATTGCTTCTCTTAAATTTCTCAATGAATTCTAAGGATAAAGCGGAGGAATCTTATGTTAAGACATTATGAATTATAAAATTGAATTTGCCAGTTCTAATATAAAAGAGATTCTACTGTAAGAAGTAGTAAAAAGATTAAATTATCTAATGTAATCTATAAAAAATGATTATGCTACATATTTAAATCAAGCAATCACCTAATAAATTGATGGAAATTTGCTTGAATAATTAAAAATCATATGTATGACTCTTTGTGAAATTAATCAATTATTTTAAGTTGATAATAATATTTTATGGAAGAGTAGAGAACATGATTACAATCCTCATTTTAATCCTATTTTTAAGTAATTTTTAAATAATATTATCATAACTGGATTATTAAGTTTGGCTTTTGTTAATTTAGATCAATAATATTAATCTGTTGCTATTTTGAGTTAAAACATCTTAAATAATGTCAAAGAGACATTGTACATAATAACTGACAATTTGATGACTGATGATATTCTTTAATAATTAATATAAATTTTGTCATAAGAATTAGGAATATAATTATAGGGAGATGAAGTAAATTGTAGACTTCTAACAAAATTGAACGATTTAATAGGAGTAAAGAGAGTGAATTTTTTGCTAACAAATATTTTAGATTATTTGATAATTCATTAAAATTAAGATGTTCCATCATCGTTAATAAAATTGATTTTTTTTATCTTACATCATACAAATACTCCATCAACGATGAGATTAGCAATAAGGATTTCTAAGTATTTTAGTAGTATTAATTTGAACAAGATGAAGTATACTCCAAAATATGTATGGTTTTATTATGAGAATTGTAATTAATAATAGGTGAAGGTGTTACAGGAGAATAAAGAGTTATATTTTAGTTAGACATTAATTGAACGTGTAGGTTAATTAGTGAATTAAGATGAAGATACAAGTAATTAAAATATTAATATATAATTGTAAAATGAATTAGTAAATGTATAAAAAAAGATGAATTAATCAAATACAAATTATGATTAGAATAATCCATAATAGTATAGAGTAATATTGCATTTGTGTTAAGAGGAAGAAATATCTATTTTATTAAAGATATTATATTGGTGGGAGGAATTGTATCCAAATTTGAAATTGAAATTGCCATAAACATATTAAGAATATTTGGAAATGAAAGAGAAAGAGAAGAAGAGAGAAGAATAAAAGACATAATAACAAGAGGTAATTGCATAATAGACAGAGTTTTAATCATAAAGATAACAATAACAACAATAATATAAATTATTAGAGAGAGTATTAATGACTTAGCCTGAAATTTAATAAAATGATTATTTATTAGGATGGGGATTTAATTATAGCAATTTATATAGTGATATGAAGAGTGGACCATCAGATAATAAAAAACATTCATCTGGTAGAGTAAAGAAATAGATAAAAAAGTATTGGAGACCTTTAAATTTTTAGGAATTGGAAAGATTATATGAAGAATTATACAAATAAAATGAAGATATAAAGGCATTTCCAGATGAATAAGCATTTTTGCGATAAAGGAATTTTATAACAAGGATTCATTCTCATATAAAGGAAATAAAGAATTATGGTAGTTTATTAACAGTTTATGGTTGTATAGCATTTAGTGAGATATTTACATATTAAAAAGCATAAGTATTAATAGAGTTGATTTAATCAGCATTAAATGGAACATTACCAAATATACCTATGAATGATTTATCAGAGGAATTCAAAAATAAAGCAGATCCAAATAAATATATATTGATAGGAGCGATTAAAGAGATAGCACCTCCAAAGAGTAAATCATAACCATAGAAAGCACCTGCTTAAATACCACCTTAACCAACAAATGGAAAATCTTAGATGACAGTGAGTGTTTGTGATGTATATACGTTTTAGTCTTATGAGTTTAGAATGGATTATATTACATTATTACCATATGGAAATACAAGTGTTAATTTTTATAATGAAATTAATCGAAGTTCATCATTCACATAATAATTAGTGAATGGATAAATAGTAGGTTAATTAATTTATGAATTAAGTCAATTGTTATGTCACTCATAAATTGATGTTACAAATTAAAATAAATATTATAAATTAGGATATACAACTATTCTGTCATAATAATTAATATAAATAGCTCCAGGAATACCGGTTTAAATTAAAAAACATAAATCACATGATAAACAATATATTGTTTCTGGAGGAGATTATTGTGGATAAAAGGAATTAAGACTGCTTTCTAATAATGATGATAAACTTAATCTTTAGATAGTTAAATTGGATGAAATTGAACTAATACAATAAGATATTCCATAAATGATATCTTAAGAATAAATCATAGAATTAATAGAAAAAGAGAATGATAAATTTATACTCAGGAATCTTTTAATAATAGCAAGTAAATTATAATGGAGAGGATTTAATGTAGAGAGAATAATAAATAAAATATTAAATTTAGCTACACTCTATTAAGGAGATAATAAATTCATTCAAGCTTGGGAAAGATTAATTGATAGCAAATTATAACCTAATTATTTCTTTCCTATAGAAATAACTAAATCTATCAAATTCTTATAATAACCTTAATAAGTTGAATAAGAAGAATAAAAGATTGAACCTTTTGTAGAGAATGTTGATAACACTATTATAGTAGGTAGTACTTATATGTAATCATTGCCTGAAGCTTGTATCGTATCAAATGAACTTAAATTAGTGCAATATTGGGAGAAAAATATATTACCTAAAATATACGATTATGTTAAGGGTTCTTTAAGACCATATGAAATAGAGGACTTCTTTGAATAAATACGTTAATAATTAAGAAAAGGAGAATAACATAGAGCATTGGAAATAGCATACATAGTATGCGATTAAAGAATGCCTAATGGTGTTGTAATTCCTGAATCTAATCATGATTGGAGTACTTTGACAATTGAAGAAGTCTAAGCTGGATAATATGTGTTATGTAGACTTATTGATAAAACATCAGAATAATTATACTCTAAAGAATATTTACATTATAAAAAGCAAGGTTAAACCTTTATTTGTGGATAAATTATTGGTGTTGATTAAAGATCGTCCTCTATTCTAATTACACATATGGATATTAATAATTCTTAACTGTATGCTACTTGGTTCCCAGTAAGTGCTCTCAAATAAGTCTAATTATACATTCCACCTAATGCTAATGCATATTAATCAGAAACTATTTTAAAAGAATATAATAAAGAATTAGACTTAGAACTTAGTAAATAAGCCAGATTATTATATATATTAATGAGTTAAACTGTTAATGTAGACCCTATTACATATTTATAACTGGCCATGTAATTTGAAGGTTCATGTATTAATGGTTGGCTTACTGAATAATTAATTGATGATAACACCAAAACTAATTAAAAATTAAATCAATTTCTTTCTAATCCAGAATTAATATTCACTTGGTTATCTAAATCATTTGATTCTATTTAATAATTTGTTAATAATAACAAATTAATTCTAGATTTAGTTAAATCTCATAAAAAACCTTTAGAACTTAACTCAGATCTTGATATTGCTGGTTTAGCTATTGTTTTTAAAAATGATGCTACTTTATGTACTTGTTCTGGAATCAATTTCTTTAAAGATAGATTGGGCATCAATGATTTTTATACTATAAGTAGTGGTAAAGAAACTAGAGGTAGATTATCACCTATTATTTTAAATTAAAAAACTGTTTATTGTGAATATTATTTTAATGGAGAAGCTTTACCTATTTATTAATAAAAATAATGTGTTTCTCGTTTACCTTGTGTTGTTTACAAGATTCCTACTTTATGGAATACTGTATGTTATGTTATTGATTAAATGAGTACGATCTTTATTAAAAATAAAGATATTTAAAATATAAAAACCATTAATTAACTTTTAGAAAAAGTATATCATACACAACCTCATATTTTAAATCAATCCATTATTAAATTATTAATCAGAAATGTTCGAAAAATGTAAACAATGACAGATGAAACTTTAAAAGATGAATTTCTATCCTATTTAGTTAATGATGCTGTCAAAATATATAATATTTAAAAAGCAGAACCAAATGTTTTATATTCATCTTATCTATAAGATATTACTGAATTATTAGCTTTAGCTATTCCTAATAAAACTAAAATTTAGATTCCAGATTGGTTAAATTCTTATAGATATATTATCTAAATTGCAGAATTTATTAAATGTGGTAAATCTTTATACAATGAATAAATTGAACAAATTAATGGCATGTTATAAATAAATCAATGGAATCATTTAATTTATATGAATGAATTACCATGTGATATACAAGATGTATTACAAGAACAATAAGTTAGAATTTTAAATCCTTCTATAGACATTTTTAAAAAGTCAAAATAAACTATCATTCTAATTGATGGATTTTAATTATTAAATTTAGAAAATGTTGAAATATAACTCCCTCCTGAACCTCTCTAAGAATCTGTTAAATTATGGGAATGTGAAATGTGTACTTTCGCTGAAAATGTCTGGGATTCTTAATAATGTGCTATGTGTGAAAATCCAGCACCTGCTAATAAAATTCCTTATAAAGGACCTGAAGATTCATCTTAATAAAAAGAATAATAATAAACTTAAATTAATGTTGATGAGGAAGATGAAAAAGCTGATAAAAGAGAAGGATAATTCTTTGATGATCTTATTGAAAAAATTAAAGATAAAATTAAAAACTATTATACTGATTAATAAAATTAAAAGTAATAAAAACTTTAATAAATTAATTCAGCTATTGAAGTTTAATAAAATCTCTTAAAATAACTCAATAAATAATTAGAAAAAAAATAAAAATAATTAATATCAAAATATAATCCTAAATCAATTAAATAACCATTATAATAGTAACAATAATAAAAAATTTAGGATTGTTAATTAAAACTTCAAGAACTCAATAAAGAATTGTAATAAATCTAAGAAAGTAAACTTGAAAACAATTTCTAAATTTATTTTGGCAAATAAGTCTTAGAAAAAGCATAAGGAAATTGTTAATCTGCTAAGTAATCTAATAATAATAATAATCTTAAAAATAATCAATCTATATCAATACTACATGAATTCTTATAAAATAGATTAGAATATTACAGAAAAAAAATAAATCCTAAATACTTAGAAGAAATGAATAGCATGGATTCATTAGAAAGTTGGTAATATTTAGAATCTTTAGGTTATGATCTTCATTATTAATAAGTCACTAGCCCAAAGAATATTTAAATTCTACCAATATAATAAATGAAACATCTTCTTAAATTGATTGAATTTGATATTTGCAAAGAAACAAAGGCTGTAAGAGTTTACAACCCAAAAAATATAAGAAATTAAATAGATGAATAGGCTATTAACTATTAAGATTATATTAATTGTTTAACTAAATATTAGGATATTATAAATGCTCCAATATTAATAATAAGATAATCATGGGCTATAATAAAATTATTCAATCGCTATTTAGAAGCTTGTGGATAATTTATTAATATGGATGTTCCAATAGGTACATCTTAATAATTCCATTAAAATACAATATTTTTATCAATGGGAAACTATATGTAAGTTTTAAGGTAATTGTGTATGACACCAACAAAAGTGGATATTGTTTAAAGAGTTTTAAATAAAACAAGTATTAGTAGAGATTCTCCACCTAAAATAAATGTTGAACGTATCCGTTTAGCAAACCGTAACGGAAGAACAAATTAATAGGATTTCTTATTTACAATGGCATATGAATAAATGAAAAATATACCACCAACTTTATTGAGACCAATAAAACCATAAGGAACCGATCCATTTTTGGCATTTGAAGTAAATTTTAAAGGTGAAGATGTTTAAGGTGAAAGTGGTCCATATAGATAATTTTTTGCAGATATTAGTAAGGAATTATAATCATCTTAATTATTATTATATCCATCAACAAATAATCAAGCAAAATTAGGTAATCATAAGGATAAGTTTGTTTTAAATCCAAGTGCTAAATCTAATTATTATTTACATTTATATGAATTCTTAGGAGTATTGATGGCAATTGCTATAAGAACTGCTACTCATTTCTCTTTAGATTTACCATCAATATTTTGGAAACAAATTGTTGGTGAGAAAATCACATTTGAAGATATAGAATAAATTGATGCAACAATGTGCAACTTAATTAATTTTATGTAAGAATGTCCTGAATCAACATTTGAAGAGAATATTTTTGAAAATTGGGTAACTCTAAGAACAGATAAAAGTGTTTAAGAATTAAAAGAAGTAATTTATATAGATATATTAAATTATAGAATGGTAGTAAAATACCAGTAAAATATGAAGAAAGACTTGAATACATAAATAAATTGATAGAAGTTAAATGTACTGAAAGTGAATTATAATGTGAAAACCTAATCAAAGGATTAGTTAAAATAATTCCTTCACCTTTATTAAATTGTAATTTTTTATTTATATTTAAAATAGGGGTTTCAGCAGAAGATTTAGAATTATGGGTATGTGGAAGACCTATTGTAGATGTAGATCTATTAAAAAGGCATACTAGATACTCTGGTGATTTAAATGAAAATAGTGAAAGAGTCAAATACTTTTGGGAAGCCCTCTATGAGTTATCAGAATAAGAAAAGTTGAGATTTATAAAGTTTTGTTGGGGTCAAGAAAGATTACCAGCTAATGATGAAGAATTTGATCGAAACTAAATAAGATTCATGATTAAACCTTCAACTGTTAATACTAAATAACCAAATAAAGCTCTACCAAAAGCAGATACATGTTTCTTTAATTTAGAATTACCAAACTATTCTAGTAAAGATGTATTAAATTATATTTATTATTTAGATTTTAAAAAAGTAATTACTAACAGCAATTAATTTCGATTGTGATAGTATGAATGCTGATCCTAGAGTAAATCTAGATCCGAATGCTCGACATAGAAGAAATAGAGAAGATGATGAAGATGATAGTTTATTTGAAGAGGGGGAGTGGTGAAATTATATATATAAAAAGTATATTAATTTATGTTGAAATTCATTTTATTTTATTAAATAAAAATTAAAAATTTTTTTAGTGTTTTTATAATAATCATAGGTTTTATTTTAAAATAAAAAATTTAAAGGTTTGATTTTCTGTTTAGTGAAAAAATTTTAATTTCATTATTCAAAAAGGGTTATATATTTAAAAATCAGATTTGATTTAAAATCAGTACATGTTATTGTAAGATTCGTAATCTTATTCACATTTAATTTCTAATTTAATTTCTGAATTTGTTTATATGTCTTCCTCTTCTTTTTTAACACTAATTTTATTATCATCAAAATCTGTGTGTTCTTTTTTTATTTCTAAGTTCCCTTTTTACATTTATTATTTCTAGATCAAAGCAGCCTTTTTAATCTTAGCTTTATTTTTTCTTATGAAGGCTCTTAAAAATCCCATTCTCTTATTAGAAAATTCCTCAATTTAACTTATCAAACGAACTTTCTTAAATATCTAAACATAGTCTTCTAGTGTTTTTTTTGGAATCTGAACTAGTTTTGCAGCTTCTTCAAGAGTGATTCTTTATTTTTTTTTATTCTCTTAAGTTATACCTTGTTCATATAATCTTCTCCACTCATTCACTCTGTATAAAGCATCATCTACACTTCTTTCTTTTACTCTTTTTTCAGGGAAGGGAAAATAATAGTTTTAATAGTCTTTGAGCATAAAGGAATATATAATTATTATTTATATATCTCTTAAATTTTTTTTGAATTTAAATAGTCCTTAAATGGATATTTAAATACTATAAGAATTCTATTTGATTTCATATTCTTTTGATTAATTATTTGGAACTATTGAATGCGACAATTCAATTTAAAGTCATTAATAAATTGTAATATCAATTCTAAAAGTAAATTAGAATTAAATAAGCAAATTCTAAATAAAAATTCATACAATCCTATCATTTAATCGTATTAATATAGTTTTAATTATGAATCATGATTTAATAAAAAAAAATAATTTATCATTATTTCAAATTATAATTATCGATTTTTCTAGAACAAATTATATATATTTGAATAATATTAATAATACAATAAAAATTAGGAAAGTATTTAATTGAAAATAAGGCAAGATATAATCGAATTATATATTATACTTATGCTTTCATTTAGCAAATTTTTAGGTTTCTTATCTAACTGTTGCTTCAAATTTGTTTTTATCACTTTTATATAATTCCATTGCTTTAGGGTTAAGTGCTTAATCAGTATTAACTTATCCCATAATATTTAAGATTTTTTCTAAAACTTATTTTACAGTTTTAGTAGGTTGCCATTATTCCTATTTTATGTATTACAATATACTTTAGTTTCAATCATATCTTCACAAAATTCTCCCTTTTCTGTAATATTTGGATGGAAAATTTTAGTTGTAAATAAAAATTATGGGGCTTTAAAGGGATAGTTTTCTGGAAAAGTAATTGTTAGTTTAAATTAGCCTCCTTAATATGCTGTACCCTCTGGTCCTGCAATAAAAGCTGTCCATCTTTAATAAATATAATTTCTATACAATAATCTATTATTTAGGTCAGGAGAAATAATTACACCATGAAGTGGACTGGTTGATGTTAAATCTGTTAATTCCTTATTCAATCTATTTTGCATTTTCTATAAATAAATAATTTATAATTTAAATCTTTTAAAATTTGAGCTTGTTTAATACAAAAAAATAGCGAATTATTATGTATCTTATTATTTATCGCTTAGCTCTTGTTATAAGGTTTATGATAATTTTACTATTAACTTTTATCACTCTCTTTTATTTTGAACCATAAATAATCTTAATATTCTAACACTATTTATCTTTCTCTATAAATCAAATATTTTATTATTTATTATCTATCTTATAAAAGTTTTTATTGTTCACCATTCTTAAATATATTATAATTAATTTATGATATCTTTTTCACTCTAGATTTCATTAATACTAAAAATAGATATATTTTAGTTTTATAATCCCTTAGAGATTTTTAAATTAATAAGAGTAATAATTCTTTAAAGGAGAACAAATTATGTTTTGAAACCTCAATCAATAATCTTAAGCTCCTTACTATTTCATTATAAAAATACAACTATTTAACTCTATAAACTAAAGTTCCAACTAAACTTGAATTGTAAAACTCATAAAATAAATATTTGAAAATGATTATGATTTTTTGTATAATAATTCTATATTTATCTTGTAGATTTTATATTAAAATCAAATCATCAATCCAATTTTATTTTGTAAAAATTTTATCTATGAAATAATCATAAATGATTGAGAAGTTAAATGAGGTTATGAAATAATCTTAAGATAATTATGGTAAGGAGGAGGAATATAGAAATACAAGATAAACAGGATGTACTGAATATTCTCAAACTTAATCAATATTTTTTGATCAACAATTTTTGGGATAAAGCTAAATATTAGTTACCTAAGATGAAATTTTAGATGAATAGTAATCAATGACGATGTATTAAATATTTAATAAGAATAGGAAAAAGCTTAATTTGATTTATTTCAGAATGAAGGGTCTAGTAGAAAGAAAAAAATATATATATATGAAAAAATGGGCAAAATATAGAAAGCATGTTTATTAAGAGTTAATGATGACTGAATAGGATTACTTAAATGATTTAAAATTAGTTATTTATAATGTTGTACGAGCATCTGAATAATTTAAACTATTACCAGAAAATGAGATACAAATAACTTTTAGTAATATATGTCATATTTACGAATTCAATTAGAAATTTTATGAAGAACTTAAATGTAAGAATCTAATATTTATTTAAATTTAGAAGTATTTGATAATTATCATCCAAATTCTTGTTTTGGCAATATATTTCAAAAATTTATTCCATTTTTTAAAATATATTTCTAATATTATACAGATTACAAGGATTATCAAATAAATTATTTAAGATAAACTTATCCAGCGTTTAATGAACATTTATTAATTTTAGAATAAACAAATATATTTAGAGGAATTGATTTAAACTCTTTCTTAGTAAAACCAATCTAAAGATTACCAAAATATGCTTTACTAGTAAAAGACTTAGTTAAGCACACTTGGAAAAGTCATCCTGATTATTAAAATCTTGAATAGACTCTAATTGCATTTCTTTAAGTAACAAAAAAAATAGATCATTAAATGGGAAAGTATTAATTTCTATAAAATTGTAGTATTTTAAAAAATCAAGCTCTTTTTGATTTATAAAAAAAGTTTTTTGATGTTTTAAATATTAACATAGTTGAATCAACAAGAAATTTTATTTTATCAGAAACAGTTTACTTAAAATAGTTATAAGAAGAGCCAGTTAATTTATATTTATGTAGTGATATGATAATTTTATCAAAAAAAATAGATTTTCATGAAAAAAATATAAATGAAAGATTAATAACTTATGGTTACATTGATGAGAATTCAAATTTATAGAATGCTTCATCAAATCATTTATAATTAATATTAAAAACACAAGATTAACAAATAATATTTATTTGCCAAGATTTGGAATAATAATAAAAATTATCATCCTATCTAAATAATATCATCAAAGCAAAACACTAAACTATATATCCTAAAACAAATTCTATTAAAAATATATAAGTTGAACCTATAAGAGTTTTTGTTACTGAAATATCACGAGGATAATCAAGAATACCATTTAAAAAATTTGCAAAATATGATATTAAAGTATAAATATTTCATAATTATAGGTTGTTTATGATAAGAAAGAGTATCAAATATGGACTAGACATAAAATATTGTTGAAGATTCAAAAAAATCTTAAAAAACAATATAAAAAACTTTATGAATCTTTGAGAGAAAAATGTATTTTATTTTAAGATTGGATTGATAATAAATTAAACAAATAAAAAAATGACGGGAGAAAAATTATTGTTGAAACATTTTTAGAAACTCTTTTAAATTCTGAATTCGTGAAATTAACACCTGAATATTATCTTTAGCTTCTTGGGCTTCCTTAAAATTTTTATGATCATACTATTGTTAAATCCTTTTCTATTTTAGATTCTTCAGATGAATCAAAGTCTAGTTAAGATTCATGAATAAAATTGATAATTCTTTATTTATATAATAATAATTATATTTTTTACAAATTAAAATAAAATTTGTTTAATAAAGACATTATTTGTTTAATTAAAATGTAAATAAAAAAGGGAATTGAATTATGTGTAATATATAAAAATAATGATCTATTTTTTCATTTTCAAGTATGCTCTCATTTTTTAAAGGAGAAGAGTTTGCCTAGAAAACCTGTATTGCTATTAAAATAAAACATTCCTCCCATAACCAATAATAGAACTAACATCTAATAAAAAAATAGAGTGAAAGTATACTTGCATCCAAAACTCTGTTGAAAATAATGTTTTCTTCAAGAATGATGACTCTTAACGAGGTTTTACAGGTTCAGGATGTTATTTTAAGTATTCTTCTCTTTCTTTTTCTTCTTATTCTCTTTTTTTCTTAAAGTAATCTGTCATAGCATATTCAAAGACCTGAAATAATTAAAATCAAATATACTTCGAAATTGAATTTACCTTAACCAAAGATTTCAGTAACATTTTCTCTACAAAGTCGTATAAGTCTTCTGACATACTTTTTGTCAGTAAAATTCAATTGATGTTTTATAACAAGTTCTTTTAGTATATCATCATTTTCATAATCAATGAGATCTAAATTCATATAGAATGACATTGTTTGCACAGTTTCTAATAATCTTTATAATTCCTATTTTGCAATTTTTACTTAATCATATTTCTTTTATTCCTATTATTAATATAGAGAAAAGAATTTACAGCATAAAATTCAATAATCCTATAATATTTATTGACCATTTCTTTAACAATTTCATATTCTTAATGTTCTTGGGTTAATTGTGGTAGACATACTCTATATAAGAATTATTTGTCTGTTTCATTTTGTTATTGAACTAAATCTTCTGGATCAACTACATCTGTAACACCTTCTTCATATGGTACTTTCCCATCTTCAATCATTTCTTATTCAATTTCATCAATTTCTTTAGCTCTTAAAAATAATGGTTCAACAATATCTTAAACCCATTATTTTTTTCTTTTTAATGTTTCCATAACTCTATGTGCATGTTCAACATAAATTTCTTTAGCATTCTCTAAACCCATTAATTTTAAAATTCCAGGACCTTATTTGAAAATATTTTCAACATTTGATAAATTGATAGCTTTTTCAATAAGTTCTTTAGCTTTTATTAAATCTTTATAGGTAGACCATTTATCATATAAAATAGCTTAAGAATATCTAAATAAATATTATGAATTCTCTTTTTAAATAACACCTGCATCATCTAAAATCTTTTTAGCTAAATCAAAATGTGACATCTTCATATAACAAACAGACATATTAAGATATAGACCATACATAATAGAATTACACATTTCTTTATCAGCTTCATCCTTTATAGATTGAAATAAATATAATACTTGAATGTGTTCTACTCCATTGTACTTGACATTCTCATCAGTGTAAATTGTCATTAATGATTTATATTATTTTTTAAATTCTTTTTATTCTTTCCTATATTATTTTGCTGATTTTTTCATATCTTCTAATTCTTTTTTTTCTTTTTCAGTCATATTTGAAGTATCTTATTACTAATTTGTTTCATCTTCATCAGAATCTACTTCAGGAGGTTCTACAACTTCTAAATAACGGAAACAACCAAGAGCTCTTTCATAATATCTAATAGCCTCATCATATTCTTATTTTTATAATAGTTTATTTCCTGATTATGAAATATAAGTAATACCTTTTTCTCTAAACTTATCATAAACAAAAAATCTTTAAGCCACTTCACATTATCTAAGTTTTTTAGTATTTTCATCATCATGAAACAATGTACTTTTTAAATATGTTGGATATGTATCAAATACTTTTCTTCTATCCTTTATTGGACCTATTAATTCAATAATAATAAGCCTTACCTTTTTTAACTTCTTTAGAATCAAAAGCCAACATCCATAAACCTCGTGTATCTAGTAGATAATTCAAAGGACTGATATAATAAGTGTCATATTATTCTTCAAGATGAGCAAGTGGCGGATTTCGTTTTTTTTCACTTGACATGAATGGACATCCTCCTTTAGGTTACTTCTCTTTTTTCTCTTTTTTCTTCTCAGCACTTCCATCTGCAATTTTTATCTCTGGTTGCTGTTGCATTTACTGGAAAGGACATTTGGATTTATCTGTATAATTTTCATGGCCTTTTGGTGGTTTCATTGCTTCAGAAAAAGGGCATGAACCAAATTCTATATCTTTCTTCTAAGAACCTTGATTACCTTGCATTGATTTCAAATATATTTTTAATTATGTATAATTGTTTTCTAAAGAGGAGTTCTTAAATTATATAAAATATATTTATTCACTGGTCCATGTCAATCATTTTCAAAACTGTTCTAACATGCTCATTATCTTCATTATTTTATTTATCTTCAATAACTGAATTTGATTTCTTTCTCATTAAGTCTTTTAAATCTTTTAATTCATCAGAATCTTCATATTCTAATCATATATATTTACCTGTTCTTTCTTAAATCGAAATTAATGTTGTCTAATAATGTTATCCTTTATTATTTTATTTTCCTTCATCTGAATCCTAATCATATTAAAAACTATTCTGTAAATTATGTCCAAGCCATTACTAATCACTTGTACTGCAATATTTCTAATAACTCAACGTTAAATCCTAAGACTTATTACTTACATTTCTCTATGAATTTAAAAGACTCTAATCTCTAACCTTAAACGTATTCTATACAATTCTATTTCTAGGAACTATCTTAAATACTCTAAATTGAGATAATTAATCAATGCATCTAATAATTATTTTAATCCTTTTTTACCTTTTCTCTTAATTATTATGATAAAATGAACAATCACTCTTTTAACAATGTTAATTTATACATTATTTTGTTCTAAACAACATTGGATGATATTCTAATTCTTTCCAACCATGACATTTACTACAATTAAAACCTTCCTAACATCCATTGTAATATTCTAAGATATATTCTCCAGTATTCCAACTTTAACATGGAATTGGATTATATTAATAAATTTATGGTTTTCTTCGAAAATCTTACCAATTATGAGCATATACACATAAAGCTTTATCATGTTGTGTAAGATTGAAAGGACACCATACACTCTTATAATAAAACATAAAGAAATCATCATCATATTCTAAATTATGAATTAATTCTATAACTATATCTGCTTCAGAGTGTGCAAAAGAACAAAATTTTCCATAATCACATTAAGATATATTATTTGGATAAAATGAACAGAATTTAGTCTTATAATTGTCCGCTCTATATAGTTATTCAACTCTATTATGTGCTTTATTGCAATTATCACCATAAGGACATTATTGATTATTTTCTACATTTGTACATAATTCCGATGAATATTAAGTATTATTTCTAATTTTGTTAATTTGTATACCTTTTTCTATCTTTAGCATTGTGATAAAATGGGCAATGTTTATGGCTATGGCTACCTGGAATTTTGCAAAGTTAAATTTTAAAGAAGTTTAGGTCCAAATGTTCAACTTAATTTGAGGATTGAATTGGTTATGAAAAATTGAGATTATAATGAGTGACATCAGTTGTATCTAAAATATAATTATCTTTTACCTGTATCACTTAATTTAGCATTTCGTTCAGACTTTAATGCGCTATTCATGCTTAGCATTCCTTTTGGAACTTAAGGCATTTAAAGTTATTAAGATCTACAATTGCGATTATTATTGGCCTTATCTGGATTGTTATATCTTTTTAATGCTTTTTTTAATTGGTCTTATGGGTTGTGCATTTATTAATAATTTAATATTAAATTTAATGATACCAAAACCAAACCATGTTTTTTGAATTCCTATTGGCTAACATTTGGAATATTTATAATAATTTTTAATTTGTTTTAATTTACTTAGATTTTAAATATTTTCAATTCTCCATTTTATCATCAAAATCAGATATAAAATTTAATTTGAAAATTAATAAATTTAAACAATGAAAAATTGTATCAATGTCTAAAATTAAAAAGAAAAAAAGATCAACAAATAAAATAAATAATGAGAGATTAAATTAATTTGATGAGAAACAAGGATTAGATAATAAAAATAAGTTGAAGAATTATGATATATAGCAGTTAGTTATTTATTTATAAAATTCATTAATTTTAAATTCAAATTTTACACAAAATGAAGAAATCATTCAAAGATGAAGCAATGCCTCTTATTTTTTATTAATAAGAAACTCAAAGTAAATATTTGCTAAATCAAAACAGCTTATCAAGTAAACCCAGATGCAATAGAAATAATAAAAAATATTCCTTAACCAATAGGAATAGTTGGTGTAGCAGGTATGTATAGAACAGGAAAATCATACCTTCTAAATAGAATGCTTTTAAATAGATCTGATGGTTTTGGAGTAGGTCCAACAGTATTACCATGTACTAAAGGATTATGGATGTGGGGCAAACCATTATTAGGTTAAACAAATGATGGAGAAAGTTGTTCAATATTAGTTGTTGATAGCGAAGGATTAGGTGCTCCAGATGAAGACTCTACCCATGACATTAGAATATTCTCTTTAACAATCTTATTAACATCTTGTTTTATCTACAATTCTGTTGGAAGTATAGATGAAAATGCCCTCCAAAATCTTAGTCTAGTAGTTAATCTAACCAAAAATATATAATTAAAGAGGTAAATATTAATTTTTAATTTTTAGTGGGTAATCACTTTAAGATCTTGAAGATTTATCTTAATACTTTCCATAATTTTATTGGGTTGTTAGAGATTTTACACTTCAATTAGTAGATAAGAATAGAGAATAAATTACTTCAAAAGATTATTTAGAAAATGCCCTTTTAATTTAAAAAGGATCATCTGATGGAATTGATTAAAAAAATAAAATTAGAAGATTATTGACAACTTTTTTTAAAGATAGAGATTGTATTACATTAGTGAGACCTTTGACTGAAGAAAGTAGTTTATAGAATTTAGAGAATCTTGATTTTGATAAATTGAGACCTGAATTTTTTGAATAAGTTATAAATTTAAGAAAGAAAATACTAAATAGAATCAGACCAAAAATAATGAATGGTAAGACACTTTCAGGTTAAATGTATTGTGATTTAATACGTTCATATGTTACAGCTATTAATAATGGAGCTGTACCTGCTATTGAATCTGCTTGGACTTATATTTGTAAAAATGAATGTTAGAAAGCTGTTTCAGAAGCTTTTGATACTTATGAATAAATTCTTAAAGAAAATCTTCATAATAGATTTCCAATATCAAATGAAGATTTAAAAGCATTTAATAGAAGTCTAAGAGAATAAGCATTTGCCTTATTTAAGAAGAAATGTGTTGGAGATGCTGAAGAATTTAAATTAGAATTATCAAGAAGAATTAAATAAAGATTTGCTTCAGTAAAATTGGAAAATGATAGAGAAGGATCTAGGATGTGCACCTAATTTATTTAATAAGAATTTTAACCTATAGATAGAAAACTTAAATTAGGGGAATATAAATCTTTTGGAGAATATGAAAAAGATATTAAAATGTTTTATAACTTTTTTATTGAAAATGGACCTAGAGTTGGAAATAGAAATTAAATCATTTTAGAGTTTCTTTAAAGAGCTTTAATTGAAGGATCTAATCTTTTTATAAGATAATATGCTTAAGAAACAGATATGACAAAGAATGTTGCATTTGAAACATAAAAGAAATTAGAATAAGAATTAAAAGAAGTAAGATAAGATAGTTTAAAAGATAAAAATAATCTTTTAATGAAATTAGCACAAATAGAAAGTGAAAAAAATGAAATTGAACTTAGAGAATAAGTTGCTAGAGATAATTTAGAAGAACTTAAAATTTAAAAGGATTAAGTAGAAAGAGATTTAAAATTAGAATCTGAAAATGAAAAAATTGAATTAACAAGATAAATTTAAGAATTAAAAGGTTAAGTATTAAAAGCAGAAGAATTCAATAAAGATTTAGAAAGAAATACTCTATTTGGTAATTCTGAATTTGAAAAAGAAAGAGCATTATTAGAATAAAAAATAACATTCTTTGAGAAATTAGTAAATGAAATGAATACTAAAGAAGTTGAATATTAAAATGAAATTAAGAATCTTAGAAAAGAACATAGTTTATAATCGAAGGATTAATAAACAAAATCAGATTCTATGGTTAGATAATTATAATAGAAATTAAACGATTTATAAGAAAAACTTAATGAAATGGAAAATGAATTAATTGAAAAGGAATCAAATTTTGAAAATGATTTTAAAAAGTTTGAATTCAAAGAAAAAAGTTTAACTAAATAAAATTTCGAATTAAATGAACAGATTTAAACATTGAGTAGAGAACTTAGAGAATATAGAAGAAATGAGGAATAAATGTAATAAATTTTAAAGTAAGATGCTAATAATTAAGTGAATGAATTATTAGAAAAAGTGTAAGGATAAGAAGATTTAATAAAATCTAAAGATGATTAATTAAAATAAATAAAGAGCCTTAGTGAAAAAGATAAAGCATTAATGTAATAAAAGATGGAATTTATGGAAGTTTAATTGGATGAATATAAAAAATAAATAGAAGAAAATAAAAAATCTCATGAAGCTATAATGAAAGCTTTTGAGAATTCAAGTAATGAATCAACTTATAAAATTGATGCTGCAAAAATGAATGATTTAAGAGAATAACATAAGAGAGATCTTAAAAATATAGAGAACGAATATGAGAATGTTAAAAAGAGATTATAATAATAAGTAGATTAATTAAATGAGAAGAATAGTGAATTAGAACTAAAGGTTAAATTTGAAACTGGAGATCTCATTAAAGAAATTGAGAATCTTAAAGAATAGTTATAAACAACAGAAGAATAAAGAAATAAATTACTTGAGTAAAATAAAACATTAGATGGATAAAAATTATCAATTTTAAAAGATTAAGAATTAAGATATTAAAAGAAGATTAAAACCTTAGAATAAGCTATGGATGAAGCAGATACAAAAACAGCAAGAGAAGTTAATTTAGCATAAGCAAAGGCAGAAGAATCTTTAACTTAATTGAAAAATTTTTATGAAATTGAAAGGGAAAGATTAGAAAGAAGAATATGTGAAGAAAAAGAAAAAAGCGATAAGAAATTTTAAGCAGCTTAAGAAGAATTTTATCATAAATTAAGAGAAACTGAGTAAAATTATGAAGAAGAAATAGAAACTCTAAAGGATGATTTAAGAGATTAAGTTTAATAATATACTAATACAATTTAATAATATGATCATGAAATAGCTTTAAAATAATAAACTATTGAAATCATTGAAAAACATATAAAAGAAACTAAAGAGTAACTGATATCTCTTTAAAATAATAATAATGTAACATTAGAATAATAAATGAATTCTTTTACTACAGAAAGAAAAGGTTTAATTTCTAAAATAGATATTCTATCAAGTTAATTAAATAATCTCTAAAAAGAACATATGGCATTATAACAAAAGAAAGATCTTTTAGAAAATGAAAAAACAAGAAAAGAATAACAATTTGAATAATCTAGAAAAGAATGGTAAGAAGAAAAGAGAGAATCAATAGAGAGATTAGAAGAAACTAAATTAAGACTTCAAAAAATGAATGATGAATTTTTAGAAAAAAAAATTGAATATGGTAGAGAAACAGCATTAATATAACAATAAAATGAATTTTTATAAAAGAAGATTGAAGATTTATAAAAATAAATTGATACTTAATAATCAAGATTTGATGAAAAAATAAAATAATAAAAGAATGAATATTCTGTTGAATTAGAATAAAAATTAGAAAGAGCTTAAGAAGAAAAGACAGCTATAGAAAATAAGTATGAAAAGATTAAGAAATAATTAAAAGAGAGTGAATATTAATATAATAAATAAGCTTCAACTTTAGAAAGAGAGAAAGCAATTTTGAATGAAAAGTTAGGACATTTAGAATCAAGAAAAAATGAATTGGAATCTAAAATAAAAGATGAATCTCTAAATGTAGCTTAATAATAAGCTGCTTTAAGAGAATAAATAGCTATAGATAAGAAATAATTATAATAAGAATTAGAGAAATATAAATTATATAATCTTTAATTAGAATAAGAAAAAAATGAGATATATACTAGTTATGAAAGAGATAAAGCTTTATGGGAAGGTAAATTTTAATTTTTAGAATAACAAAAAGAATAAGCAAAATAAGATTTAGTTGATGCATTAAAAAAATTTGAGATGACATTGATGCATTTATAAAGAGCAAGATCAAATGAAAAAGATGAGTAAGAAAATAATTTAAATGAATTATTATAAAGTGTTGAAAGAAAATATTAATCATAAATTGAAGAAGCGAATCAAACTCATTAAAGAATAGTTTAAGATTATGAAGATAAAATAAGAAGATTATAGAAGGAGGTTAAAACTCATAAGGATAAGATTTTAATAGATTAACATGGTAAAATTGGGAATTAATTACTGTCAGAGAAAAAGTTTGCAGAAATGTTAGATAATGAAAAAAAATTATAATAAGAAATTGAATATATTAAATAAGATAGAGATTAAAAGATATTTGAATATTAAAAGATGTTAGAATAAGAAAGAGAAAATTTAAAGGCTAAGATAGGTGAATTAGAAATTAAATATAAGTAAGTTGAAAGTAAAAGATCAACACTTATTTTTGAATTTGAAAAAGAGAGAGCTAAATGGAATTTAGATAGAGATCATCTAAATAATATTAAAAATGAATTGTCAGATTAATTAGAAAAATTAGGAGAAAAAAAAGAATAATTATTAAGAGAAAATGAAAAATTAAAAAATGAGTAAAGAGCTACTAGACGTAGTGTTGCTGCACATAATATGACAAGTAATAATATAAAGACAGGCAATACATATAGAAATCCAATTAATAATATATCAAGTATTTATTATAAACATTATTTAAGCTATTGGTCTATAAAAATTAAGCCCAACTCATTCTAATAATACCTCTACTTCTTCTGCCAATATATCAGTTCTAAAGAAAAATAATTTAGCTGATATAACTAATTATGAAAAAACTGCTCCTTTGACATAGTAATCATTTTAAAATAGCAAATATTACTATTATGGAAACCAATAAGTATAGAATGATGATTCTATGATTGGGTAGAGTGATTTTCAAAAATGATATAATTAATATATATAAATTTTAATAATTATCAAAATTTAAATCATTATCAGATCCTGTTATTACAGTATCAATATATTATAATTTACAAAAACTTTAATATGAGAAAAATGCAACATAAAAAACTTTTATTTTTATTTTCTTCAAAACTAAAAAAACATATATGGTAATATGTTCAAAATAATATAAGACCCTAAAATTTTTATTTATTGATTAATAAAAATTTATATCGTTATTAAAAATAAAAAAATTTACGCCCGAACAGGGTCTCGATCCCTGGACCTAGAGATTAAGAGTCTCTCGCTCTACCAAGCTGAGCTATCCGGGCGTATTAATATTTTTAATTATTTATATTTATATAAGTACCTTCAAATTAATCATAACATTTAATATATTTTTATTTTTCTCATTTTATTTATTTTTAAGATCTCATAATATTAATTTAACTTAAAATACATACAAACTCTATCACAATATATATCGATATAAACTTTTTTAAAAGATTAAATAAAGAAAATACAATATAATTTTTAGCCTATGTTATCAGTAGATTAGTTTTATTGATATGAAGGTATAAAGATGAAATTAATTAGTTAAAATAGTAAGGAATCATTAATTTCTGATTTAAATGGAAAGTCTTTTTATATTTAATTATGAAACCTTGGTTTCACATAGTTAATGAGTGGGATTAATTTACAAATTTTCTAGAGTCTCAAGAAAAGGAAGAAATAGAATAAGAAGAAGTAGGTATCAATAGAATTGGAAATAGATATATTTTGATATTAGTAAAATCTTATAAGAGTCATAGTTTAAGATAAACTAAATTTATACAGAATTAGCTACAGCAAAGTACAAATGGATGAAAAAAAGATGATGAATTTATGGATGAGATGGAAATCTAATCATAAAAAAATAATAGGTAGATAAAGAATTAGAAGATAATGATGAAGATCATGAAGATTTAGATGATAATTAAGAAGATAAATAAGATAATTATTTTGTTAATTTAAAAAATAATTAAGAAAATAATTGATTTTTCATTTCAATATAATTTCATCAACACAAGATTCTATTCCCATTAATTATTGAACATCTTTATTGTTTACAAGTTCAAATTATTTGAATCTAGGAACAATAAAGCTTTTAAATTTAAATTCTGTTTCCAAATTTTGTCCATCTCCTTCTTTACAAATTTTAATTGTTTTTCCCTAGAAATAACATTATTCAAATAATTCAACGCAATTCTTGTCTGATAAAATCAAATCTTCATCAACAACATATGCCAATATTGAAACTTAGGCTTAAATTAATTATGCATCATTCCCTAAATATCAGATAATTATAATACAAGTTCCTATTTCTGCTAATACTTTATCATCATACTTTAAGTTTTATAATTGAATTTTTATAGATTAACTCTTGAAAATAAATTCAGTAATACCACCTATCAATATCGGTTTATCAATATTCAAATCATATGAAAAACTAATAAATGCCTTACCTTTCTATTCTTTTACCCAAGGATGATTATTAGATACAGAAAATGGGATAAATTTAGGATATAAAGCATTCTTTGATCCAGATATTATACATAATTTTATCATCTTTACAGAATTTGTTACTTACAAATAAGCATTTCCATTATCTATTTTTTCTACTTAAATTCCAACTTAATTTGAACTACCTTAAACACCAATAATTGAATATGCAAAATTATCTTCATATACTGGAACAATCAATTATTATTTGAAAGATGTATAATAAGCCACTTCAACCCTAGGATCAAATAATGCTAACCATTAAACTTATAGTGTAATTGGATCTTCAATATATTTTTTATAAATTATTTTAAATCCTTTTGTATTTACCTCGGCTACATCAATTTCAAATCCATATTTTTAACTGGCCATTGATAATTTATTTAAAGTGATATAAATTACAGGTGCTTCCAAAAATGGTTCTTAAAATGTTATATCTTAAATAAATTTGTCATTCTCTAATGTAATACTTTTCTCTATTTATTACTCAGCTTTCACTCTATCATAAGCAAAAGCTATTGTTATTAGAAGTATTAAAAAACGTAAATTCATTTAATAATTAGATTATTAATAATTTATAAAGGATTACTAGATTATGTTATCGGAGCTTTTTCCATTTTATAAGGATAAGAAAGACAATTCCTACATGCTTTTTGGGAAATAGAATAATAAAGAACATGCAGATATGTTTAGAACATTTAAATAATAATAAAGAGCTGAGTTCAGAAAAATCATCTAACATTTTCTAAATAAATTAGAATTCAAATAAGATGCTGAATTAATTATAAAAAAAAACTTAAGCAGTTTTTATATATGGAAAAACCAAAATAAAGACTTAGAGGTATATTTTATTGATGAAGCATTAACATCAGAAATAAAATATAAAAATTAAATTTCAAAAGAGACTTTTAAATAATTTTATCAAATCTTATTGAGTTTAAGTAATTTGAATATTTAAGATGATTAATAATAGATTGAAACATTAGAATAATTCAATAAAGAAATTGATTAATTATATTTTAATATTGCATAGATTATTGAGAAAGAATAAAAAAAAGGAAATACAGATTAATAATTTAAATCATTGAAAATCAGAACAAATAATACCTTTTTATAAAGGCCAAGTGGAGATATGTAATTAAATTATAATAAATAGAATTAAATTGTCGAAAATTAGCAATGAAATTTATAATTATAATCATGTCAATATCTACATATCCACAAGAAAACCATTTTATAATCCTGTGTAAGAAGACTTTAACTAAACAGCGTTTAAATACATAGGATAAATAGAATAATAAACATTTTTACCAAATGGATAAGGAATTTTGATTTGTGATGGAGCATTTGAATTTAAGGGCTAATTTATAGATGGATTAGCAACAGGAAAAGGTTTTTTAGACTTTAAAATCTAAAAATAAAAGTTTGAAGGTAATTTTTAGAATGGATTAAAACATGGAGAATCAATTACAACAAATCCTAATTAAACTATTACAACTGGATATTATTAGAATAATATGAAATAAGGACCATTTATTACAAAAAAGTAGAATGGATCCTAACTATAAGAAATCTATTATATGAATGATTAAGTAGTGAAAAAGAATGAATATAAATTGGATTTAAATATAAATTCTACTAGATATTTAGCTAATCATAAAGATATTTCAATTAATAATTATTTTTTCTCTGGATTGACTGAAGATAAATGGATAAATTAATTATTAGTTGATTATTATCTAAGAATCTTAAGTGATTATTATAAAAATGTCTTAAAAGAATAGATATATCTATTTAATACATCTTAATCATAAGATATATTTACAAGTTAGATAAGTTAAATAGATCCTAAAGATCTAAAGATATCATTAAAATATTAGTAAATAATCAATTAATACTAAAAATATCGTAAGATTATATTTATTTTGAATGCTGATTAAGTACATTTTTTAGTAGTAGTATACTAAAATGAAACATTATATATGCTTAATTCTTATGCCACTAAAAATGATTAATAAATATTATCTGCTGTAGCTTCAATATTCCCTAACAAATTAAATTTATAATGCCTTGAAGTAGAATAACAAAAGAATACACATGACTGTTCTTTATATTCAATTTATAATGTGATGTTACAATATAAATATCATAATAAGGATGTCCATAAGATTGATTATAAAGTCCCTTTTAAGTACATTAAGAGATTAAGATTTCATTTAAAAAATGTCATATGTAATGATTATGCTCACATAATCCTTCATTAAGAATGATTATTAAGTTTATAAATTATATTTTAATAATTTCAAAATAAAGAATGTAATATAAGATAAAAATAAAAATAATCAATAATTGTTGGGATTAGGTCTCTATTCATGGCCAGAATACCTTTTTTTAATATCATCTATTTTAATTTAATTAACAGAAATTACTTCTTTTTTTCAATCTATCTTCTAATACATTTTTTTAATTATCAAGATCCTTTTACATCATTTCATCAAATTAGGCAACATGATCATCATAATCTTATAAAATCTACTAAGCTTTGTCATACTCTTTTTCTAATCTATCATGCATAGTTAAAAAAGTAGCTAAAGAATTTCTGACTTAAGGTTTATTCATATTCATATATGCTTCCATTTCTTCCATATTTGATTATTTGCAATAAGATTGTTAACTTTTTTCTAGCATTTATTGTAATTATATGTTATCGCTGTTTTAAATGCATTATCTAACTTAGGGTTATTCTAATAAACTGTTAATTTTATCCTTAAAATAAATCATCAATCCATCTTGTCCTTGAAGTTATTCAATAATAATTAGATAGCTATCAACTAAAGTTCGTATTAAATCAATATTTGGGTTATGTAATAAAGATTGTTTCGGCTCTAATGATAATAAAGATATATAGAATTCAGGAGGCAAAACCTATTTGTTGAGACTTATTTATTAGTGCTCTTTTTTCATTTCTGTAAAATAATTCATAGCAGCTCTACTATTAACTTAATTCTATTTTTATTTTGGGAATATCAATAGACGAGGAGACTTTTGCTCAACTTATAGTTTCTTTTAATTCATATAATTATTCATAAATTTTTATTTGATTAATATTATTAGTAATCTAAAAAACTAGTAATCATTTAATAGTTTCTAATATTGTACAATGCTAAATAAAATATCATTTTTTAGCCTATTAAGCAGCTAAATCTTCGTCCATTTATTTAAGTTGAGCACCTCCTCTAAGTAATCCTGATCTTCTAGCAGCTACAAGACCTACCTTTTGACCTGGTGGAGCATATCTTGATAGAGTTGATGGATGTCCAATATGTTATTGATTACCACCACCCTGTATAAGAATTAATAAATAAAAAATACATGTGGATGATCGACTGGATTCATAGCTACACCTCTAACTCTAGGCCATACTTTTCTTAATCTTCTATATTTATGGAATTATCTTCCAGCCTTAAGTATAGGTTTTTCAGTTCTTCCTCCACCAGAAATCAAACCAACTGTGGCTCTGCAAAGTGAACTAAGTGTTTTTCTTGTACCAGATGGTAATCTAACTCTAGTTTATGCTCCATCATCAGAATGACCTATAATAGTTGCATAACATCCTGTAGCTCTTCCTAAAGCACCTTTATCTCCAGGATGCTCTTCCAAATTACATACAACAGTACCTTCTGGAATAGATCCAATAGGTAAAACATTTCCTGTTGCTAATTATGCTAGATTATGGTAATTATATTAAATTACCCTTAGAACCACAATAAATATATTATCCAGTATAAGCACCTTCTGGAGCAATAAAAAGTTTAGTTTATTTTTTGTATTTGTAAGGATCATTAAATTCAACTTTAGCTAATGGAGCTCCTCTTCCTGGATCATGTATAATTTGAGAGATTACACCTCTAACATAACCATGTCTTTCAGCATAATCAAGATGTCTATATTAAGGACTTCCAACTCTTTAATTTTAATGTGCTTTAAAAACACTGTTTGATTTACCCTTTCTTTATGCTATAATGATATAAGTTAGAAAACTTACTTCGAATTCTCTTGCCCATATTTAAAATTAAATTTTAAATTTTAATATTAATGATTAATCATTTTCCAACTCTTAGATTATCCCAATATTATTTATATTTTTTATTATGCAATTCAGTCATAGTTTAATGTAATCTCTCTTTTCTTTAATTGTTATATTCCAATAAATCAAGATTTTAAACATGTTTCTAATTTATTTCTTGAATAGATTCTACTCTTGTTTCAGTATCCTTTGTTTCCATTGCTTTTAATAATTCATTGGCTAAATTTTCATTTTTCTATTTTCCTTTTTCAAAATTAGGAATAAATTATGCTTTCTCATTAAATTTATCATATTTTGTAATCATTCTTTCTATTTTAGCCTCCTAAAACATTAAATAATTAATCTTCCTCGTTTTGATTTCATCATCTTTAGGCTTGAAGACTACTCAAATTAAAATAAATTACACATATTTCCAGACATTGAAAGATTCTGACTATTCCAATATCCATCATTATATTTAGTTTTTAAATGTTAGATTTATCTAAAATCTAAAGAAGGTAAAGAATGATTAGATCTAGATTAAGAATTTCCATAATTATAAATCTTCTAACTCACTTTATCAACTTCATTTTGTATAAATTTTGGCTAGTTATTAAATCTCTGATTCAAAAACACCTTTATTTTCTCTGGAGAATTCAATCTTTATTCCAAAAGATTAATATATCCATCGAATTACTCCTTATTAATATTCTATCTCTTCAATAGATCTCTAGAATTATATATTCCAATACTATTGATCA
The DNA here is from genome assembly GCA_905182985.1 of Paramecium sonneborni. Taxonomy (NCBI): domain Eukaryota; phylum Ciliophora; class Oligohymenophorea; order Peniculida; family Parameciidae; genus Paramecium; species Paramecium sonneborni. Next base: position 377,807 of record CAJJDN010000036.1, on the reverse strand, counting down.
AATAAAACTTGTTAATTTTCTACCTTCAGAATCTTCTAATTTTTCTTTAGAGTCTCCTTTAATTACTCTTACAATTCCACTCCTCTTTTTGTTACAGTAATTCGTTAACAAGACATATATAATTAATTAAATTAATGTTTTCTAAATTTAAGAACAACTTACAATAACGTATATATCATTCAACCAAATTACTCCACCTAAACTATTATATTAATAACTACCTCTAAAGAATCCATTTTCAAGAAACTCTTAAAGTTAACACTCTTTTTTAAATTCAATCATAATAAAAATCTAATGAATTATTGATGAATCAACATCTACCATCATATACTACAAATCTTATTCTATCTATTAATCATTCTGTTCATAATACTCATTTTATATAGTTTTCCTTTAATTAAAATAATGTAAACTCAAATTATGATATCAAACATCATGATGATACAATTATTAATAAATAAACTTCTTTGTTTAGTTTTCTTTAAAAATCTCAGTAAGAAACATTATAATCTACAAATGAATCCCCAATAAAATTAAAATTAAAGTATTATTGCATATGGAATTAAAACTCCACAAATTCTATGTAAATAAATTCTTTGGATTAAACTGGTTTTACTTTTTAAACTTCACTTCCTTACTCAATATAATTAAATCTTAACATTTCACTAATAATAATGAATAATATTATTAAGAAATCCCTTATTAATAGATCCAGACAGGTTCTACCACTATTCAAATATCCAAAACTATTTAATTCCTGAATCACAAAACAAAATTTTTGGAATTTTGTTGGAAGATGCTTATTTTATAATAACCTAATTTAAATTAGAAATGAATGTTTTTTTTTCAAGATTTTAATAATCCAAAAAATTCAGTTTAGAATCATAATAATAATTAAAATAAGTCTAGAGATAAATTGATGGATTAAATTAACAAAGAAGTATTAGTTAATAATACTTAAAGAAATTTAAAAGTATAATTCTTTATGAAAATAATATCGCTCAGAACTAATCAAAGAAACTCAGCATCTTCAATCAAATGATGATATTTGAAGAGACTTTGTTAAAGAAATAATAAAAGTTTAATCAGATGAATGATATTACAGAAATATTAAGATGTTAATATTACGATTTAAAGTTTTAATAAATCTTATAAATAAATTATTAAGAATATTCTACATTAATTTAAGATTTATTTTAGTTTTATTTTTAGATTAAAGATGAATTAAATTTATTATCTAATAAATACTAGCAATTCCTCGATATATCAAAAGTTTAACCATAAGATAAGATTTAACATAAAATATTCCATTCATATTAAGTAAACAGTAGCATCTAGATTTTTTCAAATAAAATAATCAAAAAGAAGAAAAAGATGTTATTGATAAATAAAATCCCACCAATTAAAATAATAATTGTTTTGAAATACAAATAATTTTAAATAAATTATAAATGAAAAAAGCAATATAATTTTTGTGAAATTTTATTCTTCAAATTAAATCATACACATCTATTTTATTTTTATTATTGCTTTAATTATTATTAGAAGCAGGTTCTTCAAAATTTAATAGATCCAAATCTTAATTTTGTTATGGTGGTTAATTTTATTGATCATTTTTAATCTATTATTCCTTTGATGGTGATTCCAATTTATCATCAACCTTATATATTTTCGCTTCTTTTTAATGACTTAATTAAAATATAAGTATACTTATTTCTAACTTTAATATTTTTATAGAGTTAATTTGGTAGTTTGTGAAATAAATTGCTTATACTTCCCATGTTTTCTAAAGCTATAATTAAATCCTTAGTTTCCCATAATCGGATATCTTTTTAAAATTATTATGAACCCTTAACTTAATAGCAAACTAAATTTTTAACTAATTCTGGATCAGTGGACAATAATCTCCAATAAATATAAGTTCTATCTCTAACATCAGGATTAAAAGAATCTTTGGCAGAATTAATTAGTTATTAAATAAGTGCAGAACATAATGAGGGATATTTAATATAAAGTTTAACTCCTGATGTTAAAAGTTAAAGTTATACTAATCGATCTTCCAATAAAAAGTGATCTATATATTCTTACATTTTTTCAACAGATTTTGGAATGAATTCTGCAAATTCTCCAACTATCCAAGCACATGCACTCTAAAGATAATTTATTATTTATATACCTTTGCTTCTGGTTCATTAGCATATTCAAGTATATTAAATAATATTTTGAGACTATCATTACTCTTGTACAAATATCTATTTTTTCTATAAAGAATTTGCATTTAAATAAATAATTCTTGAACAGGTTCATTAGCTTATTAGACATTTTTAGCAAATTCAATTAAAATAGTAACAGCTCTAAGGAATTAATTAATTATTACTCTTAAAGTGCTTTATCATACATTATAGCAATTTTACCAATAGATTTAATTGTTTTTCTGACAAAATGAGGATCTGCTTCATTGATATATATCTTTAATTCATTTAATACTTAAAGAAAATTTTTAGAATCACAAATTCTAACCATGATTTCTAATTTTTCATATTTGATATAATAAGGTTCATTGAAAGAACAAAAAAAGACTTTGACTTCATTTTCAAATAGAATAGGGAATTTTTAAAGAATTAATGAAATATTTCTGAGAATGGTATATTAGATTTCAGGTTAATTCCAAGATAATAAAGATATAATTGAAGGTGAAATCTTTTTACATAGATTTTTGACTAGATCACCATTATCAAGATAATCTAAATATTTAAGAATGAGTTTAACAGCACAAAATGTTACAGTAGGATTGATATGACTTAATCTAGGTAAACTTCTTTCAATAATAGTTTCAGCTTATTTAGAATCAACTGGATCATGTGTAGCTAAATAATCTAGAATAAAGATTTATCCCCATTCTATGCATTCATCAACAGCTAATAACAATTTTTATATAATTTTTGGATTGAGTATAATTAATTATTTACCATAGAGAACTTCAATTTCTCTCATGGATTAAATTAAATTAGCTAAAACCAATGCATTTGATTCTTTCTCTAATAATTTCTATAATTATTCTAATATGGCTGGACATAATTCAGGTGATACTTCAAATACCTAATGAAATTTAAAGTAGATTACTTTAGGAACACATAAAACAGCTGTTTTGCGTACATAAGGATCATCATCTTAAATACAATCTTTAAGAGGTTCAATTAAATATTCATTCAATTTTGGAACTCTTAAACAACCAAATGTTCGAATAGCCAAAGCTCTTACTAATGGATTTTCTGATTTACGAACATCTTTTCTAAAATTCTAAATCACCATTATAGCATCATCTGGTTTTTAACGAGAATAGTTCACTATATATAAGTAAATCTATTAAATAACCAATATTATTACTAGCTTTTTCATTTCAATATCTTAAAATTCAAGACATTTGATAACCGATTAAAATAATTGTGATACATCTTTACCCACTGTCATATATGCAATAACTTTCTTTATAGCCTTTATTGTACATATATATATCTATTACTTCTTTCTTTTTCTCAAAATTTAGATCATTCAAATCAATATATAACTCTTATAACTCCCCACGCTATTGATTATTTCCAAAATAAGCCATATAAAATTTTATATTTATATAAATTCATAAGTAATTCAATGACTTTATTCCTTCTAAACCTCCTTTCTTAATACTATAATATTTCTTATTTTCTTCAGCATCATTTTCTGAAGGATTAATTCTAATCAAAATAGAATCTTTAATATCATTTAAAATTCTATCTCCTTTTAATCTAATACTTGGTATTGCTGTTCCTGCTCCAATTTCAATTACACAAACCTTTTTATTATTATATTTCTTGATAAATTCATTAAAATATTCTTCCTATTTAATATAAATTGTAGATATCCAATCCCAATCATTAAACATTAAAATATTGGGTCTTAATATATGATTAAATTCACATTTAGGTAATGGATCAGCAGCTTCAAATTTTTATAAATCTATTTTTAATTTTGGGTATTTATTTGCCAAATATAATTTATTACATTAAGTACATTAAAATGTATGAATTGAACCATGAATTTCATATATTTTTTTTTAATCAAACCCTGCTTTCTAAAATTAACCATCAACATTGCTAGTAACAATAAAATAATCTTTCTTTTCACACCATTTCTTTAATATTCTAAAACCTTCATGAGGAATCGTATTTGTATATAATTCTAATCTATGTCCATAAAAACCCCAAAATAAATATGGATTTGATTTTAAGAATCCAGGGTTTGCACAATCTTAAAATCCATATTTATTTTAGAAAGGTCTATACGCTTTCCAAAATCCTTAATCTCCTCTAAAATCTGGTAAACCTGAATCCACTCCCATACCAGCTCCAGAAGTAATTATCAATGCATCACATTCTTTCAAGAACTTTTACATTTAAACCTGATCTTAACTTAACATATGACTTTCAAGTTATAATATTTTTATACTAATATTCAAATTCACTCATCTGTTTTTAAATGTCTTAAACTGATAAACTCTAATCTAAAATTCTTTTTTAAGATTCTTCAATTAATTCATTAATTTTAAATTGTTACTAAACATTTAAATTTAACATCTTAAATTATTATTTAACTTCATTTATTCTTCTTTCACATTGATATCTTAGATTATGAGTCTTAAAAAATATTAAATTATATATTTTACTATTTAAATATTCTTATCATCTTATTCTAACTGATCTTCAATTTAAATCATCTCAATAAGTCCTACTCTCTAATCTTATATTGCAATCGCAATCTAATTATCTTTAGTCATTTAAATCACTCCAAAATCATCATAATAAAACATAATTATTTAAGTGTTGCTAATTTGATAACAGTTTATCAATGCTTCATATCCAAATGGAGGTGGATCATAAAATATTGTAATTCCATAACATTTAAACTTATCTAAAGATCTTGTTAAACTATGACTATATTTTATACATTCTCCATTAAGAGCAAAATATTCTCTTAAACTTACTTTACTTTAAATCATTTTTTATTAGAATTGTTACTCTGTTAATATATTATTCCCATCTTAACTACTTATTCCTATAAAAATAGAGTATTGTTCATATATATTTAAATAATACTCACTAGGATTTAATTCTTTTTTTAATTATTCCTTTCTCTAAGTTATTAGAGTACTTGAAACAGCACATCCTTGGCAAATTGCTTCAGTTGCATGTATGCTACTTTAGATTTATTTACCCTCAAAAATAGCTTTAATGCATTATTATATAATAGGAATTCTAGAACCTCCTCCCAATGTAACTATTAAATTAAATTAGTAATTTTGTGTCTAATGATAAAGATTAAATAATTAATTTGAAAGCGATTCCAAAACTGGTTACATAATTGTTTCATATTTCTCTCTTTAATTATAATAATATTTAATTACCTTGTTAAATTATATGAAAAATCAACATCTGGTATTAATTACTCAATATCAATATAAGTGTCCTTATTTGCACTTAATCTTCTTCTAATATTTTCACAAGTATCCAACAATCGCAAATAATATTTACTTTACTTATTCATATTTATTTTTGCTTAATTTATAATCCATTCAGCAAGATAATAGTCCATTTATGATGTTCCTAAATTCCTATCAAACACCTCAAATAACACTTATTCTTGTTATAGTAAAAATCCTGTAAATTTTGAATGACCAAAATCAATAATTAACATTTCTTTTTGTAAAACATTATTTTGACAATAATTCACATAAGTACTAATAGCCATATTTTCTGGAATAGCTGCCAAAACATTAATTTTGCTTATCTAAATTGCCCTCCATAGTCTAATTAAATCAAATTAAGTATAAAAATCTGGATAAGAGATAACCACTCTTCTATTATAATTACTTAATAATTTTCTAAGAAAAGCTCCTATCTATTATTCAGGCTCCAATTTTATTGATTTCTCTTTATATTCAAATATATGGGCATTTTGAAAGCCTCTGACTGAATTTAGAATGTGAGATCGATAAGAATGAGCAGCCATGTTTCCAAAGAGTCTTTCATGAGCCAAAAATACTATAACATTTTCTGTTTCTCTTTAACCTTCATTTAATACAACATCAGCTGAAAATAGATTACATTTAGCAAGTAATGTATATCTACCACCCAAATCTACTCCATAACCTTAATATTCTTCTTACATTAATATGATTAATAATAATGATTCAGATTAAGAACTTATGTAACAAATTCTTTCTCTCTATGCTGATCGAGAAGAGAAGATTAATAAAAATTATCACATTCATTCAAAATTTAACTGTGATTGTTCAATATGTCACCATTAACTTATGACCGACAATCAATTAAAAAAGGATTTAGTTTATGATGATTTCTATGATTAACCAAGTGATAGATATTTACCAGATGAATAGACTCATGTAAGATTCATGAAAAAAGATGGAGGATCATAATTATTACCATAAATTAGAGATCCTATTGATTTTTTAGGTCTCTCTATTAAAATGATGCAACCAACAAAAAATGGAAAAACATTAAATTTGAGAGTAATGGATACATTATTCTTCTATTAAAGAGAGCCTTGTGTTTTAATTTATCATGACAAAGATAAAGGTCTCAGAATTATCAGAGACAGACACTTATTGACTAATTTATAAGAACTTGGGCAATTTTTAGTAAAAAGAAGAACAGAATATGATATAGAATTAAGAATAGCAACAGAGAAAAGAGAGAATAAAGATTTCAATAATTTAGAATTTGATTAGAAGAGCGCAGAAATATAATAAGGGATAAAAAAATATGTTTAGAATATAGGAATCTAAAAGGACTTTATATTGGTTAAATTCAAAAATGGAGGAGAATAAATAATGTCTTAATTAGCTGCGATGTAATTATTTGAGAAAAGAAAAATTGATTCAGTATGGGATACAATAGTTATGATCCAAGCATATCCATATGATTTTTATGGAAAATTAATATTCAAAGCTAAAGAGAATATAGAAAAGTTTGAGAACAATAGATTATCAAAATAGTCAATAGGAAAAGATACAAAGAAATAAAAAGAAGAAGAAAAGCCAACAGAAGTTAAACAAAGCAAATCAAAAATAGTAGATGATAGTATAAAGTTAAGTGAAGAGTAGAAGTTATAATTAAATGAATTAAATAAGAATAGATATCAACGTATTACATACATAAAGGATGATATAAAATATTAAGAGTAGTTTGATAAAGCATTAGAATAGATTTGTTAAATAAATAATCCAAATTTTTAGACAGGTAATCATATTAGATAACATGAATTGTATTTAAAAGATTTAAAGAAAAAGAATATGTCATAATATTTATAGTAATAAAATATCATAAATAGTTAGTTATCATATGTATTAGATTGTTCATTTTTTTGAAGCGTATCATTAAAGAAAAATAATGAAATTGAGATTGGATTTTGCTAAGGATGATTTTGATAATTTATATATAATAGATGCAGGATAATTGTAGTTTATAGATGTAAGAAAGATAGAGTGGGATGAAATGATATTGAAGGAGATTTCCTTAATCAATTAGGATTATAAATAATTAGTTTTAAGAGAGATAGAGGAGAAAGAGAAGTTATAAAGGGAGGAGAAAGTAGTTGTAAATCATTAGAGATAAAAGTATTTAAAATAAGCATTTGATGAGGTTGTAGGATATTTTAGAGAGTAGTATAGTAAGGCAATTGATAAATGTGAATCAGATCTATACAATTAACCAGACATAGATAAGACTGATGAAATATTTAAGAAAATAAATCCAAGATCAGATTTAAAATTTTCAGAAATGTTGGCTATTCATAAACCAGATGAGATAATAAAATAGAAAGATTTATTATGTAATTTTCCAATTGACAAAACAAGATTCTTGAGTCAATAGAAATATTATAGATAATCTAAGCAATTGATGGAGAGTAAAGAGAAATATAAAAGACAATTAAGATTGAGTGCTAGCAAATTATCAACAGTTGATTTGAGATAATCTAGATATGGATTCACTACTAAATGAAATATTTAACTTAAAATGTAACATATATATATAGTAATTCAAAATTGAAGCAATTCATGAAGGATATAATTTTGAATTTCTCTTAATTCTCTTTAGATAGTGGATAGATTTGATTAAGTTTCAGTCTTAAACTAAGCAATGACTTGTAGCATTTATAATTTAATTATTCTTATTTTAATGTTTTGCTTCTATTGTTCAGTGATATCAGTTTTCTATAAGGTTTCATAAAGAGAGTTTTCAGTTTCTTGAATTTGGCTAATAGTGTGTGTTAATTTTTATGTGATTGTATTAAGACTGGTTGAATTATGAAGTTGATAGTATTATAAAAATGTCGGTATTTAAATATTGTTATTTTCTTTGTCTTAATCATGAAGGTAATATTTGGTTTCGTAATTTTCTGAAATATGCGAAACCGTACTATTGTTTGAATTCATCTAACAGATAATTAAGATATTCTGAATGTGTATAATTAAAATTAAATGATTCATTTATCTAGAGGATTGAAGAATCAACTTAGAAAAGTGACAATTCAAACATTTGCTAATTCTACAAAAGTGCCTAATCCTTTTGGCCATCATGATGATCATGGAGATCATGGTGATCATGGACATGGAGATCACGGACATGGAGATCATGGACATGGACATGGAGATCATGCAGTAGCTCATGGTAGAAGTAGACCAAAGGTAGAATACAATACAATTACTTAACATTTGGATCATTAGAATTTATATACTTATTTTGAGTGTAATAAATGATTATTTTATCATAGAGGGTCCTGGATATATGTATTACCCAGGTGTTAATTATAATGAAGCTCATGGTAAACCATATGATTGGAGAGATGATCCAAAATACAATCCAGATTATATTATTCCTACTAAACATGTTGGATGTCCAGATCCAAAAACATATGTCTGGCCATTTGAAGGAAAACTTGTTCATTTCAATCCATCTGAAACCTTACCATAAAATCATCTTTATGATCCATCACTTCTTTTGAAACCAGAAAACAAATAAGTAGGACAACCAATCTAACATTTAACTGCAGCCTAATAAGATTAAGATGCTGATGTTAACCATGAATTTGATTATGAATCTGAAGATTGTGATTTCTAAACTGAAAGTTTTAGAACTTAACATTTTAGAAAAAGAGGACCTATGTGGCCATGGGCTTTAATGGCTACTATGCCATTTGTTTATTTCTGTAACTATTTCTATCTTATTCTTTTTAGGGGCTGAATTCCTTTATTAAAGATATCCAGATGAAGATCATTGGAGAATTACTCATCCACCTCCTCTCAATTTCCCTGATAGTGAAGTAAATCTATTATATAATATAATTAGGATACTGATGATACTGATTCATATTAAGATTATCACACACCAGGTGGTAGATTCCTTAGGGATATTGGTATTATTGGAGATTTGTGGTTCGATATTAAAGATGGTAAAAAGGTTATGAACAAATGGTCTGGATGTAATTAACCACTTCCTGATATTTGAATAATACACAAACAAATTATCAAAAAATTATTATGTTAATTTAACATCTCTAACATTTTACTCTGTATTTCTTATATCTCATTCTCTATTTACTTTCTATAATTCTATTTAAATTTCATTTTTTATTCAAATTTAGAATCATCAAATTACTCAAATAATAATAATACTCTCATATTATTAAATAGAAATTTATCATTTTTCATATTTAAAATACTTAATACATTGTAATTTCAATCATCTTCAATTAATATCTATGTTTGATCTCTTAAGAGTCTATTGAACTCCTATATTTAAAATTTAATTTTACCAAAGAGTATGCTTTATCCTCAAATCAACATGTATATTAATGTAAAAACGGTATTTATAATCAATATTATTATTATTGGAAAAGAATGAAAAGTATTTCAGGAATGTTAGTCATTCTCCTTTTGAGTTAGAGTGTATTTTGTAGCCCAAAGAAGATCAATACAGACTTTTTGAATTTACTTAGTTCTAAAACAAATGTCTTAAGTTCATAAGATGCCATCTAATCAGTGCTTATTTTACTTGAAGATCTATAAGGTGCAAATGTTGAAGCTCAAGATAAAGCAGACCTTACCTTCTAACGCTTTGAATCAGCTATTTTATAAGACATCAATGAGTTCTCAGGAATTGTTAATGTTAATTCAAAGAGTGCTGCTGCAGCCCAATAAGACTTAGAAGCTGTTGAGTATTTATTTATCTTAAAAAACCATCAAGTCTTAAAATTCAATAAACAACTGATTACTTAAATTGGAATAACAAGCGATATAAGGCAAATGAAGTTAAACTTGAAAATTTAGCTGAATAAAGATGTGAAGCCAATGCTCTTTTCATAGATACACTTAGAGAATATAAAAATGCTCTTTCTGTACTTGATTGGGTTAGAAGTGATGCTTAAAGCAAATAAAGTACATTTGTTGAAAAAAGTCACATTGGGGATTATGCAGAAAAATTGAGTAAGTATGCTAACTTGTTTGAAGAACAAGCTGTCTAAGATTTTGTTAAATTAGGAGATTAAGAAACTTCATTTGCTTAAACAAGTAATTTCTATATTAAATTAAGGATCACGCGGAAGTGGAGAATAATTAGCTTCTTTATTAGAAAAAGATGTTGTTGGAATCATTTAATCATTAATTGAAAAATTAAGAGAAACTATTAAAGGTTTAGAAGAATAAGAAATCTAATCTGCCAATGATTTTGCTGATTTCAAGACCAACTTACTTGCTGAATAAGAATCTCTTAAATAAGAATATGATGCTAAAGCTAAATTCTTGAACTCTCTTTAAAATGATAAGGAATTAGCTTCAGATATATTAACCAAAAAGAAAGAACTATAAGATTAAAGCATGAGAATCCTAAGTTTAACTTAAGGTAATAATTATTTATCATATTTTAAGAGGAATATAATTATAAAAAGAAATTGTACAATTCTGAAAAAGCCAAGAGACATGAAGAAAATTAATTATTAGAAGAATCCCTTTTAATCTATAGAGAAAAGATTGCAACTGTTAATGAATATTTGAAAAAGAGAGTTAATGAATACGTTGGTGAATCTCTTATTGAAGAACATGCAGTTATCAACCAAGCACCTATTCAAAATAGAAAAGGAAAATAATGAAAAACCAACAAACATTAAAATTATTATTATTTTAAAAGTTCTTTCACAAAAAGCTAATTTTTTTAGAATAAATACATAAATTTTATTCATTTTCTTAAACCATTTCAACAATTTTAGATAAATAAACCATGCAAATTTTATTTTCTTTTCTAAACTTTAAAAATAATTTTAGTAATAATTTTCTAAACTTATTCCATTAAAATAAAATTCAAATAATTCTTTGGAACTTCAATTAAAAATATTATTTAAACATTTTTAAATGTTAAATCTACCTTTTTGTAATAATATAGAAACTGATAAAGGATCACAATTTTTGTTTGATATTTTAACATAATAATAATAAAAAAATTAAGTCTTTATGAATTAATTAATTAATAAAAAGAGTTATCAAGAAATTAATTAGAAATTAATTAAGTTAATGAATGATAAAAGAAAAATCTATAGGTAATAAATTATAATTTAATAGAGAATAAAAGCAAAAATAAATTTATTTTGATGCTAGTAAATGTAGAGAAATACAGAAATTATTATTAATAAATGATAGAAAATAATTAAACATTTTTATAATATAAAATGCATAATATATAAACTTATATCAAATTGCTTAAATAATTACATAAATATATATTGTACTTTGTTTATAATTATATCAATAAAAGAAACCAAGGATTTTACCTCCAATATGTCTTTATCTGGCTTCTTCATGGGTAAGGATGCCAACATTGGTTGTAAGGACGACACAACCAAATTATCTAGCAGGTAGAATGTTGTTAGCCCATCTTTCAAATTCTCCTAATGTAACATCATATCTGGGAGAGATTACACCACATTTATTAATGCGTCCTAAAATTTATCGATTATTGAGTACCCAATAATTCAACAACAATCTTGCCACTTCTATGATCATCAACGATTTCGAATTCACCAATGTAGCCGTGTCTTTGCATAACTTATAAGAACTTCACAACTAATTTGGATGTGGGTCTAATGAGCACTTGCTTTCTTCCTTGTCTTAAAAAGTTAGGACAACAAGTACAACCTTTCAGCGTTCACTATAGAACGGAGGCAATCATTGAGGACATTCATTTTCACCATTGATCAATAAATATTTTTTTTAATTATTTTTAAATCTTATTTAATATGCTAACTTATTATTTTAATATGTTATAAAATGTTCAATCAACCACGGCCCTTCGAAAGACTTGGAATATGGATAAAATAATTACTCTGGGTCTTATTTAAGTATTTTCTTTGCCTATTTCAACGCCTTCAAAGTTTTTTGGAGTTATTATCTTTCTTATAAGATGTAGACAGGCTAAAATATTGTAAATAGGAATCTATATACCTCTTCTAACATTTAGAAAACATTGTCACTCTTATTCATTTGATCATATAAAACCATTTACATTTTATCCAAAGTTTATTTCACCAAGTAATAACCAATATACTAAAAGAATTAAATAATCAACTACTTTTGGAATACTGTCTCTTAGATTTCTGATTAATATTTTATAATAGAGATCTACTCTATTTCTAAGCTCCCTAACTAAAATTTTTTTTGGATCAACGGTTTTAGAGTTTTATTTAAAGACAAGATCAGCCTTTGTTGTTAAATATTCCTCATCATTAGTATAGATGTAATTCATTTCTGATTCAATTTGATTGATCACTACTTATTCAGCTTTGGCTCTTTAAGATTCGATAACTTTACGACTCATTTCTGAGATTTCATCTAGAACTGAAGGGAATCTAGTGAATACCTAATTATTATAAGAATTAAATACTTTTCTTAGAATTTATTAACTGATTTCATCCATATATTAGAATATTTGATCTAGAACATCTTAAGCAGGTTTAATGAGAGCTTAAACTTTGGGAACAATTAAATAGAGAAAACTATCAAAAGAAGGGAATCCAGGTATACTATCACCTTAATGTAATTGATCAGCTAATTCAATATCTTAATCTAGATAACAATCTGTAACATGATATTTTTCATCAGCATACTCAAAATAAAGTTCATTAAAAATTTATTTAATTTTAGCTCCTCCTGTAAGTTCAATTTTCTTTTACTCATCTTGAATAGTAGCTTCATTTTTATCATATTTTCCATCCATAGTATTTTTAAAACCATCTGTATAATCTTGTAGTAAATTGAAAACTAATTAAACTTTGTCTTTTTAATCTCTTGGTAATTCAGTACCAAGTAATTTGAGTTTATCTTCACATTCATCAGCTTTGGAATCAATTTCTTTTATAATATCAGGTAAACACTTTCTAATATGTTGATATAAGACAGTTGTTAATTTTTCAATTAAAGCTCTAGTTCCTAATATATCTTAAGGTATTCCTGAATAACGAGGATCACTTGCGAAATAATCTTCTTCTTATCGAAGAGCTTTCTATACAGGTACTTTATTGATAATATCTTATTAGCTTCTATTTTTGACTCCTATATATCCTAATCTTAATTTAACTTCTTCATTCATTAATACTTTAGATGCATCTGAACCTTCTCCCATAATATCAATTTTAGTAATAACACCAATAGTTCTAATACCATCTGGATCAAGTTGACGAGCTAATTTTAAAGATCTCTATGTAGTAATATCTTAACTTGCAGGCATTACACATAGAATGATAGTACGTTCATCTTCACAATATCTATAATTATAATATATTATTAATACCTTCTGCACATATTTAATGTAATTTCTTCAATATTATCTGGTTAATCCGAATCTTTTAATGGTATTAAAGTTATTCCTGGCAAATCTATAATAGTAAGATCTGGACAATCAGGTGACCAAATTGTCAATTCTATTGGATCAGGTAAGATGTCTATGATCTTATCATATCTTTACTCTTTTTCTATCCTGCTTTTGCATCTGTTAATCTATCAATTTCTTCACGAACCTTTGTAAAATCTGTAAACTTTTTCTCTGGTACTTCTTTAAAGATTGCCCATGGTTATAATCTTTCTTGAATATGAACAAGACGTAATTCTAATGGTCTACGTGTTACTACACCCTTTTTTTTATAGCAATTTATCAATTACATCTCCTCTTGGTAAGAAATCCAATCCACAAATATTTTCCAATAAACTACTCTTTCCTGCACTCTACATACCAACAACACATATTCTCGGTAATTTTATGTAATCTTAAACACCACAATCTCTTAGATCATCTATTAAAGTGACCATTTTTCTCATATTATCCCATAATCCAGATTTCATCGTAATAATGAATTAATTAAAAAAAAAATCAATTTTTCAATTCCTTTTACTCCATCACCGCTTTAAATAAATTCATTTTATATGCATCCCACTTTTTCACTTTCTTCGCTTCTTCACTATCAAATATATGATCAAATTCTGGTTTTCGCTTTATTCCATCTATCAAATGTTGTTTCAAAGGTTGGCTCACCAAATGAAATAAACCTTTATCCAATTTGTACACTTCAGTCTTTGCTGCATCACTTATCACTGTCAATCTACTTTTTTCAGATAAATCATATTTCATTTCCATTATATCTTCATCAAATAATTTATATTCATTCAAAAGAACTCTACCCATAAAAAAATCTCCTCTTACAAATTCCTTATAAAGAAAATGATATTTGAATGCCATATACTCTTTATTTTTGTATATTTCTTAATATTAAAAAGACTGAGGAATTCCTAATCCAGGTACATTTTCTAAATCTAAAGATGTATTCTTGACTCTCATTTTTTTGTCTTCTCTAATTTAAGCATCTTTAATAATTATAATATTTTACAATCAATAAGTCCACATTTCAAAGGTTTCTTTTTATTTGGATCATCAGCTCTCATCACTTTCAAATCTCTTATAAAAACTTCTTCCTTCACACATTTGCATCTACCACTAGCTACAATATAAAAGTATTTTTGAGGCTCTCCTTCTTTCAAAATGACTTAACCTAATCTATAGGTTTCACTCTCCAATAGATTGGCTATAGGTATTAATTCCATTTAAGATAGAAACTATTATAAATATTGATAATAATACATCAAAACAAGGCATAGTTAATAATGTTTTTAATTTATCTTCAAGTTCTGAAGTAATCACATTAAGTATAATGCTTTTAAAGTAATCTCTTGAAATTGCCAACAAATAAGTATCTACTGCACATTCAATAGAAGCACTTCTCTTTGGTTGTATTTTAACTTATTCTTATTTCTCTTCTTCATTGTAGTCCTTTTTCCACCAATTTTTAGCTTTTTCCTTTTGTAATTCTTATCTATCCATCTCATTTCTTATTTAATTCAATGTATATTTGCTATTTGAATGTAATTAATTTTGATCTGGTCTATTAATTTTTGTGTTAGGATCTATCAATGCTAATTCTCCAAATTGTTATCCTGTATAAAGTGTACTTACAATAGGATTGCAATCAGCCACATGAGGATTCTTAATTCTTACATGACAACCTCCATTTAGAATAATATACATTTATTCTCCTACATCACCTTCATAGAAGATATATTCTCCACATTTGTAATAAACCAAAGAACTTAATTTTAATAGTAAAATTCTTGTTTATTTGCTAAATTACCAAAAGAACTTTAGATTCTTGCAAATACCATCCAATACTTAAAATATATATTTTAATTACATTCGTAGTTTCTATCATCTACTGATTTCTTTAACTCTCTTAGTACTAAATTGATTTCATCTAATGAAAAATGATCTCCTACTTTTAAAAATGGAGCAGGTTTATCAATTTTATTTTTCTGTGCATCTTCATATAATTTATTATCTTCTTTAACCATTTATTCAAATTTTTGTTGAGTTTCTTTTAATTATTATTCAAATGAACGATTTATTGGATCAACTTTAGAAAAGAAGTTTTATTATTGAACTAGAGGCTTATCAAATATTTAAATTTCATCATCTAACATTTCAATACTTTCTTCCTTTGCTAAATCTCCATCATCTTCTAATTCACTTAATAATGAATTATGTTAATCGAATTTATCTAGCAAAACTTCCCTTTTAGCTTTTGCTCTTTTTTTTTCTGCCTATGCTTATTTCATTTCTAAATAAGGTCTTAAATCATCTAAAAATTATTTTCTTTTCTTTTTAATATAGTCTTTCTCTTTCTAAGTCAACACATTAGTTTCCAAATCTAAATGAGTTAATGATTTTTCTGATTCATGAACTGATTCTTCTTTACCCTTATTTGCAGTATTTGCCTAAACCACAACTTTTTACGCTAAATCTTTCCAACAATCTCCTAAATGATTTTCTCTCTTATAATTTGTTGTTTTAGGTCTGTTGTCAGGTAATAATTTTCTTTTTTTTATTTATTATGATTAAACTGGTCTATTGGATATGGTTTTTTCAATTAATTCTCTCTATCTTTCTAATTTTGATGACTGATTTCGAGGCAATTATTAATAATTTACTAATCTCGTTGAAGATTTTAATCGTTCCATATGTTTATGAACATGAGGGTTCACTGTAAATTCATCGAAATCTTACTAATTTATTTAATTTTCTATTTTTTACAATATACTCAGGAAATATATTTTAAATTGCAAATTATCCTGCTGTCGGTTCCATCTTTATTACTTAAGGTACACGTTAAATCAATTATCTAAAATCTTAAATTGGTTTAGGCTTCCTTTGAGCACCTTCAGGAGCAGTTGTTGCTCTAATCTCAAATTCAGGTTCTTGAGTTTGCTTTGATTGTTATACATCCTCATCATGAATTGATTACATTTATAGTTATGGATGTTCTTAAAAAAAAGGATATTGTAATTGTGGAACCTTTTTTATTGGTCTAGAAATTGGTTAAGCACTTATTGGAAGCCCTAATCTTATATCCACATCATTATACCTTTTATCAATTTCGCTGAATAATAAGCTGATGTTATTCTATTTTATTATTTCAATTATGGATAAACAAGACTAACAGTGGCTGCAGATTCATGTTTTTATAATTATTTTGTTTGAGTTTCCTATCCAAGTTATTTCTTATTATTTAATAATGTTTTCATTATGAGCAATGTTTTATATTTAATAATTTGTTTTATAAAAATATTTATATATTTCAAAGTTTTAATTATTTTGATTTTTCGAGGATCTGGCGCATTTGAGTAATAATAATTATCAAATCACTTAACTAAGTTTAGTTCTCTTTTAAAATTCCTTTAAGTATTTGAGTCTAAACTGTTCTTATTTCTACAATCATTTTCATATCCTCTAAATCTTCTTTCTACTTTATTTTCAAATCTGAAAATTCCAACTGCTTTTATTTCTCAATCTTCACTTTTTCAATTTGAGTTACCAGTTCTTATATTATTTGATTATATTATTCTATTTTTGATTCTAATAATTTATTTTACTCTTCTAGCACTTTTATATATTGTGCACTTGAAGCACCACTCTAAGATTTCAAATCTCTAAGCTACTTTGATAATCTTTAATTTTCTTTAGTCAATTCTTCATTCAGTTCTGTTAATAGATCAATCTCATCATTTTTTTACTATATTAATTCACTTTTATTCTTATCATCTTTCATTTTTTCTAATTTCATTTACAATTATTGGTTTTATATTTTTAAATCTCTAATCTCATCAACATTATTTTATTATTATAATTAAAATATTTATTTTTAAAGTTGCTTGATTTTATTTTCATAATTTTCTTTCAATTCATCAATTTATGATTGATTTGGTTAATTTTATGATTTTTTTTCTTCAGCCTATTTCTTAAGATTTCTAATTTATTGTTCATACTTCAATTTAAATTAAGAAATTTCTTCTAAATCATTTTCATAATCACTATCAACAGTTTAATTTCTTTGTTTTTTGGTATTAGTTCTAGAATCCTCCTCTGACTATAATTTATACTTAGAAATTTCATTTTTTAACTATTCAATCTAGGATTTCAACTCAGAATTATCAATTCTTAATTCATGTAATTTAATTTTATAAAGTTCTGCATCATTATTTTATTTTTAATTAATAAGTATAGAATTTTCTTTTTGTAATTATTTTATTTTATCTCTTAATTGAATAATTTCATCATTTAAATTTTTCATTTCTTGATCTCTGCGATCAACTTAATCCTAAAGTTTTTGATTTATTTCACTTATTTTTTGGATATCAGGTTTGATCAAAGATTATCTAGTATTTAAATTTAAATTATCAACTTTAATAGAATCAGACCTAGTTGTAATATAAACTTTCTTATAACTTTCAAAATCGCAATTTTATGTTTATTTTTAAAGAACGCTTAATTAATTAGTACGAAGTTATCTGAGCATAAATAATTCTGTTTCTTCATGATTAAATTTATTTTTCTACATTTCTTAATTGGATAAGGAACATAAAATAGCCATTTGAGCCAGTAAATCCATGTAACCATTAGATCCAGATGTTAATACTGAACTAATTATGAAAAAAGTAGTTTCAAATAAAAAGAGATTAATACTTAATGTAAGTAAGTAGGTTTTTAGTTTTTATTATAGAAAACTCTTAATCACAGTCAGATCATTAGAATCAACTTAAAGAGCATCTTTTAATATACCAACAACAATTGCATATTCATTAACTAGATCATATTTTGTGTTTGCCTTTGGATATAATTAAGATGGTAAAATATGAGCATATACAGCAGTTAATAATATATAAGCAGAGGCTTCAGATGCAAAACAAAGGAGAAAATAAGTAATAAGCACTAGTTCATGAGAATATCCTATTTAAGGATACAATAATAAAAGTGTTCCGGCAACTCTTAAAATAGAAGTCTTTACCACTTCTTTTTGACGAAATGATTCCACATTTTTCAAAGAAGCAACTAAAAACTCTTTAATTGAATAATTAACAAATCCATCAATATCATTTATTAATACTTCTAATTTTGCTTTAAATATATCATAAGCATTTGTATCTTTAGATAGTTTAGCATCTTCTAGAGCATTCAAGAAATCCTAAATATAATTTAAGTTATAGTAATTACATTTTGAGCTTTTGTAATATCAGTTCCAAAAGATTGAAGCCATTATTATGAAAATGAATCTTTATTAAAACTTATTTTGTATTGTTCTATGAACCTTTTTTATGAATCGCTTTCCTAAATTCTTAAATAATTATTACATCTTTACAGAAATTGCATAGACGATGAGCTTTTTTAGAAACTCCATCTGCCTTTTATACTTGAGCTTTATTTGGAGCACATTTATCACATACTGCTCTTTTACATCTTATGTTCAACATGTATTAATTACCTCTTGCATTAATGTTCTTTTACTGACATTGTAAATTTGGCTCCACATAATTAACAATTCTTTAATTTTCCCCTATCATCTTTAATGTTAATTCCATATATAAATATTGGTTATGGTTTGCTCATAGTTAATATAATTTTTTTTATTTTACTATTATTTATTTGTTTAAGTATTCAATTAATGATAAAATAAACCTTAAAATATGGTTAAGTAGTCAGAATTCATTTAAATAGCTAAGAAGACAGAAATAATTTAAATAGCAAAGTAGTCAGAATTCATTTAAATAGCGAAGAAGCCAGAAATAATTTAAATAGCGAAGTAGAAAAAAATAATTTAAATGACTAATAGGAAAATGGTATAATTATTGCTAAAGGGTATAATTAATCCCTCAATTTTATTTAGATTCCTTGATCCAAATGCTTATTACATGTAGATTGACGATCTTAGAAAGGCTAATAATTTTAGAGATTCACTTTTTACAATACTTCCTCGAGGTACTTTTGAATTACATGATGAATATTTGAAAGAAAAAAAAATTCAAAATTTATCTGATTTGAAAAGTAGAATATAAAATCTAGATACTTTGGATTTTAAAGTATAAACTCTTGAGGCTTTGGAAAGTAGAGTATAAACTCGAGATGATTTGAAAAGTAGGGTTAAAGCTTTAGACGATAAGAAAAGTAGAGCATAAACTGAAGCTTCATAATATTACACAACAATACAATCACGAATAAATGAGGAAATATTATTTGGAGCAGAAGTGGTCTTTAAGCATTAAGATTCATAAAGATATTTATTTGGATCTTATGTATGTTCTGAAGTTGCTATGGATTCTTTTAAATTGAAATTATCTCCATAATTAAGTTCTCTTACTATTTTCAAATTAGCTCCTTATTAAACATATTAAAAAGAAGGTTAAATCATACAAATTGAAGAACCATTAATTATTGTTCATGAGAAAACACAATGTAAATTAGATTTTAAAAAATGTCCTATGTTTTTGGATGAAATGATAAAAAATGATAAAGATTTAAAAGCTTCTCAAACTGAATCCTTTAATGAAAAAATATTAAAAAAACCAATTAATATTAGAGGTGAAGCAGTAATTTCTTTAAATAGTGATAGATAATGGAAATTTCAATAACATGAACAGAATGGTAAATTTATTCCAAATGAACTGTGTTTTTTCATTTATTCATAAGATGGATCATATTTAACTTCAGATGGTTCAAGATTAATACTTTAAGAATACAAAGATAATGAATATATTCCTCTTGATTGTGTTTGGGAGTTACAATTTTATGAAAATAAATATGTAATTAGATCTTAAATTTCAGGTTCTGTTATCACTTATATTGAATAAAAAGACTCTACCTCTTCAGCTTCTATTTAAGAATATAAAATGCAAGATGAATAACATTTATAAATACAACCTGCTAAATCAGGAAATAATGAAATATCATTCAATATGTTTGTTAAAATTAAATTCAAAGATAAAGAATTACAAAAACTTGATAGTCAAAGAAGCAAAACCAAAAAGTTAACCATTACTGAATCTAAAGTTGAAGAATTTTACAAATAATTAGGCCAAGAAGATTTAGATTATGTTTAATATAATGTAGGTTTCTCATCAAAAAATTCTGTTCATGGATTTTAAATTAAAAGGCTTAATGAAGATTTAAAAAAAGATTTACTTTTAATAACATCATCTCATGAAATACTTAAATAATTTATAGATTCTTTATAATCAGAAAAATGTGAATCTATTATTAATGAAAAGATCTTAACTCAAGTTCTTAAAGTTATTTAAAAATTGATTGCTTATCTATTAAATTGTGAAAAAAACGATATTGATGAGTGTGAAAATTTACCTATTCCTTCTCGATAGTTATTTATGAAGGATTTAAAAATGGTTGAAATAATTTTTTAAATAATATTTTATTTTTGGCATAAACCTAAAAATTTATTCGAACATAAGAATTATGAGAAAGAAAAACTAAGAAAAATTTGGATACACTCTTATAAATTAATTGAAAAAATGGCTCGTAAT
Source organism: Paramecium sonneborni (assembly GCA_905182985.1). Taxonomy (NCBI): domain Eukaryota; phylum Ciliophora; class Oligohymenophorea; order Peniculida; family Parameciidae; genus Paramecium; species Paramecium sonneborni. Next base: position 356,296 of record CAJJDN010000036.1, on the reverse strand, counting down.
AATTCACCAGTCAAATTATATATATCATAATGGCTAAAATTTTTCTTAGTACAAGCTATTGAAATAGATGATGAATAAATTTAAGTTACATTAACAGAACTATTAAATGATAATTATTATTCAATCGACAAATTTATCTAAAAAAAAACTTTAAACTAATTGGTTAACACCCTTATAAATACCAAAAATAATAATAATGATGTTTAAAAAAAACATTTAAGAATTTTCAGTTCTATCATTATTTGTGAAGGAAAACCCATTACCAAAAATTAAAATAAACTTCTTAAAAATTTTTTTAAACCTTAAAATTCTGATAAAAAATGTTACTAGTTTAAATTCTTATTCAGATAAAAAGATCAAAAAATTCAAGTTTAACATTTAAATTAATAATGGCTCACCCTAAAAGAATTTTTTGAGAACAGTAAAAATGAGGAGCTTTAAACTTGGAATTACTTTCTTGCATATATTAATCTATTATCAGATATTTGTCAAAATAGAAACATATAAGCAACTGATTATGTTAATGAAAATTATTAATTATCTATTTTATGTTCAATATTAGAAGATCCTGAAACAGAGCAAATTAATGCTATAGATCCTTTTTTAAAATTAATTCATTCTGCTTTTATTGATTGTTCAATATTTGCACCAATTAGACGTATTGCTAGGGTTAGAGAATGGAAAATAATTGAAAAAAAGACAAATATTATTGTAACTAAAGCTAAACTTAGCGAAGATTAAAAAAAAGATTATTAAACAGTTTTAAATTTTATGGAAAAGTTTATTATTATTAAAGATTTTAAAGAAGGGGAAAAAACTAAATAAAGTTAGTACTTTTAAACTTTATATACAGTTCTATAAGTTCTTAAAACTACTATTCGTTAAGGCTAATGGAGTACAATTGAAGATTTAAAAAACAAATTATTGGAACCATTATTTAAAATTATTACTTTTTAATAAATCTAATCTGAATAAAAAGATTAGCCATTGAATAATAATGAAAAAAACTTAATTTAAATTTAACTCTCACAAAATCTTTATTAATAACCTCGTAAAAAGAGATTGATTGAAACAAATACAGAAAATATAATTATTTTAAAATGTAAGTAAATGTCTTGTGAGATTTTGGATATAATCATTGACATGGAAACTAATGTTAGAGTTAGTATCAGTACTAAACATTTGAAGGATATGTTTGAAGGTAAAGGTGAGTTTAAAGATGAATATAAAGGTATATATAAAGATGAAGATTAAATTTAAGATAAAAGTATGTTTACAGATGAAGATTAAAAAAATAATAATTTTGATATAAAATCCACTTAAATATTAAAAGAAGATGAAATACCATAGTAAATGAAAAATAAAATTCCAAGAAAAAATGTAAAAGCTATGAATGATAATACAATTTAAAAATGGAAATCAATATTCAAAAATTTAATAGAGAAAAGAGATTTATTTAAAAATTTTTTGTAAGATATTATTTCAAATTTTGCAGAATTATCTAAATATGATAATGAAATTCTTTAAACTTATTCAATTAAACTTTTAAAGAGAATATATGGGTATAGAACAGAATTAATTGAAAACTTTGATAAAACCCTAATAGTAAATACAGGTTTTACTTATAAACTTTCAGTAATGAGTAGAACAACAAGAAGAAAATTACTTTCTTTTAATGATTTTAATATAGTTAAACTTAATCTTGAAAAATAAAGTGAGTACAATATTTATTTATGGGTTGAAACGAAAGATTTCGAAAAAGCAGGAGTTATATAGGATTTATGTTGGCTTATTGAATGTTTAAAATCAGGAGATGAAGTACCTTAAGATAAAGTTAAAATCTCTTATGATGCATTATATGCTGAAAATAGCTTGTAATAAGTATACACAGAAAAAGAATAAAACTTCAAATTACATTAAAGTTTAATTAAATGTTAAGATTTGCATGAAAATATTTTGGTATTTATTAACATTGCTTCTTCCAAAATGGTCAATGAAAATTCAGAAGTTTAAAAAAATAAACTAATTATGAAAACTTTGTATGTTTGTTTTTAATTCCTTACTATGTTACTTTGGAATCATCATGAAAATAAATAAGATTTAGATTTTATTCGAATAATTCCAAATTTGAATTAATATCTTAAATACAATCTCTATTGCATTTAATTCTTAAGAGAATTATTTTAGAATAACAAAGTATTATTATTCAATGAGTCTAAAATATCTTAGATAATTAATGAAGTTGTTATATAATGTAACGAATTAAACTATGATTAGTATTATAAATCTTAATTAATTGATTTTCTTCGAGTTTTGACAATTTATAATAATAAATCCATTAAAATTAATTAGAATTTAATTATGGCTGCAATGTAAAACAAAAATTATAAAAAAATAATGATTTTATTTGATAGTAATGATTCATTATTTGTTGAAATTGAAAAATTAATTGATGATTATCAAAAATCATATTTTAAAGTTTTAAAAAAAAGTAACAAAAAGGATGAAAATTTATATATTAACATAAATTCAAAATTAACATACCTTTTTAATTATTTTTAAATACTAGTATTACTTATATCCAATAAAAATGAAATAAATTTAGGTAAGTGTAAATAAATGCATTCTCATTTATATTTGATAAAACTCTACTAATAAACAGGTTAATGTTGGCCATTGAAATTATATTTAAGAGCATATATTAATAAGCTATATTATGAGAATAAAAAAGATTTTATTGGAATTCATTAAAATCTTATAGAGATTGATTTAGAAAACATTTTGAATGATTTAAAAGATATACTTGAATTAAGAGAGTCAGGATGTGATTATTAAAAAATAAAACTGAAAAATCCTACTAGGTTTTCTTATTTATGTTCATATTTTTATATGAGTTTGGAGGAAAACTTAAAGTCTTTAAATTCCATTTTTGATACATCATAAATTTGTGAATCATTATTATTTTTTGATGAATTAGAAGATATATTGAAATTAAATTTAGAAGATTCGTTGAAAATAGATTTAGAAGATACATCGAAATAAAATTTAAGAAAATAACCACTAAAATTACATTGTGTATTATTAGAGTTTGGAAATGTTTTATTAAAAATTAAGCAGTCGTGGTAATCTGAAATGATTACAAATTTAATTAAAGTTCCTATGGATGTATTTTGCAAAATTTATCGAACTTTTGATTTACATATATTAATATTAAGAGATGTATTATCAAATCCAAAGCTGTTTACGAACGTATTCATTGAAACCAAATGTATACAGAAAAAGTATTTAAATGGCAATGAAATTATTTAAAAAGATTTTAATTAAACTTCTTAAATCGATTACTAAAATATTTTATCTTAAAAATATTAAGAGTTGTAATAAAAATGGGTTAAGAAATATGGTAAGTAGTAAGACCCATTGAATTCTAATTATATTGATGAATTGAGAGAGATTTTATTAGATGAAGTATATGATTCTGTCAATATCGATAATAATTAAATAAAAAAATATAAAAAGAAAAAATTAGAGAGAGAATATAAAGATGAAACAAAAATAAATATGGAATTAAATTAAAGATTTCGAAATTTAATGGAGATTTTTTTGACAGATAACACAATCAGAGTTTTTTAAGAGGAAGAATTTGATTCTTTTTGTAATGGTTTAGAATAAATAAAATATTCAGATAAATTATCACCCCCTACAATAACTTTAAAAGAATTTATTTAAAATATTATTCATTTAAATCTAAATCATTATGATACTTTAAGTTAAGATATTTAAATTTTTTTTTTAAAAGCATTAGAAAAAATTATAAGAAAAAGTGAAAATAAAGATAATTTAGAACTACATAATAAAATTGTCAAATAATAATAAAACTTTTTATTAGAATGTGGTGCTGCTGAATTGATTTGTAAATTACTTCGCATTCCTAATCTAGAATTAAGATAAGCATTAACAAATTCATTAATATCGTTTGGAAATGCTTTTCTAGAAAGAGGAAATACAAAATGTTAGAATGAAATATATTAGAAATTATTGAATGATTCAAAGAATAAAATTTTGATAAATTATAGATAATTAATTAGAAGAGTAAGTAGAGCTGTTTATAATAATTTTAAATTTCGAAAAAGCAAACCATAGGAAGTTTTTTTGAATATTGGATTATGTGATAATTATGATTTTTATGATGATGAAACTTCAACAATATCTAGGTTAAATCCTACACAAGAAGATGATATAAAAGAAGAGAATATCAAAGAAGAATTTAAAAATTTGTTAAATAAATCCTTTAGATTTTTGTAATTGTTATGTGAAAATAATAATGTTAAAATGAAAAACTTTATAAGACAATAAATAGAAACAGATCTTAATCCTAAAATAGGATCAATAAATTTTATAGAACTTGCAACTTCATAATTAAGAGTATTCTGTAAAGCATTCAATTCAAAAATAAGTGAAATACCAATTTATATATTGGATTTTATATTAGAAGTAGTTCAGGTACCTTGTCTTGAAAATTAAATAACTCTATGCAAGACAACATTTTTTGAAGATGTTTGTTATTTGGTTTAATAATTAAGCATAGAAAAAAATCAGGAATAACGAGGTTTAAAAGATTCAGGAATGCAATCATTATTTAACATTTATAATAAAATCATCATAATTATAATGAGTGTTTTAGAAGGAAATGATGAAAGAATATAAGAAGATTTACAAAAAAAAATTGATCCGAAATTTCTTATTGAAATTTTCAAATAATATCTTTAGAATCATAATCCATAAATATAAAGAAAAGAAGATATGGTAAAAGCACTAGAAGAATAATCATTATCAAAAACTTAAAACTAAGAAGCAAAATAAAGTTATGAGGATAAATAAATTTAAAAGAAAAATGATGATATTACAGAAAAAATTCTTAATGTCTTGATTATTAAAGAAAAAATTAAATTTAAAAATTTCTAATTTGATGAAAGTAGTATTTACATTCAAGATATAATGAAATTTTTAGAAACTAAAATTTTGAAAATAGAAATAATTTATGATAATAAACCTTAAACAATTTTATTTCCATCGCATCCATTATTTACATTTTTATCAGGTGAGACAAGAGATATGATAATGTATAATGTGAATAGAGATACTTAAAGAGATAAAATAAATGGATTGCTAGAATACAGAAATTAAATATATCAAGAACTTTAATATAATTACGAACTAAGCAAAAGAGAATTCTTACCAATCACATCATAAATAATTTAAGTATTAAGATATCTGTCAGCCTTGTTTTCTATCTCAGTTAATATCTTAATGATACTTTTTTATAATATGGAAATATTAAACTTTAAAGTTTTTTTAATGGCAGAATTTCATGAATAGTTGATCATAAATGTGCTTTCATTTTGTTAGTTATTAACTACTTTAATTTACTATATTTGCTATCTAAATTATAGAATACCTATATGTATTGATAAATATAAACCTTTGAACAATAATTCAGATGATTAAATTAATCATGAAGAATCAGATGATTCAGATGATGAATAAAATAACGGACTTGTTGAAGTTTAAGATTTAATCAATTAAAANTATATTGGATTTTATATTAGAAGTAGTTCAGGTACCTTGTCTTGAAAATTAAATAACTCTATGCAAGACAACATTTTTTGAAGATGTTTGTTATTTGGTTTAATAATTAAGCATAGAAAAAAATCAGGAATAACGAGGTTTAAAAGATTCAGGAATGCAATCATTATTTAACATTTATAATAAAATCATCATAATTATAATGAGTGTTTTAGAAGGAAATGATGAAAGAATATAAGAAGATTTACAAAAAAAAATTGATCCGAAATTTCTTATTGAAATTTTCAAATAATATCTTTAGAATCATAATCCATAAATATAAAGAAAAGAAGATATGGTAAAAGCACTAGAAGAATAATCATTATCAAAAACTTAAAACTAAGAAGCAAAATAAAGTTATGAGGATAAATAAATTTAAAAGAAAAATGATGATATTACAGAAAAAATTCTTAATGTCTTGATTATTAAAGAAAAAATTAAATTTAAAAATTTCTAATTTGATGAAAGTAGTATTTACATTCAAGATATAATGAAATTTTTAGAAACTAAAATTTTGAAAATAGAAATAATTTATGATAATAAACCTTAAACAATTTTATTTCCATCGCATCCATTATTTACATTTTTATCAGGTGAGACAAGAGATATGATAATGTATAATGTGAATAGAGATACTTAAAGAGATAAAATAAATGGATTGCTAGAATACAGAAATTAAATATATCAAGAACTTTAATATAATTACGAACTAAGCAAAAGAGAATTCTTACCAATCACATCATAAATAATTTAAGTATTAAGATATCTGTCAGCCTTGTTTTCTATCTCAGTTAATATCTTAATGATACTTTTTTATAATATGGAAATATTAAACTTTAAAGTTTTTTTAATGGCAGAATTTCATGAATAGTTGATCATAAATGTGCTTTCATTTTGTTAGTTATTAACTACTTTAATTTACTATATTTGCTATCTAAATTATAGAATACCTATATGTATTGATAAATATAAACCTTTGAACAATAATTCAGATGATTAAATTAATCATGAAGAATCAGATGATTCAGATGATGAATAAAATAACGGACTTGTTGAAGTTTAAGATTTAATCAATTAAAAAGATCAGAATAAACAAAAGAATGAATCGAAAATTTAATAATTTTCTCATACTTTAAGATATATCTTAGATTCTGCAAAGAAAATTAATTAATAAAATGATGATTTTATATAAATAACTTTTTATTTAGTGTTTTCAATACTTGGAACATTTTATAAAAGTTATTTTTTTTCTTTACATTTGTTTGATTTAATCAGTAGATTAACTTTATTAAATAATGTATTCTAAGCTATATCTCATAATGCTAAGCAATTAATAGTTGTTTCATTATTAGGTGTTTTATTTATTTATGTATTTTCGTTTACATCATTTGATCAGTATGCAGATGATATATATACTGAAAAATAACCTCAAGAACATTGTGAAACATTAATTTCATGCATGATTACATTGATTACAAGTGGAGTTATTGGTACTTCAATGTCAAAATGGGATTTTGTAAAATTTTGTTATGATACTTTGTATTTTGTATTTTTTGCTTTGCTATTTACAAATATCATCTCAGGTATTATGATTGATACTTTTGCAGAATTAAGAGATTAGAGATAAAAGATTGATGATGATAAAAAAAATTGCTGTTTTATTTGTGGAGTTAAAAGGGCACAATTAGAAAAGAATCTTGAAGAATTTGAATAGCATGTTAAAGATAAACATTTCTTATGGAATTATATTTATTATATTTATTGTTTAAAGTTAAAAGAAACCACTGATTATACTGGTTTGGAATATGCTATCAGTGAAATGATCAGAAAAGATAATATATCTTGGTATTGCTGATATTTATGATAGGTTTCCAATTTAAATTGAACAAGATGCTAATCAAGATAAAGAAATAGATGGTAGAATAGCTTAGCTGGAAGGAGAAATGAAAGAAAAAGATTATAGGATTACTTAATTAGAATAAGATGTCAACAATAAATTAAATATAATTAATAATATTCTAACATCATAACTAGAAAAAGAGATCCCCTCTAAACTTGAAAACTTAAATTTTCTAATAAGTTAAATTTAATCATCAGTTAAAGGTAATTGAATTTGTTTGTATGAAATTTAATATTTTTATATATGTAGAAAATGTCTTAATAACCAATATTAAAACAGGTTTCTATGAATCATAATCACACAAATTTTGAATCAGAAACATCAGATGTTGAAAGAACCACAAGCTTCGAATCTAGTTAATTAGGCAGAATTATAGATATTTCATCATATCGTAGAACTTCCACTTCTTCAAAAGGAGACAATAATTAAAGTCCAAGATAATAAAGAAGAAATTCCTTTGTCACTTTTGAATCTAATAACACTTCAACCTCACTCAGTCAAATTAAATTCATTAATGAGTAATTTATTAACCAAACTATTAGTCCTTTTTAATATTTAAAAATGAATGATTTATAAAAAAGGGTTTGGAAAGCTTTATCTAAATGTACAAATACATAATTAGTACATATTTACAATTATTTAGGAATCAGTTTTTTTGATTGACATCATTGTTTTGCATAATGATACAGAATTTGAATTTAAGTTTGACCTTTCCCAATTGTCATGTTTTATGACTATTAAAGAACTGAGAGAATAAATTAATATTATATTTTCTGAATAAAAGAATCAAAGTAACCAATTTTATTTAAAATAAGAAATATAGGACCCATAATTATATATATTGATTGGTGTTATTAAAACTTAAAAATTGGATGGAGACATAAGATTATTTGAATTACTAAATATCTTACTTTATGGAAAAAAAACATTGATTTTGTAATCCTCTTGTCATAATTGCTGAATGAATTTTTTTTTGTATATTTCTTCCAAATCCAAATTTTTATCATTTTTCCTCAATTATTTTTATTATTTTTAATTTAACATCTTAATAATTACTTGATTATTCTTGAATGATTTTTTAAGTTTTTTAATTAGATTTATATTGACAGATGTACTTGATACGATTAAATTATGCTAAATAAGAATCAATTATGGTTAAGATGATATCTAAAAGATAAAAATGTGTAAAATTCATAATAATTAATTTTAATATCATATATATACTTAAATAAATCTAATTTTTTTATTTATTAGGTCAGTCCCTTTTATTATTTTTAATGATACTAAAATAAATGAAATTCATAAGCGATTCATTTAACTCAAATAATTAGAGTACTCTCTTTTAGTATCTATTGAGATTATAAATGATTTTTGTGACTAATTTTCAAAATAGCTTGCTACTTTTAATTTTTTTAATAAATCAAAAGTTTATAAAAACAATATATGAAAAAGTGTAGTCTAGCTTTATAGACATCAATGCTTTTTGATGATTAAGAAGGTTTTTTAATTAATTAATTTAGACTTCTAACCTCATGATTCTGATGGACTTGGTCCATGGTTTAAAATTAAAGAAAAAAAAAAAATTGTTCAGCCTTTACATCCAATGAGAATTCCACAAGTCAGAATAAAAAGCTAATAATAATAAAAACGGGTACAATAAATAAAAACTGAGAGATATAACACTGAAAGAGTTATGCATGTAAACGAGGAGCTAATTTACATAAATAACTTAAAATAAAATTAAGAATACAATAATACTTCATCACCAGTGGATTTAATCATTAAAAAACACTTTTCTAATAAATAATCCGTATTTTTTCCAAAAAGCTAGCAGAGTTCGTTTGTTTAAAAGTCGGATAGATCAAATAGATAAATAAGAGTTAAAAAAATAAAGATTTGTAATTCTGATATACCATTGCTCAACTAATATAATTATTTTTCAAGATTATTATGAAATGTCAAACAATAGATTCTCAACCAAGTGTAAACCTGAGTTGATAACTTTTATTAATATATTATAATAATTATTTATTATTTTTAGTATTCTAAGATATAAATAAACAATTGATAAATATTCAATCTCATCCAAGGTTTGGAGAGGAATTTTTAGTTAAATTAATTTACCTTTTAATAAAAATCTTATAAGATCTTAAGAACAATAATAAATCTTAACTTAAGTGAGAATATAATACAAATACGAGAATAATCTATTTTAAGTATTTAAATTTCTAATTAATAAATAAAACTAAATATATAAATATATCAAATTATTTATAAATTGAATCATAAACAATCAGATTATATATCTTTAATATTTTATTATTTATTTAACATATTATACTAAAGGTGTCATTTTCCTTTTTTGGGTTAGGCAACCTTTTTTGGAGCTTGACCAACTTCTACTTCGATCCAACCTTCATCATCATCATCATTAGTTTGAGGATTTGGTGGTTAAATTTATTATTGTAATTATTAAGGTTGTTACTATTAAACAGGTTCAGGTTTTTTTTGTTTTTAAGCAGGTGGTTTCTTAGCCGAACCTGATGAAACAGTTATTGAATCAGTTTTTATTTCAACTGCAAATCCAGGAATATTGGAATTTTTTTATTAAATTTTTTTATTAACTGGTTTTTTTTTATCTTTATTTGATGCTCCAACAGTTTACCATCCTTCTTCATCCTCGTCATCATCTTCTCCTTTTGATTATTATTATTATTATTGCTATTATTGTTGTTATTATTATTATTATTGCTAATATTGTTGTTATTATTATTATTCTTACTCTTATTTTTTCTAAGTTATTGTTGTTTAGTCAGCTTTCATTGTTGATTTTTATTATTATTATTCTGTTTTTTTTTTTGGATTTTTTTTTGATCCAACAGTTTCCCATTCGTCTTTATCACTATCAAAAGTATCTTATTGTTATTTAGATTGTAATTTTTAATCTTATTTTGGTGGTTCAGTTTTCAATTTTTATTATTTTTGAACTTAAATTTATTGTTGTGGCAATTTTTCAGATTATTATTAAATCTCTTCCTTGACTTTTGCTGGTTTTCTAGCTTCTAATTTTTGTAAATAATCTTAAACTTCTTGATTGAATGTTTAATCTGATTCTTCTTTTGGTTTGACCTCTAAGATTACTTCTTATTATCTAAATGTATAAATTTTTGATTTACTTTTCATATCCTTTTTTTTAATATAAATTTCCTTTATTTCCTTCAACATGCATACTTTTATTATCAGTTCTTTTTCTTTCTATTGCCATATTTGTTTATTTAGATTATTATTTTGATTATTATGGATTATTTACATAAGCCTTAGTAACTTTAACCTGAATAGGTTGTGCTACTAAAGGTTTTGCCCATTAACCCATATCGATATTCTATTTAATTTTTGAATAATCTATTTCAAAATCAATCCCTTATTCTTCTTTTTATTTAGATTATTGGACTTTAGGTTCTTCTTATATTTCTTATTTTTCAATTTTAGTTGGAGAATCAAGTTATTTTTATAAATTTTCTTCTTCTTATTTTAATTTAGATGCTTCTTTTAATTTTGAATCAGCTTCTTTTTTTTTATTAATAGCTTAAACAATCTTTTCAACTCTAACCAATTTATCTAAGGTTTCTAAAGCAACTTTAGTTTGCATATTTATGGTGCCTTTAGTTATCAATTAATCAATTTCTGCAGAAGTGTGAGGTCCTTATGATTTTGAATTTTCATCTAAGTAAAACCATGCTTTTTTATTAGGATCACAAAGTCCACTTTCCACAAAAATTGTAGAAGCAGGTTATTTAGAAATTTTTTACACTTTATTATCTTTTTAGAAGTATTTAGGATGTGTAAATTTTTGATCTGGTTAAACTTCTATAAGAATTTCCTTAGCATCCAATTTTAAAGGATATTAGGCACCAAAAGTAGAGGGTTGTTAATTCTAAATGAGAAACAAGTCTTAATGTTGTGTTAACAATTTTATTATGTTAGGGCTTGGTTATTTACTTGGTTGATAGTCAAGGAGAGTCGAAGGAGAGCTCATTAAAATTTTACACGTATATTTAATAGCAAAATAAAAAATCAATTAAAATTGCACTTAAATAATTTCATTTTATCTTATCTCATTGTTTTAAGCATGTTAAAAGAACTAAATATTTATATGCATTTACTTGACAATGTAAAATGAATGATCAATCTTTTATTCGATAGTTTTTTTAAATGGAACAGGTTATTCTGTAATTTCTTTAATTATGATGGTTTTCTTTTTGGCATTGAGTTAATATTTAGGTTTTTCATCCAATTTTTTTCTTCTTTAAACTGAAAATGGTTGTCTCAAAGCTTGTTCTCTGGTTTTTATGAAAACGAATTTAGCATCCTACTATATAGAAGGACATAAACAATCAATTAAATTTTCTGTAGAATCATAAGTGTCTAATGTTGAATTATTCAAAATAATCATTTTTCTCTATCTAGCTTAAGTTTTTGGTCTTGCTTTCTCTTCTTGCTCATAATAGGAAATATTTATTGAAATAATTAAAATATCAATTAATGATGAGAGGAATTTCAAATCTTAGAAACCGTTGTTTACGGCCTTATTTTTTTAAATGTTAAATTCATAAAATTCAAAATTAATTATATATAGCAAACATATTCTGTATGTTAATTCAAAACTAATTAAAATTACATAGATTTTATTTTCAATATGGCATAACACCTTGACAAATCTTATTCAAACTATCACATTTTAATTATTCAAATTTTTTTAACTTTTCCATTTATTTTTATCTTCTGATAAATTCTTAACTTTCCTTTTGGATGAATTTAGCATTTTAGTCAATTTCTGCCTATTTCTTTTACCCTTGCTTAATGATACTGACAGCCAAAGGGTTTTAATTCTTTAGATTTTATGTTTCTTATTAGTTATCAGCCTTTAGCAAATACTTTTTTGATTTCAATTAATGGAGTAAATGAACAATAGCTATTTTTGGACTTTTTAAACAAACTGGACAATGATAATAAGCCCTTTCATCTAGATTAAGACAATTTAAATGAAAAGTATGACCACAAGCTAAAATGATTATTGGTTGAACTTCTTAATCTTACTCATAATAATTATGACAGGAATAACAACCTGGTAAATAACCTTACCCTCTAAGTGAGAATTAAACTATTCCTCTCATTATTTAAATGCATTTAATAAAATTAATATCTACTAATTTAGTATATACTGTTGTTGAGAAGTTAATGTGTGTATACATAGACAAGAATGTCATCTTAAGCTTAGATGAACTTAATCTCATGTATTTTGTTGTTATTTTATGAAGAAATGCATCTAAATGACTGCATTCTGCCCATTTCTTTAATAATAAAGGAATATATTCCTCTAAATAAGATGTATAGGGTTATGGGGTATATCTGTTTTAAGAGAGTTCTAAAATGCACTAAGTCACCATATCCCATGATTCATCCAACTCATCTAATTTTTTATTTCTAAGACAGATGTTGCAAATCTCCAAAAAATAACAATAAAATTCACTCTAAATATTTTAAATTTATAAATACTTTACTCAAGAATGCTTTCTATTGAATTTTGTGAATAAAATCATCTAATTTAACACAGATTGCTTCTGTTATGGCTCCTGATCTTTCGAGTAAATAAACCAAAGCATCAGGCACTGGATATTATCTTAATACTCCTATTATATCATCTAAGGGATATTCTTATTCTTATAGTTCTTTTAGAACTTTCTCAGGTTTTATTTAACAAAGTAACTTTATATATAATTTTAATAAATCTGTATTTGATTAATATTATTTTCTATCAACTTACATGATTTATTCTAGATATTCTAATTATAATTTAGGCAATTCTCCCATTTTATTAAGGATACTGATATCATTAGCTTGAAAATACTTTGAGATCAATGATCTAGTGTGAATCGCACTAAATGATACCAATGATCCAATATGATTTAAGATTCTATCACGAAAAGATTCAATAGATGGAATGGGAGGATCTTGAGATAAAACTTTAGAAATCCATTTGAAGATTTCAAATTTGACTTAGATATTTAAATTTTATAATTAATTCTTAATTTTAATTCTGAAATCTAGTGCTCTTCCATAGTTTTTAAGTTCTTCATTTAAATACATTTTAACCCAATCAAATTATCCATCAGATGCCATAGAATTTAAAACATCTTCTTTATCAACAGCTGGATATTTCTTAAATAAATTGATTATAAATTAGTTGTAAGCATAAATTAAGCAATATTTAAGAGTTGGTTCATCATTATGTAATATATTAGGCAATGGTAAACACTAAAGAGGTAAAAATATCAAATGTCTATGTTCACTGACTAAATCTAAGAATAATTCAGTTAATTATTTGATTTGTAATTATTCTGTGTAATCTTTACTCAAAATGCTAGCTTAAATAGATCTTCCAACTTAATTAATCATTTTATCCCATGCAATTGCATCAGGTAAGGTTTTAATTTATAATTAAATCAATTGATATTTCAAATCATTTTAATCTTTAATAGTTTTTAACTTTTAAAAAGCTTAAGTCATGTTATTGTAATATTTTTTTAACCTTTCTTTTTCTAAAAACTAATCATAAGGTGATATAAAGAATTTATAACATAATTAAACACATCCACCAAAATCTATACTCATTAATAAAAACAATGTTTGAACTTCAAATAACCATAAGGATATTTAATCAGACTTTTCTTTAACTAATTGTTCAATATGTAAAGTTTATTCTAAATATAGAATAATGCTTTTTCCTTGTTCAATGACAATTTATGGATCCTTCTTTTTAATATCTGATTATATAATTCCCCATAGTTTAGCTAAAGGAGTAAGAAAGTCTCCAGATCTTGTACATACATAACTTAAACTTGTTGTTAGTTTATTGACAAGACAGAGTTAAATCAATTATTCAGTATTAATTTTGGAATAATCAATTTTAGAAATAAAAGAATCTATACATTATTGATCTCCCAAACGAATATAGTATTGCAATATTTCATCTAATCTTATTAATAATAGATATGTTACTTATAGTTTATTCATTTGCATCAATTACTTTAACCTTTCCATTTTTGAGATATAAACTTAATTCATTGCAAATCAAACTAATATCTCCATTTAGAAATTTCTTTATTATAGAATATATTTAATTGAATAAGATATCACTTGAAACTCTAAGAAGGAAATCAACCAACATAGAAAGTAGAGTCTTAACTTTTTCTACATCTTATTAATGTCCATATAAAGAACTAGGTGTATAAATTAGAGTTTTATGTTTATCTAAAGTGGATCTAATTTCATCTAAAACTACTTTGATATAATGTGTGGCTATTTCCAATACTTTTCTTTTTAAAACCTATGTATTAAATTTTATTGGAGTAGATTTCATACTTCCATCCATCAAAGCAAGAATTAAAAGCATACCTTTAGCCCAATCTTTATTTGAAATAAAAATATCAATAGATTATTCTAAATTATTAATACTTCCAATTACAATAGATCCTTCAACTAAAATATGAATTTATCTTGTTTATTTGTTTAATGCATATATCTAATATTATAGAGGATATTATTTAAATCCAACTCCTTCATCTTTGTTTAATACTTCTACTTAATAGAGAGAGGTGAATGGAGAATCAGGCCAATTCTTTTTTTAAATAAAATATGGTATTTATTCTATTCCCTTTGGCACTATTTGCAATTCTAAATGTACTGTATTAAATAAATAAATATTTTGATTCGCAGTGATCACTTCTATAATTGATTACTCAACAAAATAAGCTGCATGTATCTATTATTTAAATATCAATGGTTTTAATGTCATATATCTTGCTTAATCATTACTTCTGATCAAAAAATACATATGACAATTCCAACATAATAAAATTATCAATCTTTTATCTTTCCAATTCTCCTCTTAATCTTAATTTGGTGGTGGTAAAATACCATACCCATGAGAAATATAACAATAAAAAGGTTTCTCTGGAGATGATATATGTGGATTGTCAATCTCTATTATTGACTTCAATTTCTTCTCATCATCCTTATAAACTATTATGAGGTAAAATCTACTCAAAGAACAGAATCCTATTATTCTACTTGATTTTTCATATAAATCACCCATGAATTCCTTTGACTCATTTTTATTAAATACTATTATATTTACCATTGGATATTATTATCGTGGAATTGTTAATTATATTTCATAATCAAATCCAAACATTCCTTTCCGAAAATTCACTATTCTTATTACTCCTGTATCATCAGAAGTTATTACATTATAAAATTTCTTAGATTAAAACATGAACTTCATAACTATTATTTTTGATTTTGTAATATTTTAACAACTACACAAATGCTTCTTTTTTTTCATATCTATTATACTAATCCATCCACTCTCATAACCAACTCCTACTAAATCATTTAATGAATCTAAAGCTGTTACTGCTCCTATTTTCTATTATTAAATAATAATATCTGTCTATTATTAAGAATAATATAAAATATTCCCTAAAGATCCTCCTACCAATAAAAAATCTCCATTATGATGAATTACTTTCGGTTTACCAAAGTTTTTTATTATTTATGGATTAGAAAATATCAACAACTGTTAAAAAGATAGAGTATTATCTAATTTGTTTTTTAAAGTATCTCTAAGGAAATCTAAAGGAGTTTTAAAATTTTTCTAAGCTATAAAATTAAACAAAAAAATACTTTATTTTTCTTATTTTACTTTATTTCGAAATTTTTCTTAAATCTCTAAACCTGCATCCAACAAATCAACAATTGATTTACTTCTGTTTTATGATTCCATATCTTCATCAAATACAGAATAATATTAAACTAATAACTAGAATTCTTTTGAATGATCACAATTATCAAATGTGAAAATTTCCATTATACTAATATTAATTATATAATAAAATCTCTATTGTTTATTTTATTTTATTTTTTTATAGAATTCATCAACCTTGTGTCAATTTCTTCAATTCGCTTTCTGTTGCAAAAAAACCCGCTAATTTTCCCACAAATCCACTTGGTTTTTATTAAGAAATATTTTTTTATTTGAATTCTAGCTATTCTTTAAACTCATCTCTTTGGGCTGTCAATTATAAAATTTTAGAATTTAAACTTGAAATTTCTTGTTCCATCCTCTATAATTTTAAATTTTGCTCAACAATAAATTCTTTTGTATCCTCTATCTTTGAAGATGTCTATTATTATTTTTCAATTTATTGTTATAATTGATTTTTTTCAATCTAAAATTAATTAAAATAATTACATTTAATTCTTGGAACTTAATCTTTAATTTCTAATATTCTTGTTCATTTTAAATATAATTATTTAATTACTGTTCTTAATCTTAAATTTATTTATTCTATTATTCAATTTATTTTAATTTCTAAGTATACAATTATTTTAAATTATTGTTTTCTTCTTATAAAGATTAGTATTGATTATGAGACTACATCAATTAACTAACATCATGTTCCTTTGATCTTAATTATGCTATTATATTTAAAGCTTTTTCGTGTTAACTTTTTAATTCTTCATTCTCTTATTCAATATTACGTAATTCTTCATCTAATTTTTCAATCTACTTTTATAAATCCAAATTATATTATTCTAAAATCTAATATTCTTATTCATCAACTTCATTAGATGCTTATTATTAAATTTATTATTCAGGTTACTTATTCTGAATTTCTTCAATTTATTATGCTAATTATTAATTTTAATTGCTATAAAATTCTACTTATTGATTCAATTAATCAATTTAATTATCTAACATTATTTGTTTCTCCTAATATTATTTTATTTCTAATTTTAATTAGTTATTTTCATTCTCACTTTCTTACTATAATGATTTTATTTAATTTTCGCTTTATTATTGTAAATTCAAAAACTCATCGTTACTTAATTGATTTTAATTTAATAAATTTTGCAAAGAGCTTTCTAATTATGATATAATATCATTTTTTTCATTTATGTCCTTTATATGCTATTACTGCATTTCAGTAATTTCTAATGATGTTTTATTGTTTAACTGTTATAAATTATCAGATAACTCATCAATTTATAGACTTTATTAATTAATCAAATTTATTTTGCTGTTTAATTCTTCCTCTAAAGATTGTTATAAATTTTATTAAAGTTAATTCTTACTTTATTCTTCTATTTGTTCGCTCAATTCAGTTATCTTATTTTCATATTATTATTAAGTCTCTTTTAGCTATTAAATTTAATCTTCCAAATCTGAAATTTAATTATTTGACCATTATATATCTTGTTATAATTTCTTATTTTCATTTGTGAAATTCTCATGGACAATTATTAATTCATCATATTAATATTATACTTTTTCTAATTACACTTCATATTAATAAATTTAATTTTATAATGATTAAATTGTTTAATTTTATTCATCTTATTGCAATTTTATAAATTCATATTCTTATCCTAATTTTATATATTTTTCTATTTATTCATTCAAGTTTTAGTTATCTAATTGCAATTCCTAATTTAAACACATTTATTAAGTTAATTATTCAGTCAATTATTCTATTTAAGTCTATAATTCAAGCATTTTCTATTCACTCTGATATCGTAATTAATCTAATTATTATTTTTCTAATTCAACTAACTTTTCTGAATTTTATAAAGAATGCTGAATCGTTTTTTTTTCTTATTCTAATCTGATACTTTATTCTTGTAATTCTTTTGAATTTAAAGAATATTTTTCTATTTCCTTTTCTTTATCATGAATTTGTTTTTTAAGAAATTCACACTCAATTTTAGATTATTGAAGACTCTTTTCTAAATCTGTTGTTTATTCACTTTATTCAAGTATTTAATTTCTTAATTATGATTAAAATTCTTATTTTTGATTTATTAATTGTAAATTAATTTAAAATAATTAATCTTCACATTATTTTAACTCATTTAATACAATAAACTTCTATTCATTTATTTCAGCTATTTTTTAATCATACTCTTAACATATAAGAGAAATTTCTTTCTTTGATGATAAAACATCATTAATATAGTTATTAATTTGTTTTTCTTATTAAGCTACTATTGATTCTAAAGAGGATTTTTACAAATTTATCTAAAATATTTAAGCTTTGTAATCTTAGAGAATTGATAGATGGCTTTATTCTTTTTAAAGTATTAATTTTTAATATTCTCTTCTATATTAATGACATAATGTTTAGATATCTAATTTAGTTTCAATCTATCTAATTTCTATTGATCCTAAAAATTTGAACCCAAAATGAATTTCTGAACTAATATCATGTAATAATTATTTAAGATTTTAAATTTCAGATTTGGCTAATTCAAAATCAAATTACAATTAATCCTTAATTTATCTTAACTCAATGCATTCTTAGTCATTAATTAATAATTAAGATTACTCTATTTATGAATTCATTATTTAAATATCTTCATCATATTGTCTTCTTAATTCTTCATTATACTTAATATACATATCCTTATCTCTCTAAAGACTTTAAACCTGTCTTTTATAAACTTCTTTCTCTTTTTAAAGATTTTTTATTTATAAATCTTATTACTTTATGTTAAAATCAAGTTATTTAATATGTTATTAATAGTTCTTCTTTTCTTCACTTTAACCTTCCAATTATTTTTTAAAGGCATTTGTAGAATTGACAAATTCTTCTAACTTTCTTAATAAATCATTTATTAATAATTATTATTATTACACATAAAGATCTTTACTTTAAATTTCTTATTATTATTATTCCAGAAGTTCAGTCATATCAGATAATTCTTCATTTTATTCCTAAATAATTTAAGTTAAGTATTCATTACTGCTAATAGGAAAATCTATTATTTAAGGAGGAATGAAAACATGAGTTTAGTTTTTTAATAGATTAAAATTGAATTATTAAATGTCTAAATTGATATTTTAAGGTTAGAACAGTTTAAAATATTTCAAATTTTATTCTAAACTGTCTAAATAATTTTAAGGTAAAAGTGCTTTAGGTAGAGTTTAAATGAAATTATTACATGAATCATAATTAAGTACAAGTTAATTATAACCTTTACACAATTCTTATAATTGTGATTAAAGTTCTTAATTATCTGTTGCTAATTACAAAACTTATTATTGAAGCAATATTAATTATTTATTATGTTGATTTTATTAAGGTATTTCAGATGAATTTGATTCCTAATTTTATATAGATTAAGTGACTGCAATTTATGGATTAGGATTAGTAATTTATTATTATGTTAATTCTTTTTATCCTAGTGATTGCTCTTATCCAATTTATTTTTCTTATTATTTTTATGGCTCTTATTAAATTTATTATTAAGGTTAAGGCTAATTGTTATTGCTTAAAGATGGAATAGCAACTGGAGGAACTTATTTATTTACATGATCCTTTTGTTATCTCTATTACTTTCCTCTTAAGTGAGGATTCTATGGCTTCAAATATTCCTTCATTTCACCTGGAGGAATCTAATCTTCAATTTTAGGTTCAGGTTTTTTTTCTGAATATGTCTCTTTTCCTGGATATTCATAAACTCCTTTTTCTTTATTAAATACAATTTATGTATTTGGAGGTAAAATGACTTTTGTGGCTCCTCCTCCTCCACCTTAAAATACAGATAATAAAGATTTTAAAGGGGACTTTGATTCTCTCTTTTATGAAGACATTGCACGTGTAAACTATTTATTTTCAATAATTAAATATGTATTATTTACTCTCATTCATTAATAATCTATTCTATATATGTAAATTTTCTTTTCATTAGTCCATTCTGCATAGTATTATCCATCTTAAGAAACTGTAAAAGTATGAAAAATATTTTATTTCTTAGGGGAACTTCCGATAATTGCAAATTTCTAATTTGATAATTTTTTAATAAAATAAACACAATTAGCATGTTTTAACATCATAACATCTAGAAAATTATTATATTAAATTGGAGATAATCCAATCATATCTTTTTATTCTTTTTCTTATAATTCTATTTCCAATTCTTTCCTTTATTCAAAAATATTGTCTTTTAACTAATAAACTTTACTAATTCCTTCATTTTAAGGTTAAAAAATCAAATAATCTTCTCCATAAAAACATAATCTAAAACCAAATCCCTTTTCAGGTAACTATATTATTTATTTTAGAATCCATTCATTGTTACTTTATTTTTCGCATATAATAATTGCATCTTTTCGACTACATGCAGCTAATTTATTTTCTGAGTCATTCAAACTTAGAGAAAATAATGATCCTTTATCTGTTGTAATTTATTATTTTTTCTATATCTTATTTTAAGCAATAATCAAACTCCAAATTATTATAGATTAATCCTCACTACATGAGAATAAAAAGTCTTCATTTTTACTTAATATAAGACAAAAAACAGATTTTTTATGACTATATTAAGGAGGTGAACTTTCCCATTCAGAATTTTATAATTTCCAAGTTTTAACGATCCCTAANATGATCCTTTTGTTATCTCTATTACTTTCCTCTTAAGTGAGGATTCTATGGCTTCAAATATTCCTTCATTTCACCTGGAGGAATCTAATCTTCAATTTTAGGTTCAGGTTTTTTTTCTGAATATGTCTCTTTTCCTGGATATTCATAAACTCCTTTTTCTTTATTAAATACAATTTATGTATTTGGAGGTAAAATGACTTTTGTGGCTCCTCCTCCTCCACCTTAAAATACAGATAATAAAGATTTTAAAGGGGACTTTGATTCTCTCTTTTATGAAGACATTGCACGTGTAAACTATTTATTTTCAATAATTAAATATGTATTATTTACTCTCATTCATTAATAATCTATTCTATATATGTAAATTTTCTTTTCATTAGTCCATTCTGCATAGTATTATCCATCTTAAGAAACTGTAAAAGTATGAAAAATATTTTATTTCTTAGGGGAACTTCCGATAATTGCAAATTTCTAATTTGATAATTTTTTAATAAAATAAACACAATTAGCATGTTTTAACATCATAACATCTAGAAAATTATTATATTAAATTGGAGATAATCCAATCATATCTTTTTATTCTTTTTCTTATAATTCTATTTCCAATTCTTTCCTTTATTCAAAAATATTGTCTTTTAACTAATAAACTTTACTAATTCCTTCATTTTAAGGTTAAAAAATCAAATAATCTTCTCCATAAAAACATAATCTAAAACCAAATCCCTTTTCAGGTAACTATATTATTTATTTTAGAATCCATTCATTGTTACTTTATTTTTCGCATATAATAATTGCATCTTTTCGACTACATGCAGCTAATTTATTTTCTGAGTCATTCAAACTTAGAGAAAATAATGATCCTTTATCTGTTGTAATTTATTATTTTTTCTATATCTTATTTTAAGCAATAATCAAACTCCAAATTATTATAGATTAATCCTCACTACATGAGAATAAAAAGTCTTCATTTTTACTTAATATAAGACAAAAAACAGATTTTTTATGACTATATTAAGGAGGTGAACTTTCCCATTCAGAATTTTATAATTTCCAAGTTTTAACGATCCCTAAATCTGTCCCTACTGCTAACCAATTCTGATTTTTACTATATACTACAGAAAAAATAGACTCATTATGTTATAATGTTGATATTTTCTCCTTTATTATTCCATCCTACATTTTCAATATCTAAATTTACTTTTAACCTCCACAAACAACTAATTTAGAGGTTTCATTATCAAAAGCTAATGCAGAACACTCTAAACACTAAATTTCACTTATATAATTTAATTTAATAGCTTTTTCTTTTCCATTATTTATTATTATTTTTATTTTAGATTATCTTACATAATTATTTTCTAATAATTTATTTTCCTCTTCCTAATTTCTACTTTAGTTGTTTTTATACTTTGAAAAAATTTAGCAATTCAATAAATTAAAATTTTATATTTTATTTTCAAATTTAGTATTATAAGAATTTTTTATATTTTAAATATCCTAATTAAAATTTTCTATTATGTCAAGATTTTTTTTATTAGTTTATTCTTTTATATATAATTCTATTTCTTCAATTAAATTGATATGTATTATTCTTTATGTATATTCTAACTCTTTATTTAATTGAAGTATCAAGTTTTCAATTTCAGATAAAGTTGATTGTATTTATGTTTAAAATTCTTTAAAATCTTCTTATAATTACGTCAAGTACTTTTTTTCCTAATTTAATTGTTCTGTTTAATGTTTTTCTAAATCTTAATATTATTATTGAATTGTCTCCAATACTGGAATAATCCCAGTTTTCTTATGCCAACCATTTTGAATTTATATACAAAATTTACATAAGAAACGATCTTCTAATTTTATCCCATCATCTAGTAATAATTCTAAAATTTCTGAATTATTATGTTGCTCTTTTGAACATTTTAGAGATTTTATCTATGAATCTAAATTATACATTTTAATAATTCAAAAACAAAATATAATTTTTTATTTATTTTTTAATTAAAATTATAATATAAAATGTTTCGTTGCTAAATGATAGAAAATATAGAAAGTATTTTATGTTTTCATTAACATTAATAACCAATTTTAGTCTTAAAGAATAAGTAATTAAGAAAAGATTAAAGGTTGGTTTGTTAAATTTGTATTGAAAATGCTAAAGAAGAAGAAACATTAAATATTCAAGCTATTCCATTTCGAAAAGCAATTGAATATGTAAATCAAATTTAAGAAAAATTATAAGAATAGAAAATTAATAAAATTTAACCATATTTATAAGAAATTCATAATTTTGAACTAAAATTAAACGAAATATAATCAAGCATCTCAATAGCAATTTCTAAATTAATTGAAATAACAAAAGATTGGAAAAAATAATTGATCTAAGCTAGAAAAAACTATGATTCTTATAGTTTTATTGAGGAAATTGATATTGTAAGTAAATCTTCTGATTCAATTCTAAAAGAAGAAGAAGAAGAAATAAATAAATATATTGAACAGTTAAATGAAAATTATTCTGGCAAAATTGATGCTGATTTTATAAATTTAACTAATTTAGTAATCAACAGCAAAAATAAGATAAATCTGCTTAATATAAAAAATTAAAAGAAAAAAAATATTGCAGTAATAGAATAAGAAAAAAATGATAATATTCAACCTAATTAAAAAAATATAGAATACCTTAAATTAGTATCTTATGAAGAAATTTGCAATGTTAATTACACTAATTTTTGCAGTTGCTTATCATTTAATTATCTTGGTGATTTATTATTTGTATCATAAGATAAAGAAATAGCTATTTGGGAGATTAATAAATAAAATTAATTGAATTAGTTAAGTATATAATCTTTAAAGGTTTAAAAACATGAAAAAGAAATAAGATGTTTGATAAGTAGTAAATAAATGAATTAATTTTTTACTGGAGGTTATGATTCATAAATAATTTGTTGGAAGGAAATGGAAGATAAATAATGGATGATTTCATCTTATAAAAAGCATTAAGAAATAGTTACTTGTTTGCTGCTTAATTAATAAGAAAATTAATTAATCTCAAGTAGTTTTGATCATTAGATTATAATTTGGAAATTAAATTGTAAAAGTAATAAGCTTGATTATCAATATTCACTCTAAAATCACACAGATTGTGTTTATAGTATAAGTCTAAATCAATCTTAATCTGAATTAGTATCAAGTGGTTCAGATAATTTAATAATAATTTGGTTTTTAGATCAAAATTAAATCTGGTAGATTAAATAAATAATTGAAAATAAAAATAAAACAAAAGGTTAAAGAATCAACTTTTTTGGAGATGAAACACTAATCTAGATAGAGAATTCATATGGAATTTGTTAAGTTTATGAAAAATATAAGGATATTTATGTTGAAAAATCGGAAAAAAATATATAATTAAATTCTCATAAACAATTAGATTTAGATAATGTGGTAGCAATTTATAATAAACATGCATAATTATTAATAGTAAAATATTGTAAATACATTTACTTCATATAAAAATAAGATGATCAAACATTCCGAAAGGTATATAAACCAATAGAGTTTCAAGATGATTTCAATTATTTTGGAATTTCAAATGATGCAAGACTTCTAATAACTTGGGATTCAGTGTCTAAAAAATTAAAATGCTATAAAATAAATTATGAGTGATTATTATTTAAGCTTTCTAATAAGTTGGACTATCAGTTTTTTTTAATATAATTATAAATTTTTTGTAGAAAAGATGCAGAATATTTTTTATTTATTCATAAATACGTATTAATTAATAAATGCAAGAATGGTAAATGAAAGAAGAACCTGAATCTTTAGTTTGTTGTAAACATTAAGCTTAAATTAAATATGTGCTCACTAATAAGGGTTTGATAGGAAAAGATAAACTTAAATGTCAATACTGCTTAGAAGAAAAACATAATCCATAGCAACTCTACACTATAACTTAAGCCATAGTAAAGATTTAGAATAATAAGAATGATGAATATGTTGAATAATAAAGAATAATCAAAGATAATTTGATGACACTTTATGATCATATAGAAGGTATTACAAAATTTAGGTAAGATGCATTATAATTTATTAATGGTATACAGGATGCACTTAATAACTATAAAGAAGAATTAAAATAGGGATTAAATATATCTAAAACTTTTAGCTTTTTTTAAGAATTAGATTTTATTGAAACAAGTCCTTAGATTTTAAAGATTCGGTAAGATGCACATCAAAATATTTAAAATTTAAGACATAAATATTCAGAAAAAATAGTAAAAAATATATATAATTTACAAAATCTAATTAGTAGTAATTATGAATTAAATCAACTAATTTAAATGTTTAATAAAAGGACAGATGTTCAACTATCTCCTATAAAAGTTTAAAATTATATGAACAGTTAGATGAGAAATTTGGAAAAAATTGAATTTAAACAAGGTCTGATACCTGAAATTATATTTAAAGGTAAAAACTCTGAAATAATTGATGCATATAAACCTTTATATCATTAAAAGGAAAAAATCATATCTTCAAAATTGAAGTAAATATGGCCACATTTAGATAAATGTCAGGCAATATCATTTAATTACGATGATTCAATATTTGCTGCTGCTTGTAATAGAGAAATTAATTTATGGAAATTATAAGATGGTACAATTATTAATCTTATTGATACTTTATAAGATCATTCTTAAGAAATTTAGACTTTAATATTTAGTAAATAGAAAAATTGGTTATTTTCAGCTGGGAAAGATCGTTCGATTATTTTATGGAAACCAATTAGAGTTTTCACTTTTAATTTATTCAATTTTTTTAATAAAAAACAGTAATAATTAAATGCCCATCAAGATTCAATTATATAACTAATTTTGGATGAAACAGAAAATTAATTAATTTCTTGTAGTTCAGATAATTAGATTTCAATTTGGAATGTAAATTATTAAAGAAATTCTATTTAATTTGAATATTCTTTGTAACGCCATAAACGCCCTGTTATTTCAATTAGTTTAAGTTAAAATAATAATTTATTGGTATCTAGCGGTTTGGATAAATAAATAATTGTATGGTAGTTGGACAAAAATAAAAAATGGAAATTTAAATAAGTAATAGAACAATCAGAAAAAGATTTTGGTTGTAGATTAAGCTTTATATCTAATGATATTATAATATGGTAATCATTCAAATTAGGAGTAACTAATATTTCTAAGGAAGAAAACGGTTTATTTAAAGAGTTGCCTAATTCTAGATTGGATCTTGCTAAGAATGAAGAGAATGATGGAGATTATTCTTTCCCATCAATTTTTAATTATGAAAAATAACTTTTAATTTAAAAATATCATAAAAGTATTTATTTCATTACTTTAAACTATTAAAATAATTTAAAAGTTTAAGAAGAATAAATTATATTTGATGATGAACAATTTTGTGGGAATTTATCAAATGATGGTAAATATTTTGCTGTTTGGAGTCAATAAAAATTTAATATTTATGAAATTTTTGAATAAGAGTGATGAATATAATTGTTTTATTTAAAAGAATCTTCATAAATTTACAATTATATATTATATATTAAATCTATAAAGAATAAATACATAAAAATTTTGAATTTAAGATTGATTTTTTAATGATTGAAAATGAATTGATATTTAAAATATATGGTTAATTTAAGAAGGCAATATATAAAATGGGTTGATATATTTTAATATAATTGAGCAATTCTTTTATATCGATAGTTAATTTAAGATTTATTAAATAATTAAATGTATATCAATCTCACATAAAATAATAAGTTATGGTGGACTCATACCTCACTTGTACCTACAGAAACTTAAAATAAAGTCATTAATTTAGTGAATGGATAATCTAGTTTCTAGAATAAGGCAACACTACTTACAACCTATTTGAGTTTAGAGGCAGTCAATAGAATAGGTCCAGTAAAGAAGTTAGCAATATACTTTAAAGCTGGAATTGTTGGTGCAGTGTTTTTAGGAACAAGGTATTTAATAATATATTGATTAACAATATAGATTTGCATCTGGAAATTATTATGCAAATAGTATTAAAACAGATATTGGTAAATTACTTGATGGGGCTCCTGTTTGGGAAAATAAATTTGATGTACCAGAATTAGATAAAAAATTCTTTTTTATTGATGATGATAATAATTTTGAACCTTCATTATGGCATCATGGCATGTATATTAATTGAATATATCTAGCAACCAAATTGATAAGCCCAAATAATTTTACAAATTTGAATGAGCATTAAAAACATATATATAAATTAATAAAAATATGAATCCCATAGACTAACACAAATTATAATTTGTACTTAAGGATTGCATTCTCAAATTATAATTCATAGGAGAAATAACTAGAGATAATGATATATCTTCAGAATTAGCAGGTTATGAGTAAAGTAAATTGTTAACTGATCAATAAACATTGGAAGTTAAATATGCAGAATTAGTTGCTAAACGAAGCACTTTAGTAGGAATTTCTAATAGAAAATAACTTACTGAGACTTAAAAGCATATTTAAGAGGTAGCATAAAGACTTAAAGAAAGTACTAAGAAGTTATGTAGGTATAAGTTTCATTTAAAATAAAAGATTATTTAAAGAAAACCCAAATATAGATTAAGATTCATTAAAAGTTTATGAAGAAAGAGCTGGATTAATTTCAGATTTAGAAGTATTCAATTTAATACATTTTTAAGAATCTTAAAACATTCATTTAAAATAATCAATTGAATAAATTTGCTTAAAATGTTACTAATAGTTTAGAAGAATAAGATTCATTAAGAAAATTTGCTGTAAGAGAAAAAGAATTAGCAGCTGAAATAAAAAAATTGTAAAATGATAAAACTTAAGAAATTAAAGAACATGAACATGAGAAAACAGAAAAACAAAAGAATATTTAATCTTTAAAGGAAAAATTATTATACAAAACTAATCGTGCTGATTTAAAAAAAAAATATGATGAAAAAGTTGGTACATCAAAAGAAAATACATAAATGAGAGTTTTTGAATTTGCATTAAAAGATATTGAGACATAAATTGGAAATTTTAGTACAAAAATAAGTACAGAAGAATAGGTTCATAAATAATTAAAAGATTACTTAATAAGAAAAGAAGTATTAAATATAATTTTAAAATTTAGGAAGAATCGAAAAAGAAAACAGATGATTAAAATAAATATATGGATGAAAAGAAATAAGAATTAGATGATAAAATAGAAAAATTAAATGATTAAAAAAATATTATGTATGAGGAATTAGAAAAATTGAACAGAAGATTTGAAAAAGAAGAATTAGAAAAATAAGATCGTGAAAGAAAAGTAATTTAATTTATATATTTAAGGAAATATAAGAATAAGAAGCTAAAAAGCTTAGAGAATTACAATAATTAAGAATGGAAAATGCTATAAAATTAATTTAAAACGAATTAATGGATAGAAAAGAACTTTATGGATTAGGTGCTAAAAAGAAGAAGCCAAAGAAACCAAAGAAATGACTAAACAAATTTAAATAAAATTAAATCTTAAATTAATTAATGGGACGTATGTAAGCTAAGGGAAAAGGAAAGGGTATTTCTGGTTCAGCCCTCCCATATAAAAGAAAAGCACCAAAATGGTTGACCTTATCATCTAAATCAATTGTTGATTAAATTGTTAATTTAGCAAAGAAAGGTTTTGTTTAATATAATTTATAGGTTTGAATGGATCTCAAATTGGTGTTTACTTAAGAGATTAATAAGGCATCCCTTAAACTAGATTCTTAACAGGTTAAAAGATTTTAAGAATCTTAAAGAAAAGAGGTAAATATAGCAATTAATTAAATTTAGGTTGTGCTCCAAAAATCCCTGAAGATTTATATGCTTTAATTAAAAAGGCAGTTTAAATCAGAAAGCATTTAGAGAAGAATAGAGGTGATATTACAAGCAAATTCAGATTAATTTTGGTTGAAAGTAGAATCCATAGACTTAGCAGATATTACAGAAGAACTTAAAAGTTACCTTCAAATTGGAAATAGTATATATTTTTAGTTATCATTAAGTGTCTCAAAGACAGCTTCTGCCTTAATTGGTTAATGAGTTAGAATATAAACACAATAATGCATATATTTTAATATTTTATATCACTTTTTTATTTTTTTCAAGCTGTCACACACTTCCTTAATATTAATACGATCTTCCTCTCTTTTTTAAAGCATTTTCTAATGATTCATTAAAATATTCATACTGTAATAAGTTCTTTCATTTCTTAACTAACTTGATTAGTATTTGGAAATTGAATTTTCTAATTATTTATAGCATTTAATAACAACATAATAGAATTAGTATCCTTCCATGGTAGTACTCCAAATAGCATTTAATATAGAATCACTCCTAATGACCAGACATCACATTTAATACAATAACTAAATCATAACTATTTAATAAATTACTCTTCCCCTGCTAAAATCTATGGAGCCATATAATAAGGTGTACCTACAGAAGTACCATGAGCAGCTATATCTTTTTTATCTTCTTCAATTACTTTAGCAAATCCAAAATCTGCTAATTTAGCTGTACCATTATGTATCAATATATTTTCTGGTTTTAAATCTCGATGAAAAACACTCTTGTCATATAAGTAGGAACAACCCTCTGTAATCTAAAGGAAAATATCAACTGTCTCTTATTCATTTAATTTTCCTTTATCCTTTATGAGCATATCTAAATCTCCACCATTACAGTATTCCAAAAAGAAATAAATATTATTTGGGGTTTCAGAGAAATCAATAAACTTAACAATATTTGGATGATCCATTTACTTCCACAAAGAAACCTAATAAATTTATTTTCAAATCTATACCTCTTTTTTTAATGAGTTAATTATATACTCTTTTCGGCTCTCTGGATTGTTACTCTTTTTAAGCTTTTCGATTATATTTTGTTTTGCAATTAATTTACAAGCAAAAACTATTTTCTCATCTTCTTTCAATGTAGCCAAATGACTGTTTTATATTTTAATATATACGTTTCTGCAAAATTTCCTTTCCCCAATTTTGTTGTTTTAATGAAGTATTTCCCATCAACCATCTTATAATTCGGAATTGTGGCTGCTATTTCTTCCAAATTTTATTTCATTTATTATATTTATATGTATTTAATTCCATTAAAAAGGTATTTAGTTATATATAACTTAATTCGTCATTATTATTAGCTTTTCCATTAAATTCTTATTTTATTTATAAATTTCATATTTAAAACATCCCTCAAACAATTTTAATTTTTTTTAACAAACATAATATATATCCAATTCTTTTTAACCATAATTGCTGAGCATTATTATTAAAATTCAAATTTATGTTTTCCATATAATCGTTAATCAAGTTTTCATTATTCTAATATTTTAAAGTGCTGAAAATAATTTCACCCAAAACAGAAATTAATTAATTTTACAATTTTAATTGATATTTTAAGATCTTACTCTATCTTGAAATTCTTATTAATAGAAAATATTTTAAATGTTCTGGAATTGCTTAATCAATTACCAAAATTTGAGACTATTATTTTTTTATTTTAAAATTAAATTAAAATTAAGAATTCTTTGACTTATTTCATATTAAAATATTGGACTTTTAATATTTGACTTTAAAAATGATTAAAATTTGCAATCAACAAAGAAATTACAAATTTTTTATTAATTTTTTTAATTGCAAAAGCAAAAAATATCGTTACATTTATTTTTGAAATTAATAATAAAATAGATGGTTAATGTTTATTTTATAATTTAAATTATTACATTCTATAATCAATATATAAGTGATTTATATTATTTAAAATAGATTAAAAAATAATTATTAATAATTATTTTATTTTACATATTCAACATCATAAGCAGTTATCTTAAGAAGTTTATTCACTTTTAATAAAATTTAATAAGTATCAAATAAATAATATTAATTTATACAATGTAAATTTGGCTTACATTATTTAATTTAGAATTAAAAAAAAAATTTAAATTAAATTCAAGAGAATCAACAAAATAAATAAAATGAATAGTTAAGAATAAGAATTCTAAAATAAATAATTTTTTTGAGCAAGAGTTAGAGTTTTTTAATCTGTTAATCTATTAATCTGTTAATCTATGTTTTATTTTATGGATTTATAATAATTTTGTTAATAATAACTTAAATAAATTTGCTAAATATTAAGAAAGCTTGATAAAATCTTGGTAATTGTTTAGATAGTCTAAGAAAAAAGAGAAATATATAAAAAAAGTTATTATTAAAAAAAGAAAATAAGAGTGAATAAGGTTAATTTCTACTTTAGATTTAAATACAAAATTAAATTTAATATAATAGTAATTTTTTGTTCAACAAATAAATTAAGAATAGTTGAATTATGTGTATTGATGTAAATTAGATAAGGGCGAAATAAAATGAGTTCACACAAGATGTGAAAGTAAATTTATTAGATTGGAATATTAAAACATATATAATTTTAAAAATAATTTCTCGATATGTCAAGGAGTTAAAATGATGATGAAAAACCTAATATTCCTCTACCTTAGGCAACAGATTAAAAGAAATAAGAGAAGTTAGCATATGAAAGATAGATGGCAAAAATAACTTTGTTGAAATAGACAGAGTAGAAAAACTTACATTTAGTAAAATGTAACTTGATTTAGGCAGACTAAGTTATACGAGATGGCAGCTGATAAAATAGAAAATGGAATCTTAGTAAAGAAATAATTGTAGGAATTAGCAAATGAGGCATAATAAATAAAGGATGAAAAGATGAGAAGAAGAAAATAGTAAATTTAAACAATAAGAAAAAGTGAAGAAGACTTTATTGAAAAAAGAAAGGCAGATTAGAAATTAGGGTATTGTTAGTAATTGATTTAAGAGATTCGATGAAACAATCTTAAGTAAAAGAATACAAAAGTACAATCAAATTAACTTTAAGTAGAACGAGAGATTATATATTGTAAGAGAACCAAAAGATTAGGGAAGCATTGTATTAGGAAGAGAAGGAGAGGAAGAAAAAGAAAGAAGAAACAAAGAAATTGGATGAGATTAAATCATAATAATTTTATAAGGAGAGAGTTTCATATGAGAGATTAATAGAGGAAAAGTTAAAAAAGTCAAGAGAAAAGTTATATAAAGATGAGGAAACATTGAAAATTCGTTTAAAGGTACAATAAGTTATATTAATTAGTAAACTTAAGATATGCTGAGTAAGTCTTAAAATAAATTCATGGAGCTTTAAAGTTGGAGTGGTCAGAAGAGATGAGAAGAAAATAATAATTATTATTAATAAATTATATATATGTCACTGAATTCACGATATGTCAACGACAGCTTATATAAGAGCCATTAAGAACATTTAAATTAGACAATATCACAATATTGTGATTAAGTAAGTGTTAATTCAATAGAGAATGATTCATAATTTTATGATGGGTTCAAGTTTTAGACAGCACATTAATAAATATGTATGGTTTTCTATTTTAATTAGCTGACCTCATATCATAGGTTGAGATTAGTTCTAAGTTAGATGAAGGAAAAAGATAGTTATCAACATAAATATTAGGTTAAACTTAATAGATTCTTTAGAATTATAGTTCATAACAAAACTTAATTAAGGTTAAGATAACTTAGTCATTATTCAATCTTTAAAGAGATACAATAAGAACAATATAAGAAGTCCATGATGCATTTAGTTTAATAGAATCTATTAAATGGCCATGTAAAGGGCCTACTCATAAACAATATGATAAACACCTTCGTGCTTTAGAAAAACAATGCTTTTTTTGGGAATAAGTGTTGTTGTTGGAAAATAGAACTATGAATACATTATCTACAAATGAATTTAAATAACGTTTAAACGAGTGGTTTGAATAGTTCACTAATGAAATACGAACGAAGAATTTAGACATTTCCAAAAAATCTAAAAAAGGATATTTAGATACATAATTGAGAAATGCTCATGAAATGTATGCGGGCTTAGGAATTGAGAAGAATAGAGACAGTGCTTTATAAATATATAAAAGACTAGCAGAAGACAACCATCCAATAGCATAAGCAATTATGGGATAGATATTTATGGATGGTGATATAGGAGAAAAAGATTATGATCAGGTAATGAATTTTAACACCACTTGTGGTAGGCTTTTAACTATTTTAAATTGAGTGCTGACCAAGGACATACATTTAGTGTCTATTGGGCATCTAAATTAATATTAGTAATAATAAATTTTAAATAATCTATTAGGAAGAGAAAGTCTTTGACAAATTTTTTGAAAAAGATGATCAATAAAGTAGAAAATCAAGTGTGACTACTATTAAAACTAAAGATTGTGATTTAGCTATTAAACTATTAAGAAAGGCAGCAGAATTAGAACATGTTCCATCTATGAATTATTTAGGGGATTTGTACACTTCTGGTTTAGAGTTATAAAATTGTAATATTGATATTTATAAATAATAATGTTAGACTCTTTGGAGAAAGATTTCTAAGATGCTGAATACTTTTATAAGTAGGCTCAAAAAAGGAATTCAGTAGAAGCAATATATAAATTATCTTTGTTGTATTAAGAAATGAGTAAATAAAATTTAAATAAAGTAAAAATGAATATATATAAATTAGAATAGAAAGTAATTAATATATCCATTACTTAATTAAGCTAAGAATTAAGACTATTTACCAGCATTTTACGATCTTGGAATGGTGTTGTTAAATGGTTTAGGAGAAGATTTATAAGCTAATCCTATAATGGCTGACTTAATTTTCGAATAAGGTGCATTAAATGGTGATTAAAAATGTGCCAAGAAATTACTTAATCTTCGTTTTCAAATTTTACAGAGAGAGGAAAGTTCGTTAAATGATTTTCTGTTTCTGTTAGATTAGTTGGAGATTATTTTGAAGGATTAATCAATAATAAATTATATGAGAGGAAAGATCTATTTAAAGGGGATATAATGTGAGAAGAATTTATAAAAGGCAGTTGAATAATTTAGGTATTATTATCAAATGAAAATAGGATAGGATAATGGAGGGGATGTCTAAAATGTAGAGTTTAATTAGAAAAGATATTAAAAGATAGAGAGGAATTACCAACAAGTTCATAATAATCATCATTATAAAAGTTAAATATTTAAGGAGGATTTATTGATTAAGTGAAGTAGAGTGATTAAAGAAAAGCATATTAAATTTAGAAAGGAAAGATTTCATAAAATAATAGATCCATTCCATTAGAATAAGAGAATCAATCTACTAGATAAGATAGACATACAATAATGACAATAAGTATTGTTAAACCAAATGAAGTGAATGATTAAGATAGAAAAAGAGGAGGTTCTGAATACAATAGTTTTAAAAGAGGAGAAAGCAGTGTAATGCTATCCTAATTAAAATTATAAATTCAATCACCTTAATAATAATAATCATCAACAAGATTTGATCAATAATAATAATCTTAATATAGTTCCCCTAAGCCACCATCATTAATTAATATATCTTCAAATTCTTCTAAGAAGGATCGTTTTAATTTTACTAAATTACCAAGTCATAGATCTATTAATTCTTCAAAATATCTATTCAACCAACCTTGAATTTAGTATATTAACTCAAACTTTTGTTATATTTATATATTTATAAATGGAATAATCGAAATAAATATAGGAAAATGATGAACATTAAAATATAGTGCAATAACCATAGACTCATCTAATTGAATTAGATGTAGAAGATCCTCATTAAGTACCAGTAAAGAGACCAGCGCCAAAAACATTTGGGGATTTAACAATCATATTTATATTTGAGACAATCGGAACTGGATTATTTGCATATGGAATAGTAGCATCAAATGGATCAGATATATTGATTGCTGCTTATTTATATGCTGCAATATTTTTAACTTGTAAATTTACAGGTGGTCATGTTAATCCAGCTGTATCATTTAGTTTTTATTGTGATGACACAATAAGTTCATGGACATTAAGAATATATTGGACAGCCTAATTATTAGGTGCAGTTGGAGGTGCATGGATAGCTTATCTAATACTTGGAGTGGTAACATCTCCAAGTATAAAAAGCACAAATATTGAATGGATGTTAGCAGATTTATGTGGAGAAGTATGACCAACCTTATTTTAGGCTTTTGGAACCTTTATGTTTGTTCTTTTTATACATATTTAAGTTCATGAATAAACGCGTTAGACTAATAATGATATTGCAGGAATTGCTTGGATTGCCTTAGCTTTATTCTTTTCTAGATAATTATCATCACATTCAGGAGGTATTATATTCATCCTCTATTTCAGGTTGTTTAAATCCAGCTATGGGGGTAGGATTAGAATTATTTGAAGCCTTCTGGTTAAATGACACAACCAAATTAGCCAATTTTTGGGTATTCTTATTTGCTCCTTTATTTGGAGCTTATATGGCTTCCATTTTTTACAATTCCATTTATTTGCCTTTATTAAAAAAATGAGACATATATATAAATTTAATTATGGAGTAATATATTGATCAAGAACTTACCATACAATAATTCTTCAAGTTGCATCAAATTACATTACCATTACTCTCACAACTCAAAAGAGAGTTTGCTACCATTAAACATCCAACTTTTATTATGAATAATTTACTATAAGTATATTTAATAGTAATTATTAGATCATTCAACACAAAAAACACTTAACATGTATTGAAGCTCCTAAATAAAGTGGAAGAACTACTTCCTGTCTATTAATTATATTGGATTAATTTTTAAAATCTCTAGATCATTTTACTCCAGATGAAGATGTAAAAAATAATCAAACTATTTTAGAATGGATATTATCTACTTATCACTTCTGCTAGCAGAGAACAATCAACATAATGCAAAAATTTCATTCAAAAATTACTCTAAAATTCTACCTATGAGATTGCTTTACTTGATATTAATTCATAATTTCCTCTCAATGCAAAAAGTACTATATTTATCTATAATATATTAGATGATTAATATAATATTGTCTTACCTCCTGTTACTTAACCATCCATCTTGTTTGCCACATATTATTCTGTTTGTAAATTAAAAGCAAGTGGAAAAGTTGATAATAGATGTTTCTAATTTGCCTTATTTGATGATTGCAATCTAGCTACACTCTATGGAGGATAAAACTAATTAGAAATAGTTTCTAAATGGATTGCTAAAAATTAATTTACTATCTATGTTGGAGATGAAAAATTAATTGAACTTATTCTTGGAAAAGCTATTACTGTAGCCAAAATCGAAGAAGATTAAGAAGAATAAGAATAATAAGATTAAACCATTCAACAAACTAAATGTGAATTACCTAATCTTTTTTATTATTTCTATTCAGACCTAACTTAATAACAAATTGTTTTATATATTACTTTGAAATTAAACCTCATCTAAGGTAAAACACTTATTATATGTTAAAATCTATTTGAAATTTATTATCTATAATTACTCTTTTAAAGATGTAATATCGAAAGATTTCAAATTTATAATCATGAAAACCCAAAAACTCTTAAATATTATACTTTATCAACTTTCAATACTGGTGTAATTTAAATACTTATAGCTACTGCAAATGTGTTTTTAGATCTTGAAAATGAATTCTTTGAAAGAACTAAATAGGCAGAGAAAAAATCGAAATAACCTTACACATTAAAAAAATTAGATAATATTATTTTATATAATTTATTACCAAACGAATTACCAGATCAAATCTTAAAATCTGTAGCAAATACAGTTTGTATTGCATCTAATAATGAGTAAAATGTTGAAACAGTAATGCAATTTGTAAATAAAGAATACAATAATATTAATTGTAAAGAATATCCAATAAGATAAAATGAGATAGAAGCATTTCGATATCGTATAGAGGATACAACAAAGAATATATCAAAATATTAAGTTAAGATGGCAGAATAGATAGATTTTAAAAAGAAGATGCTAAAATCCCCAGATTTAGGGGAGTATTTTTAATAAAATTAAAAAGAGAAAGAATTATTATAAGATTAAATAGTATAATTAAAGAAAAAGTTAAATAGATCCTCAATATAATTACCTTAAGGTATAAAAATATAAAAATGATCTAGGACCTGTGCCTGAATATTTGTTACCAGAATTTATAAAGAAATAGAGGAAGATGTAAGGAGATTAATCTAAAGTAAGAGTTTTGGTGAGAGTTCATGATTAAGATCATGATAAATTAATAAAGAAAAGAAGATTATTGAATGAGGAAATGAACAATAATATGTTACCTGAATAGGAAGAGAAAGAAAAGGCAAAGAAACCTGAGAACTAATATGTTACAATAAATTAAGATGAAGAAGATCCAGAATTAATAGATTCATCTAGATTAAGACCTATAAGTGGTAAGAAGGTATGGAAATTAAAACATGGATTTAAATTGAAAAAGAGAAATAAGAGATTGGAAAAGAAAGGAGTTTTCACTACATGAGTGTATATAAATCTATTTATTTAACAATTTTATAGAATGTTGTATGATATATATAAATGTTCATGAATAATTCATTAATCTTTAGGCTAGTTAGTTAGAACTTCCTTGAATGAAAATGGCATAAACTTTATGCCATCAGCTTTATAGAATTTGCTTTAGAATTCCACCCATTGCAATCTTAAAGCATGTAAGAAACATTCCATTAGATCCATACACATTAAAACTAAAATAAGTATTAAAAATACCTCCAATAGTACAATGTAAAAATATGGGCCAGCCAATTACTAAAATGATGACATTTCCATCAATAATTCCTGCACCAATACATTTTTCAAAAAATACTTTGGCCAATTAACCATGAGCTAATGATAAGGCCCATAAACGTAAGTAAGATGCAGTATTACTAATAGATCCAAGAACAAATTCTATTGTTTCAATAATTTAATGAACTGCAAGTTCTCCAATATCAAATTCTTCATGACCGTGTCCATGTCCACCACTTTATTCTTATTATTTTGGTAATAATTATTATGGTTAATCTTATGGTTTAACATCTTCTCCTACTTATTCTTTCAGTCTTTATTCTTCTAATTATTTTCTTCTTAATTCCTTCTCTTTTTCTTTTTATATCAATTATAATCTCAGTTCTTCAGCTAATGCACTTTAATTAATAGATTTTGAACTCTATTGCATTGGTAATAAAGCTTCCTTACTTTCATCCTTGGGTTCAAGGGCCTTTGATGGTTTTTTTTCATGCTTTTTTCCAGAATAATGTTGAATAACTTCAATTATTGGTTTTGGAATCAACATCCATGGAATGCATAAAAATGACCAAAATAATATTGATTATTAAAGTGATTCTTATGTTTCTAAATGAAATAGAGGTTTTCCATCTGTAGATCCTCCTTATAATGGAATGTTGATCATTGAATTAATAATTGATGGAGCTTAATCTGTTCTTCCTTCCCAACTCTATCCCCATTTTAATATAATCATTATTGCCATATAACCAAATGTAATACACATAAATATCATTTATGGCAAGAACTCACATATAAATGATAAATAATCTTTGAAATAAATTGTATTCACTCCTTTTAATAAAATACCAAATATCATTTAAGATACTCCATAAATTATTGCAAATTTCATCTTAAAAGAATTAAAGAAATTCAATTCATTACTTGCTATAAACCATTTTGGATCAAATCCAATTGGATAAGTACAACCTTTTATATATACAGTCTCTTCTGAATTTTCTACATTTTCAAAACAACTTCCAAATATATTCCAAGTTAAAGACATGAAATCATTATAAATTAAACCACAATACAAAGCACATAAACCCATTAATAAAAATAAGTATCTAACTTATATTAAACCAGCAAAATCAGGTAATTTTCTTAAGCTATCAGCATTTTTTACTAATAAAAATGATAGCACAAATAAAACACCACCATGAGCAATATCTCCAAACATTATACCAAACATGAATGGGAAAAACATTACCGCAAACATTCCAGGATTAACTTCCTTATATCTTGGAATTCCATAAGTATTAACAATTTCTTAAAACACATAGTTGAATTCATTTATTTTAAAATATGTTGGTGTAAGCACCTTTTCAGGTGGTTCCAACTCAATTATTTATCCCACAGAAACATTACTCTATTAAACACTCAATTGGTGTAACATATGATGTAATTCCCCTTCGAAATGTTTAGGTGCCCAAAAGAATCCAATATATATTCTCTCCTTTTGATATAGATAATTTAAATTTGTATATAGTGCCTTTTCTTTGACCATCAACAGCTTACTCATTTCTAACAATGATATTTTCAACTATGGTTATATCTAAGCATATTCCAATAACAATTCTTTAATTTTACCTGCAGTCAATCTTAGTAACTAACAATTAAATTGTATAATACATTATCACATTCATCTAATGAACGATCTAATTCTAATGTCTTTTAAACCAAAAGTTAAGGGTCATCTGGAAGTACAAATTTGGCACAATTAAATGAATCACAAATTTTATTTAGTTTAGTCCTTAAGAAGTCTTATCCACCTCCTGTGTAAACAATCAAAAACACTGTTCTTTGTTTTTCCAAATTCTTAGCTGCTGATTTATCAGAATCCAAGTTGCCTGATTCTAATGAAGCATCCATTCTTGAATATTCTATATCAGACAATACAATCCATGCATTTCCTTTTGAAGCTCTGAATACCATTCTTTTGAAACGATTGGCTTCTAATCTATCAACTACACCCACCAAATAATTTAAATTGTACACTATTGTCATTATAACATACAATAATACATGGTTGTGCTACTTTTTGTTAATCTGGGATTCCACCTATTTATGGATTAATAGCCACATTTCTTCCCTTCGTATAATAAGTTGGACCTAAAACTTCCTTTGATTTTATCAAAACTGCTTTATGTTCAAATAAAGTGTTTTTACGAACCGAGATTTACTCTAAATTTTGAATCTGTTCAATCAATTGGGCTTAAGTGAATTACAATAAATTACTATGTTTTTCATCCAAAGTACTCTCAATAAGATCAAACCATTTATCCTCACTTTAGTTTATATCCTTTGTATATTAGGACATTCTTTCTAAGAATTATTAATAATCAGAGCATTTCAGATTCTTTATTCTGTACTTCAACATTTCAGCTTCCAGTACGTTTAATTTACTGATCACTTCATCAGCTCTCCTTATGTATTGATAAAAAGGTCGATTCACATGAGGCTCATCTGGTGACATATCCACAACTTAGACCTTAAATAAATATTCCATTCTCTACCATACTCAATTTTCCCATTTAATTAAACACCTCCCATGCGCTCTCTTTAGGTACTATTATCTAATAGTATGCCATTGTCTCTGATCTAAAGAAACTCATCAATAAGATATAAATAATATTTATGTTAAATCAAGAAGCATAAATAATTTTTTAGCAAACAATGAACATTAAAATCTTTATATTAAAATAGCTGCAACTGTATCTTTCATTGTAATTCTTAAAAGTTTAGTTTCTACTTAAGGATCTTGCCATAAATAAAAGGATTATCTGGAATGTTAAAATTCTTTCTTTTTAATATTTTAACTCATTTCTTATATCTAGAATTTAACATAATTTATACTTAGATATTAAGGCTATTTGTCCAATAAATAATATTAATCCTAAGATATTTCTCATTGCTTAGAATTTTTTACGTGATTTTAGTTATATTTGTAGTAACTTATATGAGTCTCTCATATCATCTTACATAGATCTCATAATTTAATAATAAAAAGACCTAAAGATGATTAAATGAAAGATTGTAAGTAAAAAAATGCATATATTTTAATATTACAAAATTAGTTGCAGTTCTCCAGTTTTGAAGAAATACATAATTTTTGAATTAATTTCTTGTAAAAATATAGTCTTCAGGATATTTATGGACTTTAAAGTGAACTTTAAGTTTTTTAGCTTATTTTATTGACATTATCAAAATTTATTGATAGTCACAATCAATTTATGATATTTTAAGATGAGTGCTGAAAAAGCAAAAGAAGCAAAATATCTTCATGATTGAATGTTTAAAAAAGCAACTATTAATTGCTTAAAATGAGATTATGAATTGATAGAGAAGTAAAGTGATGAATAGGATAATGTATAAAAAAGAATAAGTTGTTGGTGATGTTGAGTAGAAATGAATCGAAACATAAAAAATATAAATTAATAAGGAAATATAAATTAATTAAAGAATTTAATTAATGGAGGAATCAAAGTTAAGAATTGCTATCATAAATAAAGATAGATGTAAACCATAGCGTTGTGCATTGGAATGCAAGAAGAATTGTCCAATAAATAAGAGTGAGAAATTGTGTATTGAGGTTACAAAGTAAAGTAAATTATGTACAATAAATGAACCATTATGTATTGGATGTGCAATATGTGTTAAGAAATGTCCATTTAAAGCAATTATGATTATAAACTTACCAAAAGATTTATCAAGAGAATTGACTCATTAATATGGAGCAAATTCTTTCAAATTACATAGATTACCTACACCTAGACCAGGTTAAGTATTAGGATTGGTTGGAACAAATGGTATAGGGAAATCAACAGCATTATAAATTCTAAGTGGTAAGGTGCAACCAAATTTGGGTTTATACAAAGAGCCTCCTTCAGTTGAATAGATTTTAAAATACTTTAGAGGAAGTGAATTATAAAGTTATTTATAAAAAGTATTTGAAGGAAAGGTTAAAGCAGTGATTAAACCTTAATATGTAGATTCAATTGGTAAGGCAGTAAAAGGAAAAGTTGGTGAAGTAATAAAGAATAAAGATAAATTGAATAGAGCAGATTAATTATTAAAAGACTTGGAATTAAATCATTTATTAGATAGAGAAATAGGAATGTTGTCTGGAGGTGAATTATAAAGATTTGCTATATTGATGGCATGTATATCAGAAAGTGATTGTTTAATGCTTGATGAACCAACATCTTATTTAGATATAAAGTAGAGAGTAGTAGCATCAAGAATTATTAGAAATTAAGTGAGAGATAATAATTATTTAATTGTAGTGGAACATGATTTATCTATTTTAGATTATCTATCAGATTTTATATGTTGTTTATATGGTGAACAAACAGCTTATGGAATAGTTACTATGCCTTTTTCAGTAAGAGAAGGTATTAATATCTTTTTAGCTGGATTTGTACCAACAGAGAATATGAGATTTAGAGATTACGAATTAAATTTTAAGATTTCAGATAATTTGGATATGTTAGAAAATCAAAAATAAAAGAAAAATTATTAATATCCTGATATGAAAAAAGTGTAAGGGGAATTCTCATTGTAAATAAAAGCTGGAGGTTTTAATAATTCAGAAATAGTTGTATTATTAGGAGAAAATGGAACAGGAAAAACTACATTTATAAAGATGTTAGCAGGAAAAGATAAAGATGCTGTTGATATTCCAAAATTAAGTGTAAGTTATAAACCATAAATGATTGCACCTACATTTGATGGAACTGTTTAAGAATTATTTAGAACTAAATTATAGGATAGTCATAGAAATCCATAGTTTTAAACTGATGTTTATAAACCATTAAGGATTGAAGATTTAGAAGATAATGAAGTTAAGAAATTATCAGGAGGAGAATTATAAAGAGTTGCATTAATTCTTGCTTTAGGAAAAGCAGCTGAAGTCTATTTATTAGATGAACCATCAGCTTATTTAGATGCAGAATAAAGAGTTGCTACATCTAAATTAATTAAAAGATATATCATGAATACTAAAAGAGCAGGATTTGTTGTTGAACATGATTTTATTATGGCTACTTATTTAGCAGATAAGTAATCATTATAA
Organism: Paramecium sonneborni; assembly: GCA_905182985.1. NCBI lineage: Eukaryota > Ciliophora > Oligohymenophorea > Peniculida > Parameciidae > Paramecium > Paramecium sonneborni. Next base: position 313,428 of record CAJJDN010000036.1, on the reverse strand, counting down.
ATATTTTTCAAGAGTTGTTGTTTATGATGGAGTCCCAGGAAAAGCCTGTGTTGCTAATGCTCCAGAAGATTTATTATCAGGAATGAATAAATTCTTAAATGTACTAAATATCACATTTAGAAGAGGTATATATATATATTTTATATATTCTTTTAAGATCCTACAAACTTTAGACCTAGAATCAATAAAATGGATTCTCTTTTAGATAGAGAATAGAAATAAAGTGGTCACTATTTCTGTTTAGATGAGTGAAAATTCTTATTAAATTTAAATCAATTATAATTATATTCTTATATGTAAGTTGGACTAAATAAATTTGGATTCTCTTTTGATAAAAAAATTGGAAGTGGTTCTTTTGGTTAGATATTTTTAGGTACTATGATATTATTAATAACAATAAAGGAACTAATAAATAAACTGGACAAGATGTTGCCATTAAGTTAGTATGAGAATTTTTATTCATCTAGGAAGCTGTGGCCAATAAACATCCATAATTAATTTTCGAAGGCAAAATCTATAAAGTATTGTAGGGAGGAAGTAAATTTAATACAAATATTATTAGTGGGAATACCTTCAGCTTATTGGGTTGGAAGTGAAGGAGAATACAACATTTTAGTGATGGAACTACTTGGTCCTAATTTAGAAGATCTATTTAATTAATGCAAAAGACATTTTTCACTTAAAACAGTTCTTATGATTGCTTAATAGATGCTTTCAAGAATTGAATTCATTCATAGCAAAAATTTAATTCATAGAGATATTAAACCTGACAATTTTTTAATTGGATTAGCTTAAAAGAGTGATATCATTTATATTATAGACTTTGGTCTATCTAAGAAGTATAGAGATTAAAGAACTAGTATATTTTATATTTTTAAATTCAAGATCTTCACATTCCTTATAGAGAGGGTAAAAGTTTGACTGGTACAGCTAGATATGCTAGTGTTAATACACATTTAGGAGTTGAGTAAAGTAGAAGAGATGATTTAGAAGCTATTGGATATGTTTTAGTTTATTTTCTAAACGGATAACTACCTTGGCAAGGTTTGAAAACAGATAACAAAAAAGATAAATATGAAAAAATTGCAGAATCTAAAATTGCTACATCTATTGAAAGATTATGTGAAGGATTGCCTGAAGAATTTTCAATCTATTTCAATTATTGTAAAAGTCTAAAATTTGAAGAAAGACCTGATTATGTTTGGTTAAAAAAATTATTGAAAGATCTTTATACAAGAATGAAATATCCAAATGATAACGTATTTGATTGGACTAAATTATGATCATTCATTATATTTCTTAGAGCCATTTATATAATTACTTTTGTTTTAGTTTATCTTAAAATTATATTTTCTGTTTAATTGATCAAATAGTTAAATTTAAAAAAACCTTATAAGAGTGCTTAAGTTAAAAAACTATTAATCTATTCTAACTATTTTTTATATTAAATTAATTCATCTAAAAGGAATTAGGATTTATTTTAAAGAGATTCAAAAAAATAAGTATATACCAGGTTTTATAAATATATCACTTTTCCATTTCTTTAGACTTATTGATAAGAAAATTTCCTAGAAATTATACTTCATCTTTTGGTCTAAAGTTATCATATTAATATTACTTTTAAATTTTAATTTAACTGAGTCCTTCAATTAAAGCCTCATATAGATCATTATTATCTTTCAAGAGATAAGCGAAAAGAGAGAAATATTGATCTTATTATTGCTACTTCTACTAGTTATTCATATTTTAATTATAATATTTATAATTTACTCTTCATTAAATATGACTCATAATAAACCACTTTATAATGTTTACTTTAGTGTTAATAATGAATTAATTTACTCTTATTTTTATTTTAATTAAGCTTAGAGTGTTTGATGCTATGAAAATAAGTTGATTTATTACCTCTTTTGCTTATTCAACTATATAAATATCTGACTTTTCACATTTCCTTTAACAAGCTTAAGATTTCTATTCGAATGTTCTACATTATTATGCAAGCTAAATAAAAAATGGAAATTACTTTTTCTGTTTCATTTTTGTATAAATTAAATTATGAATTTGTCTTTTCAATAATTTATTAGAATTCTTCTGCTTTTTATAGATGTGGATTCAAATGAGCATCTACTAAAGCTTCTTCTTCTTTTATTTTCTATAATTGATCCTCTGCATTCTCACTTGTACCTAGAGATTAACTGATATTTGTGATTTATTCAAATATTTTGGTTTCTCTTTCTTTTCTTTATGACTCTTTAGGGAAATATTATTTTTATTTTACCAAGTTTATTTAATTCATCATCAAAGATTTTATCTCTCTTTTCAACATGTTCTTTAATTTCTTTCATTTTTTCATTTAATGCTTCATTCTCAACCTAACCTTTATGTTTAGCATTAGAAACTTCTTCCATTTTAGTTTAGATATCTTTAATTTCCTATTAGAATCCTTCTACTAATTCTGTTTTCTTTTATTTTTCTTCCTCAACTACTTTATTGTATTAGTCTTGATATTCAGCTAATTTATTTGTTTATGTATTTCTAAAATTATCTAATGTTTTAATTTGATTTTTCAATTTTTAATTTTCATTTAAAACTTTTGATTAGATTTTTACAATTACCTTTTTCTTTTTCTTAAGAAGCCATTTAGAATTTCTTTGAAGCTAATAATGCATCTTTATGTGCTGTTTTAGTCTCATTAATTATTTTTTTTAATTTAGTGATTAAAGCAACTTTGTCTTCTTAATTATCTAGCTAACTCTTTGAAATTTTATTTTGTTTGACAATTTTTTTAAATTCTTCATCACCTTTAAATCTTTGATGAAATTCTTCTTAATTTTACTCTACAATAGATTATTTATTTACAGGGATACAATGCTTTAATTTAAGCAAAGAGATCTAAAACAGTGGAATTCATTTATTATTTTTTTGAAATTTTATTATCTATAATTAAAGAATATATTCAAAAACAAAAAATAATATATATTTTGATCAGAACTGGCGAAGATTGTCGACATCTATTAATTACGAAGTCGGAATACTTGATCATCATAAACATAAGGATATGATTTCCTTTTTATAGAATTAAGAATTTAATACCGAAATTGTGGGTTTTAATTAATTTAAATAAATAAAGTGAACATGGTATTCTATGTATCTAATAATAGCAAATTGGTGATGATCAATAAGATGTCTAACATTCAATTCCAGATTTAGACAATGTGAACATAAAATTAGGAGATGATGAAAAGAAAGTTAATCAAATGTCTTCAAATACTGTCTCTTAAGTTCAATAACCTCAACAAGTAGCAATACCAATAGTTGAAATGCCACCAAAAACTGCAGATCCATAATTCCTTTCATAATTGTTTCATTGTTTATTTAAGGGTCTAGCAATGTTTGCGTAAGATAAGCATAAAGAATAGATTTTTCATTCCAGAAGGGTTACTAAATCTAACATATTGTTTCATCATAGTAGTGATTTTATCAGCAATTGATTTTTGGACAGTCAAGAATATAACAGGAAGGTAGAACAATAAAATTATTTTAGAAAATTGGTTGGATTAAGATGGTGGTCTGAAGTAAAGGATGATGGATCTGAAGAATGGATATATGAATCTTAAGTAGCTAATTTTGTTCCTAATCCATTCAATTCAAATATCTTTTGGTTTGCCTAATTTGGAGTTGTAATAACTTGGGGAATTTTGATCTTATTAGATTTAATCGGTTTAAGATGGTTTAATGTAAAATTTAAACTTTAATCTAGGCTGTCTTAGCAATGACCGCCTTTTGTTTAACAGGCATTAATTTTTTATAGTTCTATAAATGTAGAGGAGAACACTAAAAGAAAGCCAAAGAATATATGACTAAAATTGGCTTAAAAGCTATATAATAATGGTGATATAATTATCATAATGAATACTAATCATTCAGCATATTAGATTTCTGTCTTTTTTACTTAAATTCCTAATGCTGATTCATTTGCTATCTTTTTAAGTATCTTCTTATTTTATAATAATTCCTATTCACCCATCCTTTCAAAAGATTATCCTTTTAATTTCAAAGGTGATCCATTTTGTACATTTCCTATCTATTTTTTTAATTCCTCTGCATTCTTTAAATACATTTATCTGATATACTATTATTATCTATTATTTTATACATTTCTTCTTTCTTCCTCTTTTCTTTATACATCTTTTTACTCTTGTAATTCACTTTCAAAAACTATTTTTTTTTCTGATTTTTCTTAAGTCTATTTTCTTTTTTTCTCTAAAATCTACTTATCAAGTACACTATAAAGTTATATTTATTTTTCTCTTTTGTTTAAGTTATTTCTCAAATTTAATAAATTTCATACTCATCTCTTTTATTAAGCCAATAATCATCTAATGATTCATTCATATCCTTATTATTTTGTTTTTACCTTATTGTCTACTAACTATAATTATTTTAGTTAGAATTCATTAAGTCTATTTTTTCCCTTCTTAATCTCTCAAGTCTTTTATTTTACAAATCTTCATTTAAAATAAATAATTCTTATTATTTTCTTTCTTGCTCATTATTTCTTATAATCTCTTCTTTTGCCTATATTCTATCAAAAATTTTACTTTTAATCTTAAATATTCATTTTATTTAATTGAATATTATAATTTTTCTACTTATTCCATTTTCTTTCTTTTATTTAATTCATCCTCTGCTTTTATCTCTTTCTTAATTCTTTAAAGCATCTCATCATCTTATTATTTAATATAAACATTTTATTCTTTCCTACTTCAATTTTAATTTTTACTTTTGTTTTTTATTTAAATGAACTTATTGATCCCTTATATTCTTTTCAAATATTTCTTACTACTTTTTTTATTCATTTATCTGTTCTTATTATCTTTCATAGTCTTTTTATTGTTATAAACTTATTGTATAATATAATAAGTCATCTTATTTATCCTTTTATTTATTTTTTTCTTTCTCAGCTATTTATTTATCTAAATCTTCTTTTATCCTTTGTCTATGTACAATTTTTTTCTTTTTTTCTTCCTCTATTTCCTTTTAAAATTACAAAGTATTGTATCTTATTATTGCACCCCATTCATCAATTTAACCATCAACTTTATATATTGATTTTCTCTTTTGATCATCAATTACATTATCATTCTTTAAATATTTTTAAGTTTCTTAATTTTTTTATTATTATATTTCTTCTTTTCTTTCCATAATTTAGTTTTCTTGCTTTAAGATTTCCTTGCCCTTTAACTCCTATTCTTTTTATCTCTCTAAGAATCTTAAATATAATACTTTAAATTCTTTAATTTAATTTCTAAATCAACATTATTTTTTCCTCTTTTGATTTGACAACAGCTTATTTCACTTCTTCCCTCAAAATTCTAATTGCATCTTTTGTATTGAATTATTAAAAAAAATCTTCTATATATGCTGTAATAAGCTATATATCATTTATAACTATACATTTGCATTTAGTTAATCATTCTGAGCATATTGAACAATTAAGTTATCATATATTAATTGTTATATTCTATCTTAATTTTTATTGTTGTCACAAACCAAATGCATTGTTCTATATAACTTTTTTTGTTGCATTAAAAATATAGTATTAAATAGTTGCTCTAACTAAATATTATTTTTAATTTTAAATCAATCTTTAATTTCTAAAATGGATTCCATAATAAGAAATAACTAAAATTTATTTAAAATTTAACATTTATAATATATGCAAATCTCATTAATCCTTCAAATTTATATATCATAAACATATTTATAAGTAAGAGAAAGTTAATGATGTTTAGAATATTATGTAGAATAATTCATAAGTAATTTAAAAATAAATTTTAATAAAAAATCATATTCTGTTCATCATTTATAATGGGTATAAATACATTAAATTTTATGTGAATAAGACTTTTTTTAATCAATGATGTCTAAATATATAAAGAGATGAGCATATGAATCCAATTAAAAATAAACTGAATTTCCTTATTTCAAAGAAGGAGAGCAATTTATAGCTAAATTATCTAAAGTAAATGTTAGCTTTTCTTCATATATATTTTATGTATTATTTAAATACAGAATGATTACACCTTTAAAATAAGTATTATATAATACCTTTTTAATGTTGATAAATATACATTTACACATCTATAGGATTATTATTCCAAATTCTGGTTGCTTATTTAGCATGTTCCTTCATAAAAGTAATTAATTCTAAAGAGGGATTATTTCCTGTGCTTTCAAAGATTGATTATTTATTATGAATTTTACTATAATTCATTGATTAAGTCATTAATGTTTTTTTAGTTGAATGTACTAATGATTTAATGTTACATGAATATTAAAAGACAGGTGAATCTTCATTGAAAATGACAATAGGGTCATAAACATATAATTTGAGATAATCATTATGAGGAGGTACAATAACATTAAATTTAGTTTGAGTCTTCATAGTTTCATAATCAATAATATTGTCACATTTATCAAAAATGACTTCTTCTTCTATTTTAGTTGTTCCCAAATTTCTATAATAAAAATATAACATTCCTAAATTCATTTAGGTTGTAACTTATATTTCTGGTTATTCTAATTATTCATAGGTTCTTGTATTTTCTACATTTACATTAGCTTAAGCTAAACTCGCCAACATTAATTTGCTTGCTTCCAAAATTTCACTATTATTTTTTATTAAGTTATCAGGGACTGAAGATCCAAAATATTAAACCAATAATCTTTATTATTCAAGTTATAATTATGGATTATTTTCGATCTAATTATAAAAGTAAGCTTAACAAAAAATAGTATATTAACCCTATTCTAATGATTATATTTCTAAGCAAACATTTTATTTAATATTATAATCTCCAGTTATGAATTCATATTAATCATCATTCTTTTTAGAAATTAAAATACGAATCAAACCATATTTAATAGGAGATACTAATTTATTTGAATTGAAATTTTAATCTCTCTAACAAATTGATATATAAAGATGAGACTCTTAAACCACATCAAAATCATAACAATATATATTTTCAACATATTATTATTATTCTTTCTTCTCTTAAACAATTAATTCTTTTGAATTCCATTAATAATTAGGATGATGTTTAATTATACATAATTCTGGAAATATCTCTGAGAATTACTTAAATGTTAAGAAAAATATGCATTTATCATTTTAGATTTACTATTCTAAATAAATTAAAATGTAATACATCCTTAAATAATTGAATTTCTATTTGCTGCTCTCATTTGAATTAATTCTTATTCTTTAATATTGCCTTTAACTATTGCTTAAATTACATAACCACATTCTAAACCATTCTACTTTTATACTGCAAATAACAATGAGTGACATTACATTTAAGTGAGAATTACATTTCTTAAATTATTTATATCTTCTGTACTCACTTTCATTATTGGTTAACCAATCAACATCTAATTTCAATTATTATAATTACAAACATAAAAGATTCTATTGATTCTTCTATTAATCTATTCAAAATATCATAATTCTTTCCAAGTACTTTTACTATTGCTTTCTCTATCATAATAGGCCATTCACATTCACATTATAAGGTAGCTAACTTTTAAATATTTCCAGTTAAATAACAGGGAATCTTTTCATCAATTTTTATTAAATGCCATTCCCCTTACAAATTTAACCAAACTCCATATAATGAATTTAAATTCAAATATATATTCTTTACAAATTGGATATCCTTCTATAATATATTAAATGCATTAATTAAGGAATTATCCTGATAATATTATGATCTTTTGAATTCTGAACATGCTTAAATGTTCTTATTTAATTGAAGAGACCCTATTCTTAAGAATTGAATATGACTATTTTAATCACTGTAATCAAATTCACTATCAATAAATGTTTATCTTTCATTTCCAATTTGATTGAATTTATTGAATTCTTCTTTATATTTATTAGGTAATCGTTGCAACATAGAATTTAATTATTTTAATAAAAATTTTAATTTATGATAACACTCTTAGGACACCTTCAGAGGCAATATTGTCAATGAGATACCTATTTGATATATTTAATTTTATAAATATAATTTATAATCAATCATTGAAATTATCAATGAAATTGTAGTTAAGCTTTTCAATTTACCTATTCAATTTATTTTCAAATTAAGGTTAACCTATATGATCAATACTTTCTATAATCTCAAATATTATTTCACTAAAATCCAAAATACACTCTTTCCATTATTTGTACATCTTATATATTATTATATGGTTTTTGTATTTCTTCATCTCTTTTTCAATTGATTATGTATCTTTTTAAACTATTTCCATATATTTTTAAGCAATCTAATTAAGAACTTAAATAAGAATTGATTTTCCATATGGTATTGCATATTCACATTTCAATTCTTTTTCAATAATATTTAACAAATCATTCTTCAAACATTCCAATTAATCCAAATAATCTAATATTCCAACATTATGTCTAATTGATTTAAGAGTCGAAAAATCTTTTTCAAATCCCTATAAACTCTTATTATCTCTTGTCACTAAAAAAGTTACTAATAATTTTGATAAAATATCACTATTTAAATATTATATCTTACTGTTAAGAATCTGTTAGCATTGTAACAAGATCAATCAATATATTGGTCTTTTAAACTACACTATCAGGTTATGATTTTAATGGAGTCAGTAACTTGAATATTAATAATTATTACAGAACATGATTCCAAAAATTTATCAATTTATGATTCTATTAATTATGTAGTAGGTTATTATGTTTCAATAAAACTATTTTTATTTTTCATTTTATTATTTTATTCTAATTCAAATTTTTAAATTGTTTCAGTTTATTACTCTAATTATGTTATTGCTTTATCAAGCATTTTAACAGTTTCTTCATGTTCTTTTGAAAGCTCGTTCAATTATTCAATTAGTTATAAATTTTCCTTTTCCAATAATTCCATCTTATTTTAATTGTTATTGCTTTTAACTGATTTTTTAGGATTCTACAATAAAGAAACTAATTATTGCGATTATTAAGAATTTTGCATTTATTATTATTATTAAGATTAAATTTAATCTAGTTTCTATTATAACTTTTAATTTTAACGTTCTAAAGAGATTCTCTCTTCATCTTTAGCTAACAATATAGATTAATGACTTTATAATATTTTTTGCATATATTCATTAATTGGATTAAGAATTTTAAAATCTAATTACTAAATATTATTAATTTCCTCAATATCAAGATTGTTTTAACTATTTTAGTAATTTTTAATTATTATTACAAGTTGTTCAATATATGATTACTAAGTTTTAGATTATTACACTAAATTCTGATAAGCCTGAGATTAAAAATAAATATCTTACTTGATAAATAATATTTCTTTCAGTGTTGATTTCTTAAATTTAATCTTAAATGATTTCATAATATTATCTCATATAATTTACTTGAACAATAAATTCTGAAAGTTATTCATTTGAAATAGTATTTTATAACTTTGCATATATTTCATTTATATAATTACTTTATCTCAAAATAATATCATAAATAAGTAATTCATCTTTTTATTCCTCTTTATATTGCTAAGCAATTTGATTAGTCTAATTAATATCTTTTTATGATGAGCCATTCCTTTAATTTTTATTTTTATTAATTTGCATAACTATATTTTTATCTGACTAAATAAATAAGTTTTCTGTGAATTTCTTTAGATTTTCTATGTCTTATTTATACTAAGAACTAAAATAATCTTAATTTTCTTTTTGATTATTAAGATATTAATTTAATTACTATAATTCTTGTTCCTTTTATTCTAAAATTTCCATTACTTAATTTATTGCTAATTATTGTTATTATCCTTGTTTGTAAAGTAATTCTAGATCATTTGATTTTTCTTCATTTTGCAATTATAACTATTTAATATTTTCATTTAATTCTATGATAGTATTGTTATAATTCAACTCCTATTATGCCCATAAGTTTTGGAATTTCTCAATTTTTTCTTTTTAATTCACATTAATCTGCTTTTGTCTAATTTCACATTTTTTAATGGTATCAATATTATTGCTCTCTTTTAAAAGTGTAAGCTTTTCCTTTTCAAGTATTTTATTTTATGAATTCAAATATTCATTTTCATATTTCAATCTTATAATCTCTTTTTATTGGTTTTCAATCTTGTATTAGGGAGCATTCTTACTTCTGCTGTAAGTGTTTCAATAACTTTAGTGGCCTTCTCGATCTATTCATCCTAGTCTTCAATTTATTAATATAAGTAATTGATATTCATATATTATTATATAAACTAATCAAAACCTGACACCTAATTGCTAAAGTTTTGATGAAAATGTCTATATTTTATCATCTTTTAGTTTAATTAAGTCCTAAAGTTTGTTAATTTTAAGTTCTAAAATGGCTATGATATCTTTTTAATCTTCTATTTTTTGTTCTAAATCTTATATTGTGGATTGATTATTATTAATAGAAGTGTTGGTGGCAGATGATTTTAATGGTTCTACAGTTTGATTATCTTAATAATTAATAATCTTTTCTTTTATGATCTTTAAAACTCGTTCAATAGCACCGGTTTGTGCAGAGATAACTTATTGAATATCATTTTATGTCAATTGAAAACCTAGGTTCTAAAAGACCTATTCTAAATGGAATGAGTAGTTATTACTTTTGTATTAAGAGTATTCCAATTTGATAATTTAGATTAAAAAGAATTGGCTTAAGAATAATTCTATAAATCGACTTGTTTTGGTAGATAATGATGAACAACTTCTGCCATTAAAATTCCATCTGCAAAATCAGTAGCAATATTTTTTTTTGGTCTTGAAAATGGAACAGCATCAACCCAAGTATAGAGTTGATAGAGTTCATCTTGAATATTTGAGAGATTATGTATATTAATCATATTAATAAATAAATAATAATGAATTAAGAAAAAACAGTTGAAGAACCATTACTTAGTTAAGCTAAGATGAATGAATATAAAGAAAGAGAATTTAGAGAATACTTAGTAAATCAAGATGTCACTCTTGCTATTGTTAAATGTATATTATATATATATTGTTTAATAATTTTATAGTTCTTCTTGCTTTAAGAAATGCACCCAATAAACCTGATTCTCCAAGTTAAGCACTTATTGATTACTTTAGTGTACATTAAGATACGAAAGCCCATGAAGAATTTGAGAAATTGAAATTAGATGTTGAATAATTAGAATAAGGTTAATGAATGTTATTATAACTGTATAGAAAATAATCAATTAGCAAAAGAAATAGATTCAATTAAAGAACAAATAGTTTAATAAAAACTTGAAAAATAACGTAAAGAAGAAGAAGATAGATTACGTTAAGAAGAAGAGGCAAAAAAGAATACAAAGAAACCTGCAAAGAAATGATTAATATATTATTGTAATATATATATTTATATTTTTTGAATTCAAATTAATGCACGATAATAAAGGACCTAGAGTATTTGGAAAAAACCTTGAAAATCAAGTAGATAAGGCATCAAAGATTCTAAAAAGTAAAAAAGATGCAACACTTGATGAATTGGGAGGGAAGGAAAATCTAATAAATGATGCAATTTGGAACAAGGAAGGTTTGAATAGATTAGATTCTCCTTAATTTGTTTCATTGTATTAATAAGAAATCTATGAATTTTTATATGAGAAAGAAAAAAGTATGGGAGAACCAAATTTTCAAATGTCTTAAACTAAAATTAATGATAATGTGAGAGCTACTACCGTATATTATAATATTAAAAATAGGTTAGATACATTGTCAAATTAGTTAGATGCTTTAATTTAAAGGCTGAAACCCTTTTTTAAACTGTTGATTTAATGGATTAAAGTATTTAGCTCATAAATCCTGAAATTAGAGATTTGGAGCTTATTTCATTAACATGTCTATTTATTGCATCGAAATATGAAGAAATCTATCCACCTCCATTAGCAGCTTTATTAAGATCTACTGATCTATAGATTAAAGATGTTATTGAAATGGAAAAAGAAATACTAAATAAATTAAATTTTAATGTCATTAGTGATAATACTTTGGTGTGGTTATAATTAATTGGAGAATTAATAGGTTACAATAGTAAATACTCTGATTAAATTAAACAAAGATGTATGTAAGTTAAAATCTCATCTTAATTAGGAATTTTGCTGAGTCAAGCTTAACTTCTTCATTGTTTTTGAATCACAAAAAATCTGTAATTGCTTTGAATATATTCATGGCTGTGGAAATCAATTTAGGTTGTCAAAAAACATAATTTAAATGGGAAAGACTAACTTAACATTAGAAACCAAGCAATGAATCAAAAACACTTAAATTGCTGACTTATATTTTGAAACCCAAATGAATTATACTTCATTAACTCTTAATAAATCGAATTTTATATAATCAATATCATTACTTTTTCTTCTTTTGTGTTTGTTTCACTGATTAAGTCTTATTTAGGAAAAAGATATAAAATATGGATAATACAAAGCTAATAAAATAATAATTGAAAAGAATAAACTCTATAAATGTATAAATAAAAGATTTTGTAAAGATGCCATATTTTGTAATCCTTTTCATAATTATTTTTGATGGATCTTATCCAACTAAAATAGTAATTATTAATATTTTTACCATCTTCAATAGGATCATCCTTATCTTCAAATAAATAATCCATCATTATAATTTATTCTTTTACACAATACATTTCATTTAATTCATAATTTGCAGGTAAATAATTATATCTTATATTAGTTTCTGGAATTTAAGAATTCTTCAATAACAAAATCATAAATAATAGAATTGGAATAGCTATTTTTGATAATAATTAGTAAGCAACAATAACAAATCCTCTTAATAACCCTTCAACTCTTCTCTTTACATAATCCTATTATTCTGGTTAATCTTTCAATATCAAAATCCAATCATATCCTTTAACCATATGTTTATCCATTTCTAAAGTATAAGTCATTATTTGTAATAATCCAATTATCATTATTGCAATAAATTGAAAATGAAAGACGTAATTCAAATTTTATATTAGTGGTTTAATGTATAAAGCTACATAAATTATATGTGCTATTAATTAACCAGCTATTAAATAAAAAAACTTTGATTATGCTTTTTCTGTTGTTGTTAGATTATTTTTTAATTCTGTAAAACAATTTCCAAATCTTATTAAAATTGGCAAAATACAAAATATTATAATAGAAACCATTAAAGCTAAAACAATTACAAATAAATCTCCAAATTATCCCAAAAATGACCATACTCCTGGTTGAATAAGTGTTCTAAATACAATTTCAAGATGAACAGCTAATCTTTAAAATTCATGTCTCATGTTAATATTTAAGAAATCTTTAAATCCCAAATTAATAAAGATTGTTATTAGTATAGAAATAATACAAATTACAATAGACATTTTTGTTTATTAAGAATCATATCCTCCAATAGTTGCTGCTTTAAAAATATTTCCTATTGTAAAAAATATATCATTACTTATAATCATAATGACAATGATGCCATCAAAATAAAATAACATTCCACTATCAATAACATAATATCCTAGAGTTGAGCCAATCATTTTCATTATCTCAACTATCACAAATTATGAAAATAACATATAGATAAATAACATTGTAATTTCTAAGTCATTTGCAAAAGGGACTTATTAAAAATGTTAAGCTTAACTTGATATTGTCTTAATTTAAACCAATGTCTTTATTTTCTTATCTTTACTTTCTTTAAGATCTTCACCATCAGGAGATAAATATATGGTTACCCCTTAACATGGAAACAATAAATTTGGAAATTTCTTCTTTAATTTGAATATCCCAAAAGCTAAAGCACAAAATACTACAATCTCAATTGGAAAGAGAAGCAAATCCAATTATTCACTCATTCAAGTAAATTAAAATTAAAACAATGAATGAGGTAAAATCTACTCTCTATGATTCTAGAGTTTAGTTTTAACCAAAATGTTAAATACCAATCCAAAATAAGAGAACAATCTCCAAGCCATTCTTATGAAACTTTAAGAGCTTAAATTCTTTAACTATTTTATAGAAAGATTTTTGAAGGGCACCCAAAAAGAGAGTCTACTCAATGTATCTCTTTATTATAAATAATATTTAGTTATGTGGAAGATTCAAAATGGAACATCACAAAGGACCATCGTTGTTATTTTAAGAAGGAGATAAATCAAATGATAAACTATATATAATTTTCAGAGGTTCTGTTGGTCTATTTAGAGCAAAGAAATTTGACACTTTTTAATAGTAGTAATAACAACCAATTTAATAAACATAACCAATTTAACAACTTTTAGAGAAAGTTTCAACCAATCTTAAAGAACTTAATAAATAAACAATTTCAAAACCTAACTTCATGAAAAGCTTAGCAAATTCAAAAAGATTTGCCAATAAATTAATGAGTACCTTGACATAATATACAACAAAGGAAGACTTATTAATATCTTAATAGGAGATGTCAATTTTAAATGAAAAATATGGAGATACTGTACGAATTTTAGGTTAAGGAGATGGTTTTGGAGAAGTGGCTATAATTGAAGGGACACCAAGAGGACTTACTGCATGTGCAGTTTCTCAAGATTGCTTTTTATTAATATTAAAAAAAGAAGATTTTGATATTGTGAAACAATAATTTATTTAATCTATTAAAGAGAAAAAGAATTTAATCTATACTAAATTTGAAGTTAAAGATGTATATTCTACTGCTCTATCTAATTCATTAGCATATAGTTTTGATGTATCTTGATTTAATTTATATTTAGGTTGAATCATTTTAACATAATGCTATTTTAGCAGTTGAAGGAATGTAACAAAAAGTATTTTATTTGATTGCTTCTGGTGATATTTTATTAGAAAAATTTATTGGAAATAAAAATATTAAAATTTGTATTTTAACTAAAGGATAATTTGTTGCTGAAGAAATTGTGATAAATTAAGATAGTGTTTGTGAATATAGCGCAAGAGTTTTATCTAATTAAGCAACTCTTATGATTATGAATAAAAATGAGTTTTTCTAAAAATTTCCAGAAGAATGCAAATAATAGATAAAAAGGGAATATTTTAGAAAAAAACAATTTAGAATTTCTTTTCCTGAATAAACACTTGATAAAATTGCAGATATTCAAAGTCCTAAAACATCCCCAAAGTAAACAATAAAACTAAAAATTAATCCTTTATCAGTTAGAAGTTAATAATCTTCTCGTAATTAATCTTGTCAATTAGATATTAAGGAGATTCTAGAAAAAAAGAGATCAATATATTTTCAGAAATATTAAGATAATAATAAAAAATGTGAAGATATTATTTTATTTACAGAAATGTGTTACTCACCAAAAATATGTCATACTCCTAGCTATAAGAAATTAAATAATGTATTGTAGAAGTCATTTCATTAACATCAATTAAAAAAAATAATGAGAAAAAAATTTAAATATAATTCTAGCACAGATATTCCTATTTCATAGTTATCAATATATGAAAGAAGTTTTAAATACTAATAAACACCATCTACTAATCTAGCTAGTCAAGAATTAGAATAGTGAGTCTTTTCAATTAGAATTTGAATTTCTTATATTTATATATATCTATATATTTATAATATTATTTCATGACTATTATGAAGGCTGTTATTAGGCTGCCTAAGTCCTTGGCTATTATGGTGGAACTTATTATGGTTAATGTGTTTGTTATTATTGTGGTTATGATGGTCTTGCTACTGGTGCAGGAATATATTATTATGGTTATGCAAATTAAGGAACAACTCTAGATGCTATCATTGGTTGTTAAACATATTAGACTGGTTATTAAACATATTGGACTGGTTATTAAACATATTAAGCGGGTTATTAAACGTATTGAACTGATTATTGGATCACAGGTTATTGAACAACTGATACAGCTTATTATACATATTAAGTTGGCTGTTAATGAACAACTTATCTTTCTACTGGATAATATTCAACTCTTTCTTAATATCTATCAACTGGTACATATTCTGAAATATATATTTTCATTTATTACCTGTGTATTTCTCTTAAAATACTTAGGGAATATATTCAGTTTAATATTCAACAGCATAATAATCTGTGACTTTAGTTTCTCTTGGAACATAGGACACAATTTCTTATTCTTCATATTCAACAACAGCTTTTTAATATGGAATGTATTCTATTCTAGATTCACCTTTTATTGATTGGTGCTAAAATGAAATTCAAATTTACTTAAGCAACTGGAGCTACAGGGGCAACTGCAATTGGCTAAACTTAAACAGGTGCGAATTATTAAACAGGAACAGAAGCTATAGGTGCAACAGGCATTTGAGCCACTGGTGCATATTAAACTGGAGCAACTGGAGCCACATAAGATTATCTAATCGGAGAAGCTGGATAATAAGTAGGTGGTAAATAAGTATTTGGATAAACTGGACCTGTAGGTCTTTATTATGTCTAAGGAGCTGGAGCTTATTATGGTTATTAAGCAGCTTATGGATGATTTGACATTATCGTTTAATATTTTATTAATTCAAAAATAATATTAAGACCTTTACCTTATTTATTTAAAATATATCTCAGCATATAATACATATTAATATAAAATAATACTTCATTATATTTCTGTTTTCAATATTTAAAATTACATTTACTTTTTATCATTTATCATTTATTCATCAAACCTTTTTTCTAAATTTTCAATTCTGCCTTCTTAGCACTCAATAACCAAGCCAAACTAATTTAAAAGACAATTCTATATATATTATATGTGATTATTCTTGTTTAATTTTTAAATTTTTTTATTAATTAACAGATAACAAAAAATTTAAAATAAATTTTATTCTTTCATGGATATTATATATTGTAAATTTAGTGGAATCATTCCAGATTACTAAATATTTTCCATCATCAGATAGAGTTTCATAATTATCACTACTTTAACTGTCAATATGTTCTCCAACAGAATTTAATTCATTGTTTTCTCCTAATTCAAAAAGAGAAACATATTTANGGTTATTGAACAACTGATACAGCTTATTATACATATTAAGTTGGCTGTTAATGAACAACTTATCTTTCTACTGGATAATATTCAACTCTTTCTTAATATCTATCAACTGGTACATATTCTGAAATATATATTTTCATTTATTACCTGTGTATTTCTCTTAAAATACTTAGGGAATATATTCAGTTTAATATTCAACAGCATAATAATCTGTGACTTTAGTTTCTCTTGGAACATAGGACACAATTTCTTATTCTTCATATTCAACAACAGCTTTTTAATATGGAATGTATTCTATTCTAGATTCACCTTTTATTGATTGGTGCTAAAATGAAATTCAAATTTACTTAAGCAACTGGAGCTACAGGGGCAACTGCAATTGGCTAAACTTAAACAGGTGCGAATTATTAAACAGGAACAGAAGCTATAGGTGCAACAGGCATTTGAGCCACTGGTGCATATTAAACTGGAGCAACTGGAGCCACATAAGATTATCTAATCGGAGAAGCTGGATAATAAGTAGGTGGTAAATAAGTATTTGGATAAACTGGACCTGTAGGTCTTTATTATGTCTAAGGAGCTGGAGCTTATTATGGTTATTAAGCAGCTTATGGATGATTTGACATTATCGTTTAATATTTTATTAATTCAAAAATAATATTAAGACCTTTACCTTATTTATTTAAAATATATCTCAGCATATAATACATATTAATATAAAATAATACTTCATTATATTTCTGTTTTCAATATTTAAAATTACATTTACTTTTTATCATTTATCATTTATTCATCAAACCTTTTTTCTAAATTTTCAATTCTGCCTTCTTAGCACTCAATAACCAAGCCAAACTAATTTAAAAGACAATTCTATATATATTATATGTGATTATTCTTGTTTAATTTTTAAATTTTTTTATTAATTAACAGATAACAAAAAATTTAAAATAAATTTTATTCTTTCATGGATATTATATATTGTAAATTTAGTGGAATCATTCCAGATTACTAAATATTTTCCATCATCAGATAGAGTTTCATAATTATCACTACTTTAACTGTCAATATGTTCTCCAACAGAATTTAATTCATTGTTTTCTCCTAATTCAAAAAGAGAAACATATTTATTATGCCTAACTACCAACAACTTTTTTAGTTTATTTTATATTAAAGGAAATAAAACATATATATCTGAAGAATTTTGTGATTTAAGAGTAATCTACATTTTAGGTATTTATAAAAAATTACCACTTTTATTATTTAAAAATATGTAAATATCCTTATGAATATTATGTCCAAGCTAGAAGATCATCAGAAAGAAATGTAACTCTAAAACCATAATCATCAATTGATTTATCAATTTAAGTTTTAAATTTCTAGTAATTATTTTGATCTTTTTCCCATATGATAATTTATTTATCCATACTACAAGATGCTAATTATGTTTCATTGTAATTTAAACTAATTTAATAAACGTAATTCTAATGTTTTTCAAGTGAATAACAAAATTCTATTGTATTATCAAATGAATTAGCTTTCCAAACCTTTATTGAATAGTCAGCTCCACAAGAAATTAGTTAATCTTCATTTTAATTTAAAATTAAGTTATCTATAATTTTTGTGAATTTTAAATGGATTTGAACTTTTCCAACTTTTAATGCCATAGCCTAATTCATTTTCTTTCCAACAACGAATTTCTTAATCATCAGCACCAGAAATCAACCAATTTAATTTACGACTAAACACTAAACATCTTATTAATTATGTATGTCCTTTCAAAATAATATTCTAATCAATTAATTTTCCTTAATCTACTATCCATATCTTAATATCTGATTTAATTGTTGTTGCCAAAAGTGTTCCTTATTTATTAAAAGACAGAGCTTAACAAACTTGTATTTATTAAACTTCATCAAATTAACAATAATTAATTTTACTCACTGGCAATTGAATATCGGGTTGTTTTTATTGATTTTCTGTATTTTGTTTATTAATGGAGTTGTTTCCCATTTTAAATAAATATATTAATTACATTTTTAAGATTTCACATATTACAAGTTAGATAGATAATGCATAAATAATGTAAGATAAATACCTTTAATAATTATTTTTTTTATATATCAATTTTGCTCCATTCAAATAACTAAATAAGAACTCATGGTTCAAACTTTATAAAAATTCAAATATTTTAATTGACATTATCTTAATAAAGAGGTTTGAATCATTCACTATTATAGATATTATTTTTTTAGCCTTTATATTATTAATCTATTTTCTTCTTGAATAGTATTTTTTTTTCTAATTTTTATAAATTAAAAATGTAAAATAATGCACAAGATGTCAATCAGCCATCATAAAATAACAATTCAGAATATAAGGATTAATTTAATGAATTCCTTAATAAAGCTTAGAAATCATATTTTTAAGGAAGTTCATAAGTAATCTTTAATAATTAATATTTAAGAAATTAGAATAAAGTAGTAAAATAGAGTTTGATATAAAAAAAAAAGATCAACATTGTACTGCTATTGCATTTCATCCTTAAAAAAATTATTTTGTAGCAGCAGTAGGATTAAAATTATATTTCTATCATATATTATATGGTTAAAGTTCTGATTATACAGAAGAAATGTCAATGAATTTAGATTTACCAAAATTGACTAATAATTCGAAATTATTAATTGAATAAGAGGAAATGGTTGGTTAAAATAAAATTTCTACAAAAATTTCTACAATTTAATTTACCCCTTCTCATTAAGATCAACATTATTTATTAGTTGGTACTTAAAATGGATGTTTAATTATTATAATTTATAATTATAATCGTTTAAAAAGAATACAATATGAAGAGAAATTGAAAGATTTAGAAACAAATCCTGATTTAAATAGAGAAACGTTGAGATAAAAAGTTTTGGAAGATATTAATAAAATTTAAATTCAAGCAGAAAATCTTTAGGGTCTTGGAGCAAAAGTTTAACTTAAAAAATTACATAAAAAATAAATAAGTTGTATTCAATCTTATACAATTAAAAATAATTTAGTCGAAGTATTAATAAGTAGCTATGATCACACAATTTCTTGTTTTCCAAATTAAAACATTGTAGAGGAAGAAGATTTAAAAGATTTGTATATTTTATAAGATCCTAAAGAAGCAGTTTTTTGGATTTCTGTTTCTGAAATAGATCCTAATGAAAAAGGTTATTAGACATAAAACTTGGTATCATCAGGATTTGATAATTTCATTTATGTTTGGTTAAGGAAAGCAGATGATAAGTGGCATTTTAGATCAAAATATAAGAGAAATGAATTAGGTTCAAGAATTAGCTATTTTGGATCTTAATTTGTTGTTTAATAGGTCTTTTAGAAAGATTATATTAATATCTTAATGAATTTAGGAAAGGAATCTTCTAATAAAGACGTAGGAGAGAATATAAATACAGATAACGTAAGAAGAATTTAATTTCATGATGAATACAAACCTAATTAAGTAATTTTTGATAATGACAAATTTCCATTATTATTTAACTAGAATAAATATTTAATGTTAATCAAATATGGAGAAAAGATTTATGCTTTGAAATGTAAATCCAATACTACTGGAAGAAATCAAAATTGGTCTGATATCTTTAAGAAAAAATATGTTGATTAATACTAATTTAGTCTTATAGAGAAGTTTAATATAAGATGTAGTTTAAAGTGCACATTAGGAGCACTATCAGCAGATGGAGAATATTTAGTCATTTACGATATCTTTGATAAAAAGTTAAAAGTATTCAAAGTAGAATGATGATTAATAATAATACATATGAAATGTAGAAATTAAATCTTCAATAGTATATTCATAATATTGTATTGTAAAATTTATATTATTTATTTTCGAATTTAAGTAATTTCATTAAATGATTATCGGAAAAAGAAGGTTGAAACAAATAAAACTTATTCTTGTATCTCCTACTTTAGAGAAGATTACAGTTTTATCATATTTAGTTTTAATACCATTAATGGTAGGTAACTTAATAATCTGAAAATTAGATGATGTATGAAACTTATGGATTAGGTAATGGATATTTAAATTTGTATTAAATCAAATCATAATTCTAAGTATATACTTGGCGTAATAGTACAACAGTTTAAGAGGCATTCAATTATTTGATGAATGTTTTTACACCTAAATATTATGCTAATCAATTTAAGTCTTCACATATTCCACTTTCTAATTTAATTATTGCTTAAACAAGATCTACAATATATTAATGTAATACAAATGTTATAGATTGTGAATATGGATCAGATTAATATTAGGAAGTATAATTCTAGGCTTTGGATACAAATAATTGTGTTTCTGAAAATTGTAGTGAATTTATTTAAAGTTAAAAAGCTTTTGGAGGAATTAAAATAAGTGTAGATGGACATTATTAAACATATTATGACTTTAATTATTACAGTGTTTTAAAAATAGCAGATAATTATACTAATTTTTATAGAAAATTAATTGAAAATAATTGGATTGATAATCATACTGAATCTATAGGAATATTTGGATCAATATATGATTTGAATAGCAAATAATAAGTTTAAGTTAATTTTTTATTAGAATAATAATTTGCTAAATATCCTTTATATTTATCTGAAACTTTTTTTTAAATGCCATTCTATGATTTTTAGGATACTTTACATATTTTGTTGTTTTCTTATTTAATATTTATTGGTCTTTTAAAGATATTTAGAACAATGTTAGAATTAACCTATATTTTTTCAAGATTTAATTTTGTTTTTTAATTGTATAACTTTACCTCACTTATTGTATATGTTATAGTTCACTTTTAAATTCTAATAGTTAGAGATTAAGCATAAGATGAGAATTTATTATTTTCTAAAACAGTGTTAGAAAATAATTTTAATGGGAAGATTCTTTCAGTTGGTCCAGCATTATTAATAAATGAGTATTAGACAACTGAAGATGTAGGAAAAGTATTACTTTTATTAAGTTATCCATATTCATTTGTATAATTTATACTCTTTTTTAATACTGAATGGATTTAAAATTATCATACATTATAGATGAGAACAATGCCTGGACTTCTAATTTGTACAATTTTATCAATTTCTTTTTATATATTAACATTTTTGCCACAAAGTTATTTAGATAAATAATATAGAACGGGACATCATTCTATTAATTATATTGCATATATATTTGCTTAATTGTTTTTAGATAATTATTAAGATAATGAAGTATTTTTATAAAAGTATGATTTAGGATTAAAAAAGATTATTAAGTTTAATAATTGAAATTTTACATTTTATATTTTAGAGTCTAATAGTTTTATATGTAATAGGTTTATCAATAGAAGGATTTAGAAAAGCTTCAATTTATGAAATGCCCTATTAAACAAAGTATGATAAAGAATTTATTTAAAATTTCGATAATTTGAATATAAAAATTAATAAGTAATAAATAAAAATATTAATTATAAATTAGGGTTTTGAAATAAGTTTAAAAATTATTTATTAAAGAGAAATAATCTTAAGGCAAGAAAATAAGTAGAAGAGAAGAAGATAAATAATCATAAATTTTAGATGATGAAGAGACTTTGAGTGATATGTCTGAAAATAAATCTGATAAAATTTTAATAGTTTTTGAAATAAATAATGGATTTTTAGAAGATATAAATAGATTTAAAGCAAGAAGAGATGCTAATTAATATGCATAAAAAAGAATTAAATATTCAAAATCCAATAAAGAATAAGCATCTTCTTAAAAAATTAGAATTATTTAATCTTTACTATAAAAGGATAAGGTTAATTAAAGATTGCAAGTAATGTTAAGCAAACATTGTAATAAAAATATTAATATATTATAATAGAAACTAATGAAGCTTAATATACTTAACTTTAGGAAGATTAAGTAGAGTAAAATAATGACTTCTTTTAGAGTTTTAAAGAATAAATAAGTGATTAAGGAGTTAAGATAAGAGAGTTTACTATTATAGATTAAGTCATAAAATTTTTAGAAATGTTATTAAGATTGAGACCTGAATTTTTGAGTTTGAATGCAGAATAAAGAATTAGAATAATGTTTTATATAAATTCAGATTAAGTTGAAGAAGATGATGTTTACAAATTATTAAGTTTTTTAATTGTCAATCTAGCCAAATAACATTTAAATTATCCAATCCTTGTATTTTCTTGTCATAAAGAATGGTATATTGAGAAAGCATAATATTTAAAATTGAAAAAGTTTTATAGAAATATTTTTTCTACTTTGGAGAAAGAATGTGCATTAGAATTTAGTCTGATGCAAACATCTTTCTTTGATTTTTAATTGAAATTTTCGAAAGATTAATAGTTCTATGAAAAGGATAATTAAGAAGAGATATCAAATTCAATGATTGAAGAAGGAGAAGATAAATCAGAATTACTTTGAAAGATAATTAATTTAATATTTTAATATCAAAAATGGTTTATATATTCATTTCAGTTAATTAATTATAAATATAATAAGTTTTTGTATTAAGATAATTCTTATGTAACTATAAGCATATTTTTGAAAATATAAATTTTAGTGATTGATTCAATTAAATATAATAGTTGCATCAAAATAGCCAGTGATCTACATAGCAATCATCATTAAGGAAATAAGAATTAAAAAAATGATAGGAACCATAAATGGGTTAGTAATGAATTTACTTCTTATAGTTAATGAGGTTTGATCTGTTTCAATGAAAGATTTATGCAGTTGTAGCAATTCAATGTAACCTTAAGTTTCTTCTTATTTATCAATAAATGGCAAATTTTCATCATTCATATTTTATTTAATGGAATTACAAAATTAATTAAGATCTTACTTGAGTTCATATGAAACATACCCTTATGTCAGAGATATAAAATTAAGAGTGCTTTATGGTGATAAGTAAGAATTGATAGTAAAAAAAGATAACATATCAAACTAGTTCAATAATGTTTGGCAAGTTTCTTAGTTGATAAAGAAGAATCACCTATATTAAGACTATTAACATTAAAAGTATAAATACATGATAATTTTTATAATAGTTCAACAAAGAATTAGCTGAAACATTTAATGAAGATTACATTCATTTGATGTAAAAAATTGTTCTCCCAAAAATGGAATAGATTGCTTTATTTGAAATTGATTCTAAAGATAATGATAGAGGCAAACTGTATTTTTTAGGAAATCAAAAACCCCACTAAGGTATGTAGAGTACAAAAGTAGTTCAGGTAACAAAGAGTTGCAGACATTAGGAGATCAATTTTTGAGAGTAACTTTAGAATGTATTAGGATTTGGGGAAGATGGTTTCCTTTAGATAAGATTCATCATAGATTAAGTTTATATCGTGTAGCATATGAGAGATTATACAATTTAGGTGTTTTATTTCCAGAAATTTAATATTTTGACCTTAATTAAGTTCATACAAATTTACCTTCTACTTTTCCTCCTTTATCAATGATGATGCAATTAAAAAGTGTTTTAAGTGAGCATTCTAAATCTACTACAAAAGAAATATGTAGATATTTAGAATCTCATCTTCCTGAAGAATATCATCAGACATAATATTCATCATTTGCTGAATTATTTTAGATTATTGTCAAAAAACATATTATTAAAAAAAATAAATAAGCTAGATTAGCTAATTTATTTCTTGAACGTGATCCAAAATATCAAGAAGTTAAAAAAATGGAAGAACATGAAGAATGGACTTAATTGTAAAGATTATAAATTGAAAATTAATAACTTTCATATCTTAATAATATGCATCAATAAAAAATGTAAGATTTATAAAAATAAATTATTGAAACTCAAAACTAAAATTTATTATTATCATAATATCTTAAAGAAAAATCATTATTAATAGAACGTTATGATACTAATTTCAAAGTCTTAGAAAAGAAATATGATAAACTATTTGAAGATTATAAAAAAAATCATAATTCATAAAATCCATATATTCTTGCTTCTTATGAAAAGAATGTAATTATAAAATCTCATTCTTTTTTAGATTGCTGAATTTCGTATAGAATATGGACTATCCTTTTCTGAAATTGAATGTCATAAACTAAGAGCTGAAAATGAGTATTTACATAAACAATTAGATGAATCTGATAGTATGTATGATAAAATTAAACATGATAAAGATGTATTATTAACTGAAAATAAATTATTATCAGCAAGAATATCTTAATTATCTTAAAAAATTGCTAAAGGTACAAAAGTAGAAAAAGACAACACTTAAACTTAAGAAGATTTTACATTATATAAATAAAAATCAAATTTAGTTTAATATGAATAAGTCATGATTTGTTAAAAAAGATAAATTACTTAATTAAAAGAATAATTAATAAAAATGAATGATAAAAAATATAGTGTATCAAGTTAAACATGGGGAGTGAGTACTAATACAAATTCAAGAAGAAATATTAATGAATTATAGGCATACAATCTATCATCATAAAAATAGTCTGATAATAAGAGAGCTACTTAAAGATAATCTAAAATAATTATGCCTCCTATTCTTGAATATGACCCAACCATCTTTTCAGTTAATCCTAATATATTTAATACCAGATTTAGATAAGCCTGTTTCACTTCTAAAGCTATCATACATTAAGATGAATAAATTTAAATTACAACTCTCACTTAATTGAAATACAATAAATTATTCATTACTTTATTCATTGAGAACAAATCAAATAATAAACTTTCTAATTTCAAATTGCAATTATAAGAAGTAGAATAATTAATGGTTTACATATTAGATGAAATTAAAAATGATTTAAATCCAGGAGAAATCTAATAGTTTAAATTAGAAATTTCTATTAAAGAAATACCATATATTTTACTGGAAGCTTAACTATCTTTCTTTAATAAAAATGTATCATTTGGAATCCCATGTACAATCAATAAATATTTAACTCTTAAATCATGTGAACAGATACCACAATCATTTTTTTATTAATGTAAACCTTTTTTAACTGGATTCTAAAATTCTATACCTAACTTATTACCTGAATTTGAAGTAATTAGCTAATCTGATACTGAAATTAGTGTTTTGGCTTAAGCTGAATTTAATGAAGAATTATTTGAAATTATGATATCCTGTAGAAAAAGTATGATGCAAATTAAAATGAATGGTGTTTACAATGATAAACTTGTAAAAACTATCATTTCCACTTACTAAGGTTTATTTTTGAAAAGATGATTTATATTTAGAAATAATTTTATTTCGTTTTTTGTTTTTATTTAATAAAACTAAAAAATTAATTTAAATTTATTATATTATCATAATTAATACTTCTTTTTAACTAGCTCAATCTTAGTGAATAAAATAGTTTCAATTGTTTTTATGTGTAATTATTTATTTTTTTTTTGTATAAATTGAAATTAAAATTTTTTCATTTTTTAATAACCATTTATTATTTATATTAAATTTATCGTTCACAGTATTTTAAAATCATATAATATAATTAATTTAAAAAGAAACATGTTTAGCTCTAAATTTTTTTGTGGGTAATTATTCCCAAATTGGAATGATAAAATTCGGAGCTTAAATATAAATAAATTTATTTATTGAAAATTTATTATTTTTATGTCATCAGATATAAAGAATTTAAATAATATTATTTCTTTATTCTTTGAAAATTAATGTTAACTTTAAGTATCTTTTTAAAAAATACTCTATAATTTTTTTACCTTTGAAAATCACTTATTTAATTAGTTTTTTTGAAAATGTTAAATTTACGATATCATCAAAATATTTATATTTTGAACATATTTTGTGACTTAAATGTAAAAAAATAAAATTCTTTCTCTAAAATAGTTAGAGATTAATATTATTTAAATCATGAAAATAAAAAAATTATTTTTATTCGAACTAACTTCACAGCAATTAGAATTTATAATTTCCTATCAATGGGTGAGATTAATTCATTCATTTTAATTAAATATATCATCCTATAATTGAATTTTCATTGTTTAAATAATATTGAGGGTTGAAAGTAACATCTTGATTAATAGAGATATTTTCATCAAGTAATGCCTCTGGTTCATATGGATCGGTATAAAGGATTTCTTCAATGAAAAAACATTCATTTTCATTTAGGCACATTTTCTTTTGAAGTTGGCATTCAAGATCTTTTAAATCTTCTTCTTAGGATTCTATTCTCATTACAATTTCATCATGACATCCATTTTAAGGTTTCCTGTTTCCTACCTTTAAATACTTTCTTGCATTAATGCTATCCATATGTATACTCAGTTAAAATAATTTAATATAAATTTATTGATCAATTCGGTTCTTTATAATCTAAGAATATTCATAATTAGTATAAAATATGATCATAAAATAAAAAGTTTATAATAATAAATATCTTCTTGATGCCTTCTTCAATTATATTTTTCAAATTTTGATTTAGCATATAAATAATTGATGTGAAAGTTATATAAAATAATTCTATATTTTTGTAATCATAAGCAATTGATTCAAATTCTGTTAATGACAATAACATTTCTTGTTTAGGTTTAAGTAATTATATATAAAAAAATAAAATAATAATTATTATTAATTGTTAAATAATTGAAAGTTTCACAAAGTAATGTATTAAGTTAAATACAACTTAAAATGGAATATTAAAAGATCCTGTAGACTTGTATGTGAGTATACATAAACCAATAAAAAATGCATAAAAATGGATGCCCATATAGATCATTTTCTTTACTTGAGAATGCAAAATTTATTAGCTAATAATAGGAATTTGATAAATGAAACATCCCTTTCTTCCTTAGTTTGATAATGTGCTTAAAGAATCTGCATCAAGGGAGTTATTTAAAGTTTATCATATGAAATGAAGATTTTGATTAAAACTAAAAATTTGATCCTTTAAGAGCTTAACTTTTTAAAAGATAATTAGATCTTATAGAATTTCATTAAATTAGGAAAATATTCAAATTTAGTTATTGAAAAGTAGCTGAGATTAAGGTGATGATGTGAAATTCCTAGGAACAATAATAATAATTATAAAATAAAAAATAAGAAAATAATGATGTCAAAATAATAAGAGGAAGAAGAATTATCTTAATATAATTATTTGAAAAAATTTGATATTTGAATAAAAGATTTAAGAAAGAAAAGAATAAGCAAATTTTATACCAAATGGTTGGTCTTTTTATACTAAAGAATTATGGGCTGAAATTAAAAATGCTTCTAATATGTCTATTTGAAAGATCAAAAAAAGATATAATGAAATTTAAACTTATATTTTCACATTAATCCAATGTTTAAATAGGATTTAGAAAGAGAATAAAAATATTTGTTAAATTATTTTGAAAATAGAAAAAAGATGAAATACTTAAATTTTAAAAAGCATAAATTAATTAGAAATTTGAATGATATGATTTATATATATAAATAAATGGAAAACAATATTAACTATTTCAATCTAATTAAAATTTTAATTTTTTTTAAGGTGTCTTACTTTTACTTTTTATTATACTTGAATTTGTTGATTATTTAGTTGTCTAACCAAATATTTATGGAGGAAGTGGTTTCTTTATCATTTGAGATTCATGAGTGCTCATTGCTTTTGTTTATCTAGTTAGATTTTCATCAGGCAATAATAAATCATCATCTTCAATTTGTTTTACTATTTTATTCAATTCATCATATAGTTCTTAATCAAAATCAACATAATGTGCATATTAAACATCCATAATTTAACTCCAACATGAATATAT
This sequence comes from Paramecium sonneborni, assembly GCA_905182985.1. NCBI lineage: Eukaryota > Ciliophora > Oligohymenophorea > Peniculida > Parameciidae > Paramecium > Paramecium sonneborni. Next base: position 284,648 of record CAJJDN010000036.1, on the reverse strand, counting down.
TCTAATAAATATATAATCTGATTAATAAGGAATAAATGTATGTTATTTATTAATTAATTCATTAGTTCCACAATAATAAATTTTATTAGCTTTTAATAAAGTTGAAGATTCAGTTCCAGCAGCTATATCTTAAACATTAGTCATTACAAGTTAAGGCCACTATTATTACTTTAAACTACCATTTCCTATTTATCCAGATTTCCCCTCTCCCCAAATATATAATTAACCATCTTATGATAAACACATAACATGTTATAAACCACAAGATATTTTCAATGCTTTTATATCAAAATTTTATTGAAAAGGAAACTTACCTGCTATTGTTATATTTATTTTTGTTTAAATTACTAAAAATTCATTACTAATTTAAACATCTTCTATATTTTATTTGAGTTTATTTTATCTCTCATCTAATAATTGATTATCACTTGTCAGTAGTATTAATGCATTTTGAAAGTTTCTTATTGCTTTAATATTTGAAAATAGAATTTATTTATCATTTGGTTTATAAACTTTTTTATCTTTATCTAAAATGAAGCATCTTGAATCTATTGTAATTGTATCTAAAACATCAGATTTCTCTTATTTAAAAGTGAATGATTTGTCAACAACTCCCCAAGAATATATATTTTTACCTTTTATTATTGATACTTTTTCATTAGAAACAGCTATATGAGATTTCAATTTATCTGCATGAATAATTTCTGAAAATTTTTGACACCATTCATATTTGTCAAAATTTATATTAGGGTTATGTTAAATCAATTTAATTGACAACAATTCAGTCTAAATTTCAACTTTGGGTACTCGACTTGTACTATTTCTTTTCATCATGATAGAATCAGTTATTATTTAAATTAAATAAATGTTAAATTTTATATGAAGTTGTATTAAACAAAAATCAAAATTGTTGAAACAAATAAAACTTTACACTATAAACACTTTCATCCTATTATATTTATAATGTGGAATAGGGGCTGATTAATTTTAAAATTTTATTTATAACCAAATGTCCCATTCTTAATTGTTTATTTTCATTATTATATTTAAGATGATTTTAATCAATAGAATTAAGAAACTTAATCTCCATAATATGATATTGAACATTTTTATCATATTGTGAATTAATTTCAATTTTTATTTTATCTTTGGCAAATTATATAGCATTTTCAATAATATTATAAAGTAATTATCTAAGAAGAATTTCATTTTCTAAAACCATTAAATTTTATTTTGCTTTAAGAGTTACTGATAATTACTTAGATGCTAAAGAATGTTTAAAATGAAATACTATTTATTGAATTAGGACAACTAAATTTTGTGATATTTTAGTCTAAAAGTGAAAATGGTTTGAATTAAATAAGATTTTGCAATTAGCAAAATATATATTTAATTATAAGAGTTCTTAAGCTAATTTATTTGTCATTTCAATTAAATTATTTTACTTTAAATTTTTATATAAAAGTTAAAGGCATTGTTATTAAGTATTAATCTTCTCAAAGTTTTCTTTAACACACCGTTTTAACAATTAATTTAATAGAATCATTTTTTCATTAGTTTTGATAATCAAATCATCATATGTTTTTTAAAGGTAGATGACACATAATGGTTAATCTTCATGCAACAATATAAGTTAACATAAATATTCTTAAGTTAAATGTTTAACTCTACATCTATAAGCTTAAAATGTTTTATGAAGTATAGAATCCTCTCCTACCTATTTTTTAAAAAATCTATGAATTAATTGTTCAAGATTCTACTTCCCTTAAAATTGTAATATAGAAGATTATTTCGTTAATATTGAAGTAGTTTTACCTTCTGAAACTATTACATCTCGAGTAAATCTTATAAAACTGCTCTAATCAATGATATTAAGTGTGTTCTAAGCACACTTATTTGCTTCAGAATAAATTAATTTGATATCCTTTTCATTACTGAAACATTTAACAATGGGGATTTCAATTTGATTTATTAAATTCTCTTTAATCTTCTGAGCATTTTGATGTAGTGTATACTTTTACCTTTTTTCCAATTCTTAATAATATGTCACTTGAAAAGCAAATAAAAGGGAGAAGAATGCGAATCCAATCCAAACAAGACTTACAGTTTCAATAAGTAGGCTAAGTACTAATTAAATTATGGTTGAATAAAGGCTCACTAAAAGTTTTAAAGTGCATTTCGTACCTATGGATAAGCTATCGATTTTATTTATAAATTTTACCACACTGACATTTGAAATGCAGAAGTAGTTATCATCATAATTGTTCCTCGATGCAAGGAGTTGTCTAATAAAGTAATAAGGGTAGCAAGTAATGTTTAAATTTCAATCTGATACACTAATGCTACTATATTAAGATATTTAATGGATTTTTTGGAAAGTAAAATTGCAATTATTGTTTAAACAAACATGTAGCTCCCCAAAATAATGTATAAATAATTTCCAATGACTAAAAAATAGATAGAGCCTGAAAAAGATCCTATTAACATGCTATAGAGAAGCCTTTTAAATAAATTAAAGTCTATTTTATGAGAATAAAGTCCATAATTCAATTCTTCTTATGAATCTTTAAAATTCAATGTGATATCCATTTCTTATTGATTTATTTATTTAATATTATTTCCTCATGAATAATATATATGATTGATTGATAAAATTTATAATATTATAGCTTTAATTTAATGAATCTATTTGAATGAAGTTGACTAGGAAATATTTCATTTATGAAAATTAAGCCTATAATTATTGAATTATTATAATATGCAGAAATATAAATCAATAAAGACTTGGGAAAGACTAAATAAGGTAAAGACACCAAATCCAAAATATGAATATGATAATTTGAAAGAAATAGATGATAAATTCAAGTAATTTGAGGAAAATAATGATCCTGAGTTTAATAGTCCAACATCTTTATTTGGAACAATTTTGATATAAACAGCAGTACAAGGACTATAAATGACAAATCTATTACAACATTAAAGTTAACCATTAAATAGAGTGAGTTAAAGGTTTTATTATTTTTTTATTTTTTAGTATTTTGAAGGCATTTGACATTAATCCTACTAACTTAAATTAGTTAAAAACTATGCAAGAGAGACAGTAATTAATCCTAATTAAGCAAGCGAATACATAAAGAACCAAATGAATAGTACAATTGATACTTTATTGAAAAATTGGTCAGATAAGATTTTTATGAAAGAACAAAAGTGTAAAGAAATCGATTTATAAATGAAAAAAGAGAAATAAAATAACTAAACCAAAAGACATTTCAAATGGTTGTAATTAAAAACAAAATATGAAGAATTGAAAAATAAGTTACGATAAATTGTAGTAGATAAATTAAATGATTATGAGAATTAATAATTAGCACTAAAATCTTAAAATAAGCCTTTAATGCTTAAAAATGTCTAAGTTATTACAACTCGAAATATATTTGAGAATATGGAAAAGTATGGTCATTCTAATGAGTTTCACTTTTTAAAATCTTTAGGTTAAGATAGATTAAAATAAATAAAAGAGAAACAGAATAAATAATTAAACTAATAATAAGATGAAACTAATTAGGAAGATAATACAAAACATTCTCAATATGAAGTTTTATGGAATAATTAATAAGAGTAGATCTTTACAAAATAAAGAAGCTAAACAAAATAATTATTTACGTATTATTTCTTTTTTATATAGAAATGAAATTGCATGTTCTAATTGGAATGATTTAGGATTTCTACCAATTTTACAATAAATGACTTTAACAGAAAAAAAGAAATAATAAAGAGAACATATTCTGAATAAATATACAGATGGTGAATTCTTAACAGCCTAAGAATTATAATTTTTGGCTAATACAAGTGAATTATTGAATGCTTGTTTAGATAGAGATTTCTTTTAAAAAGCTGCTAATTAAGTAAATCCAGATTTACTTTTTAATATGGAATTATCTTTAGCTGAATAAATATTAAAAGATTATGAAGAAATGAAAACAGCAACAATGAAAGCTAGATTATAGTACATAAGAGTAAAGATTTAAAAGACTAAAGAGAAATTGGCCAAAAGAGAATAAATTTTATTAAAACAATCAATAGATGCATATAATATGGAATTGAATAGAAAATACATAAAAGTATGTAAAACTGTAGTAAAACATATGGAAAGAACTGGTAAATTTGAAGAGAAAATACCAAGTGAAATTCCAGGAGCAACTCAACTTAAAGATTATTTAATGGGAAAGATTACTGAAAAGTAGTTCATTAATAAATTATATGATTATGTTGTTGAAAAGGAAAGAAGGAAATAATATATAGATTTAAATGATGATGATAATTAATTCAATTTTTCTTCTCAATAGTAATTTACAAGTTAAAAATAAATTTAACCTTAAAGTCCAAGAGTATCTTCGGTTAAAAATAAAAGGTAAGAGTATTTAAAAGTTATGGCTCGACCTAAAAGTACAATAGGTGTTTAATTTACTCAGAATATTAAAAGACATTTATTTCATCCTTCTACCAAATTATTAATTGATAAAAAGTTAGAAGCTGAAGAAAATGAATTAGCTTATATAAATCCTATATCTGCTTAATATAATAAATATGAATAAGAAAAGTTTAAACTTGGATTGAAAAGTCATCCTGCTTTAAGATAGAGAAAGAATTTTAAAAAGTTTTATTCAGGAGGTCCTCCTACTTAACCAGAATTAGAACATTGGAAAAGTCCTAATTATTAACCTACTTAAAAAGAAATAAGGGCTGCAATAGTCATTTAAAGAAAATTAAGATCTTTATTTAGAGAGAAGAAACTCAGATAAAAATTAGAAGAAAGAAGAAAACAAATTTATTATTTATTTAAAGATAATTGTGAAAATATGGTACATCAAATAGAAATGGGATAGGATTAGTAAGTGTCCTTTTTTTATCTTAATAAATAGTTAGAAAGATGTAAAGTAATTGCTAAAGATTAAATAAACTTTGGAAATATTAGAACAGATGAAAATAGTCGTAAAAACATTGAAAAAAGAAGTTTTAATTTAAGCACAGGAACTTCAACTCCAACTCCTAAAACATTTAAAAGTTTAAGATTACCTTTGCCTTAAAATAAAGTTAAAGTTGATTTGCTTTTTGAAGCAGTTCATAAAAATAGAATTATGATGATGAAACAATCTCATTTTGTATATTCTGCAAATGATGTAAATTCTTAAAATTATGATGGTATTACTCCATTACATATAGCAGTTTTAAAAGGAAATTAAGATTTTGTAGAATGGTTAAATTTTATTTAATTTTATTAGGTTACTTATTAATGGAGCTGATCCTTATATAATGGATTAACAAAATATCACTCCACTTGATATGGCAAGACATTATAATAAAACTAAGGTAATATAAAATTTAATTAATTATATAGATTATCAGACTTTTTGAATAATATAAAAAAATTTGAGATGATGTTTGATTAATAAATGTATTTAAATCATATTTTCTTCAAAGGAACTTTCTTTCCAGCTTTAAGTGATTCAAAATCATTTCTTAATTCTTCTAATTCATCATCAATCTTAAAGATTTAAGTTTCAAGATTTTTCTCCTTTTCTCTCTCATTATTTGATTAAGCCCAGTAATAATGTTGCTAAATTTATAATAATTTATTACTAGCATTTCTCTTCTTTGTTTTCTAAGTGATTCATATTTATCTTCAATTTTATTAAGTGATGATCTTTTTCCAAAATATGAAGTAGTCTTCTCTATAGTTGTCATTAACATATATATGACAACTAAAATAAGAGTGATTCCTAATAGCGCATAATTCTGCATTTTTATTTAATTATTAAATATTTATATATGAATCGAATTAGAGTCCTTAGAAATTTGACAATCCCTAAATTATTTACTAGAATCACCTGTTTAACTCTACCTTATTTTATTTATCATAACTATCATAATAATCATATCCATTGTTTTAATTAAGGTAAAACATATCTCCATTACATTTTCCAGTTCTACAAATGAATTAAAAAATCTATGAACAAAATATACTTGGAAATAATAATGATTATTTCTTCTTAGTTATATATAAGGAAGAAATAGATGGAGGATATGGTGAAAAAGAAGCTATTGAAGCTGCCAAATAATTATAATAAATTATTGATAAACTATAAATTAATTGTATCTCATTTCTATATCTAGGTCATATTTATACTGTATCTAAAACTTAATTAAAAACTATCACCTAAGCAATTCAAAAAAAATAAAATGTTTAGATTTATGAACCTGAGGATTTTAATTAAATTGAAATCTTTTTTAAAACTCCTCATTCCAAAGATTATGTTTACATTCCTTTTAAAAAACACAACTTTTATCAAGAATTTAAATAAGATAAAATATTGTAATACCTATAAATCACAATAGAACATAAGTTTCAAGATTCTTTGATTTGTGCTAAACAGTTACAACTAAAGAATAGTTCCAATCAATAATTTTAGAAAACTTATATTTATTAGACTCTCCTGTTTTCATTAAGTCTAATAGTAATGATTCTTAACTTCAATAATTTAAAAATATATCCTTTCAGTTTTTAGACAAAAAAACTGTAAACTTAAATTCAAAATTCATTATTATTGATAATAAAGAACTATGCTAATCTTTAAAATTAAAAGATGATGATATTTTATTGTTGAGAAATGATATCTTACAAAAATATTACAATTGTATTATCAATCAATAAAATGAAATAATACCCCAATTAATAAATAAGTCTTAACTTGACAATTTAAAATATGAATCCTTTAATGAATGGAGATAAAAACATAATACTCTTAAATCAGATACAATGACTGATTAATAGAATTTATTAGAACAATTCACTTTTGATCTTTAGCAATTTAGTTTACCTAGAGTTTTCTATTTGAAGAACAGGAAAAAATCTAAAATAGCAGCATTTGTCAGAAAAGTCAAAAACCCTTAAAATCCAGAAGGTAAATTAGTTGTAAGTTTGCAATTAGATCCTAAAGATTAAAATAGACTAGATGTATACTAACTTTTATTATCTTTATTAGAATCATCAAAGAATATCTTTATTCTTTAAACTTTATGAATAATATAAGGATAAATTAGAATTTGTAATTTCAGCAACTAATTAATTAGAAGAATTGATGCCTCACTTAAATAAATTTTAAAGCAAGTTTGTTCTTTTTAATATTTTTAAATAAATTCCTTATTCTAAACAACCATTTCCATAAACTGCCAAACTTTATGAAAAATATTTCCTTAAAGACACAAAATTTGTTGAGCGATTTGAAGTATTAGATTAATAATTGAATAATTTACTCTCTTAAAGTCCTGAAAGTAGAATAATTAATATTGATTATCTATCTTAAGATCTTGATAAGATTTAGGAAATTAATTTAGATTATTTTAATTTTCTTTAAAGCAGCAGAAATAACAAAAAGCAAATTATTTTATATTATTAGAATGATGCAATGACAGAAGCATTACTTACTATTTTGAAAGATTTTAAAACAAAGTACATATAATCTAATATTTTAAGTTTAAATATATATACATTATCTAGTTTAAATTAGATACCAGCACTTTATTCATCTTTTCCGAATTAGAATGTTTTGATAGTAAATAATTAAGCTATAGGATTTCCAGAATTGATTGATGCAGATTTAAATGAGTTAAGAGAAAAAGTAGAAAGTTTAGTAAAGCAATATATATGATTATAAATAAAATTGATCTTTTGTTTAAAATAAATAAAGATAGAATTAAATATTGAGATAAACAATCTTTTTTTTATATAAAATTAAATTGAAATTATTTCATAAAAATAATTTATCAGTTTTTAATTTTTAGATAATTGATAATCCTGTTTACATAATTTAAGTAATGGTAGTTTTCCTATGTTTATTGGAATTTTTTTAACTCCTATAAAATAATATATAAAATAAAATACAACAAAATCAAAATTAGCGAATAGCTAACTCATTTTTTTGCTGAATTATAAATAGAAAGAAAGTATTTTTTTTTCTCCTATTCTCAAAATTAGGCAATTTCTTTGATTAATTGTTAATTCACAAATTTTGAGTATTTCATTATCTTACTTAAAATAAATAATAATATATACTTCTAAAGTAGTTGGATATTTATTTAATGCATGAACACAAATATTTTCAATAAGATTCCACATATCTAATTCATTTTAAATTCCAACAAAGGAAATTTTGGTAGGTTTAAAATAAGAGTTTTTTCCAAGTAGATTGAGTAATTCATTTTCATCTTTAATTAAGAGGAATCTAATATAACTCATGAAATCCAAAATATTTACATCTATAAATAAAAAAGATAGAATACCTTCTGGATCAATAACTAATCGAAAGGATTTTGGTAATTACAAGGTTTCTTTAATTAAAGCTTCTTTAAATGAAATGAGTGTAAAAGGTCCATCTGGATCAACTTACACATTCACTTCATTAGCATTATTATCTTCAACAACGAAACCATAATTTAGTAAGAATCTTGAATTACATTTACTCCCATAACTATCAAAAATCATTTAACCTTTTTCAATATTTTCATCAGTTTCAATAATAAATCCTTATTTTTCATCAGAATAACACCAAGATGTTAATTTAGGACGTTTATGATTAAGCATATCTGCAAGTGGAACAAAAGCATCAGTTTTAACTCCTTTTATATTAATTCCAAAAATTCTACTGCTTGCAGTCATTCTAGCCCAACAAAATTCATCAAATGAATATTAAAGGAATTCAGGAGCTATTTAACAAATATCAGAATAATCTTTTTTTAAATCTATAATTTTATCTTTAACTTATTCTAAAATATTTAAAATATATAGTACTTAAAAAAGGAGAGCCTTTTAACCATTGTAAATCATTATCATTAAAAAAGATTGGAAAAGAAGAATATTATTTTGGAAGTACATCTAAGTAAGGTTTCCAAAACGAATCTTGTTTACTTTTTTCTTACAATAAAAAAGTTGAAAGAAAAGAGTGTTTTGGAGATAGTAAGTCAAGTCTATATTGAATTATTTTTTTAGCTACAGGTGTTTCTTTAGCCATTTCTAAAGTTATCATATGAGATTTAGGAACGAAAAGGATGACTTCTTTTGAATTTATAGGTTTTCTTGCATTGACACCTCTATAATCTTCAGCATAACATTCAATCTTAATTTTAGGGAAATGTGCTTATCCACTCTTAAGCCATTCTAAAAGTCTTTTTTATCTATCTAACTCACCTGAATCAATTTAAGACTTATTTTAAAATCACTATTACTTAGAGAGCTAATGATTTATAATAATTCAATTATTTCTCAATTTCTGTACTTTAATTATCTGTCTATTACAAACATTAAATAGCATCCTAATTAAGATCATATATAGATACTTAAATATAACCCATTTCATAAAGAATCTAGGCTTTATTTATTAAGGCTTTAATATAATTTGGATTTAAATATAAAGCTCTATTACAATCTTAAAGTGCTAACTCTAAATCATCCATATAAAAATATGCTTAAGAACGATTATTATAGTAAATTGGATTTTCTTCCATCTCTATTAACTATTAAAGGTTATACTTACAAATCCCTTTTGTTTATATAGCTAATGTTTAATCTTATTCATTATTCAAAAAAGCTTTGTTTCCTTCTTCCTATTAATTTATTTATTAGAAATTACTTTGAGCTCATTAGAATCAAACTCATTTCGTTTAGTTTTTGGTGGCATTAAATAATTATAATTAAAATTACTCTTAATAATTTTCATTCATCACTTATGTTGTTTCTTTTTATTTAATTATTCCCATTCTTTTTTCAGATCTAAATCTTCTAATTATTACTCTATCTCATCTTCTTCAATCTCTAAAAGTTCTTCATAATGAAAGTTAGGAACGAATCTATGAAAATTTTCCAAGAATCTTTATATAAACATTATTGCCTTATTCATCTTTTCCAATGGATTTTCACATTCATTAGAAAATTTCACTAATGAAGGTGTAATTAATATCCCTAATGATTTTAAATTCATTTTATTTTATCCTTCAAATTTAGCTACTTCTTATAAAAATGAACAAATCATATAAAATATTCTAGCATTTATCTCTGATAAATTATTGATAACATTAAATGCATTTAATTCTTTTTAAAATACCTAATCACAGTTTATTAAAGAAATCTCTAATTGACTCAAATACTATTTTAATGTACAGGCTACTAAATGAGGATTTGCATCCTTTATTCTTGTAAAATTATAGCCTTTAACTTCATTTAATAGTTCATGAATTTCACTATTTATAGCACATTTTCTAAAAAGCCCTTCATGCTACATATTATTTTTATAATATTTCAATAATTCTTATAAAATTATTGGCACTCCATATTTGTTTAGTTTTTCATTCAAAAAACTATTCTTTTTCTCTAAACCTATTAAGATATTACCTATTTCTTTTAATGATTCTATTCTAAAAATGTTTTTCTCTTTATATTCATCAACTTAATTGTCTCCTAAAATAAAAATAGAATGCAATTTTGGAGCCTTTCTAATTATATCTAATATCAAATTTTCTTTAATAAATTCAAATAAAGATACATATTTAATTATTATAACTACTCTTAAATAATAATTAGTACATACTTATTGACTGAAATATTGAGACAATCTAATAAATACTCAACTGCAAATTATTAGTAGGATTCTTCATTAAGATATATTTTAAGATAGTTTTATTCTATTACAGTTTCTATATTGTAAGACTTTGTAATTATATTTTCTTATCTAATATCATTCATTAATATAATTATATAATAAATTTAATTTAAATATTTTATTATTTCATAATCTACATATAATTTATACAAAATATAGAACTTTAAAGAATTTAGATTACATAGAACAATAATAAAATTAATTGTACTATAAAAGAGAGAATAATTAATTTGAAGTTAAACTTATAATTTATTATACTACTTAATTTCTGCTCATTTTTATTCAAGTATTTGAGTTTATTGCCCTTATAAATTAATAGATTCATCAGTTCTTAATTAATAACAAAGAACATAGGCTGATTTTGTTACTACCTAAGATTCACTTATTTCTCCAACATGAGAGTCATCAAAATTATACCATTTTTTTGTAAACTATCATATTTCGATATTAATACTTTATTTTTAGCACAAGCTGTGTAATGACCTCCTCCTAATCCACCAAAATGATTAGAAACAGCATATAAATCATAAATAGCTTTCTGTTTGTTATTTTCACCATTTTCATCTTCTGTTTCATTTTCATAATCTTGAGGTGTTTTTGAGTTAATTAGATAATCAGTCATATCAAGTCCATTTATTGGAAAGTCTACAAAGGTTTCAAGTTTTTATTTAAACATTCTATTTGAAGCTTTAAATCTTTTCAAAGTGAATATTAATATTTAAGGGGCCTATTTTGATATTTAATAAATTAAAAACCTTATATATTTGCATACTTTTATAAGCTTAGACATGCTCTTGACATTCTTTGCAATACCAAGTATTTTCTGCATTCAATTATTCTGGTTATTATGAGAATTATAAACAATCAGCCAAACTCACACTACCAGAATGTTGATTTGAATGACCATGATTCTAAAATGGAAATTTTTATTATTATGGTTGTTCAACTAAAAATATTTGATTTTACATATTACTTTCTATTTTATTGATAGTACTAATATAATGATCAAAAACATCAGCTAATTTAACAGTTTTAAATGGAGATTATTTCCATAAAATTATTATTTCAAAAGTGTTTTGGAAATCTGAAGTATGAAGCTTATTTTTAATTTCATCAAGTTTTTCATCATCAAATTACACTTCACAATCATTACAATTTTTATTTGAGCAAAATGAACAAGGATTCCAATAATTACTATTAGATTTGTTATAAAGACTATAATACTAATAATTAATTTAAATATTACTTTATTCATGACATCTTTTTCATAGTTTAAATTATCGTAATCAGCAAAAAATACCTTTAAAAATTAAAATATTTTAATATGTAATTATTTCCTTGTCATTGATCCATCAAATATAAAGAATCCATTTGAAAAATATGATTTTTTTAAAGAATCTAAATATTTATTTGTAAACTAAATTGGAAATTTATTAACTATTTAAGCTTCTTCATCTAAAAGATTTCTGAAGCACAATTAGGATCTTTTGGCAATTTTTCGTATTTCAACAATTGATCTACTTTCCCTTAATAATTCTAAAGGTGAATATTGATTAGTAATATAAGCAATAAAATTTGATGGTTAAACCTTCAGTTCTTCTCCTAAAAATTGAAAATAATCTTTTAAAGATTAACTCTTATTTTTATCAAATGGTATAATTTTACTAGTTGAAGTAAAAAATGTATCATAAAATTTAAAAGAAATAGTTCTTTTTTTCTAACTTGGTATTCCCAATTGTACCATCAAATATGGATCGAAAGTGATGGATAGCCTTTCGCATTTTGGACATTTTAATGTAGATTTGTATTATCCATACATAAGATCAACTACTATAGATTGATTTCTTGCCAAGTGATTTAACCAACTTTCTTTTGCAACAACAAAATCAGTTCTTCCATCACTATCTTTGGTTTCAACATATGGTTTTTTCTTGACTCTATTCAAATCCTCATGAATTCCATCTAAAACAAAAGTAATTAATTCAGAAGAATCATGTTAATGATATCCTTTAAACATTGGTTAAAATTAACCAATAGCTTTTTTATAATTTGTTGGTGTTACAACAGCTTTCTCTCCATACCATAATTTTTTTAATAAGGATCCAACTCTTTTAACTAAATAACCCTTTGTTCCTATAGGATTATCCATATTGATTTCATCAAAGTATTAGTTCCTTAAAAAATACTCTGTTAATGGAAATGTGTTAGATATACATTAAGTACCACTATTCATAAAACATGTATTTCCTAAATTACTTAGACCAGCTAGACCTCCAATTGAGTTTGGTTGTTAACTCAAACCTTTTACAGTATCATCATCAGATCCAAACTTATCACATCTCATGCTGTGATAGTTATAATCTTTAGTTCTACATTCTTATGAACAATATGCAACTTTTCTACATAAACATGGATGATTAAGTATTTTCACTATTTAACAGTTCTCACACTTACCTTCTACTTAGACAGCTTTATTACGAATACACCAAGGCTTTTAATCATCTTTAAACTATTTAATTATTATTAAATTTTTACTTCTATAATAATCAAATGATGATCTAAAATACCTACATCTTCAATTGTATCATAGATCGAATAATGAATAAAATCACCAATGAAATCAAAACTCATTTCGTCAAAATTCTCTAATTCTCCAACTTACTTTTAAATATCTGCAAATAATGCTTTAAAAATATCCTTTTAATCTGATTTATATCTCCAAATTCTAATATTGTTATCTTTTGCAAAATTTCCAGAGAATGTGTGAACAGTCCTTGAAAGTAAACTATAATAATCTTTCAATTTCATATTTCTATCAACTTATAAATATTCTTAGTCAAAAGTTTATTTTTGAAACCTATCCAATGCAATCTACTTTATTACATTTGGATAAAGCAATGTACTTTTAAACTCGAAAAATATCATCAAATAAATACTTTCAATAAATTTATTGCTACTTATTTATCCTTCCCTAATCCATTTGACATTCTTACTATTGGAGTACCATGATAATATGTTGTAAAGAATTTCCAAATTTCTTTATCAATAATTATGTAGTCTATATTTTCTTATAGATTTTCTTTCATGAATGTATTCCAAGGATGATCCTTTAGAGGAGAATATTTGAAGCATTTTTCAACTCTATCCTCTAAATCTATGTTTATGTGTTCCATATTTAGTTTTCCAAAGTTTTTACCTGGATGTTTGTTAGCCAATATTTCTTCATATGAAACATATTCCTTCCATTAATTAAGCCACCTAAATAATTCATTTAAATACTTCATGCTCAAAATATAAAATTAATCATTTTGATCCTATTTAAATCTCTCTGGAAATGAATCTATTAACTTCTTGTAATCCATCACATGTCTTTTAAGTTTATCAGCAACTTGTTAAGACACTTTTATATCGTCCTATTTATCATCACCTATTGATTAGTACATTTTAATTAATTAATTATGTAATTTATTGGACTTTCCTGATAAATACTGAAAAATATATACATTCATCCCAATGTAAAATTTTTCATAAAATAGTATTATTTTTAATCTCATTTATTTTTGCTTCTAGAAATCTTTTTTAGATAATATCTAAACAAAAATCCTTTCATTTTGATTGATTATAATTTTCTATTTTACAACATTTTTATTCATAAATTTAAATAAAAAAAAAAAGTTTATTTTTTTTTTTAATTGAGTCATAAATTTAGAATTTTATAAATGTCTAGAAATAAAAAATATTGATCATTTAATTCAGAAAATTATTGTTGATAATATTATTTATATTCATAAATTATACTGATCTATTTTTCATGTAAAAAAATTAAAATTAGAATCTCTTATACTTCCCTCTAAACCAAAATTATTAGTCATTTCACATCAAAGAATTGTATATATTTATAATTTAATTCAAAACTTCTCTCTAATAATTATAATGATTATCAATAATGATACTTTTGAGATGTTTACCATAATTAAAGAAATTTACTAAAATGAAAACCAAAGAGTGTATATATCTAATAAGAAAGATCAATTCAAAATAATTGTACTAAAAGTCGATATAGGTAATCAAAAATATCTGTATAATGAATACATAATACTTGACTAATTGAAATATGTAGAGGGAGTGCCAAAAGTACTGAACTGTGGTTTTGCTGCAAATGAAAAGTATATATCATTATTATATGAGGTTTTATTATTCTATAGACTATTATGAAAAATCAGTTTCTGATATTTTGAAGAAAAATGGAACTTTAAGCCTACAATCAGTATTATCAATTGGATTATCTTTACTTCGAATTTTAAGTGGCATGCATAAACACGAAATTATTTATAGCAATATATGTCCAGAAAATATTGTTTTTTCAAAAGAAGGAGCAGATCATGATTCTAAACTGCATTTAATTGGTTTTGGCTAAGCACATCTGAAATATGACAAACCAAAAAAAATTTAAAATAAAAATTTTTTGCCATATCAATCCTGTAAATCACATAATGACTGTTTAAATTCTAAGACAGGTGATTTAGAAAGTTTGGGATTTCTAATTATAAAATTAAGAAAAGGTATAGTTTATAAATATTCAAAGGAATATTACCATGGGAAAATTTGTCTCAATAATTGATGGCAGAGAAGAAAGTAGAATGCTTGAGATCAAATGAATTCTTTTAAGGATTACCATAAGAATTTAAACTGTACTTTCAATAAATCAAATCATATAATGATGAACCAAAACATTAATATTTAATTAAATTACTCAATGCTATTATGCTAAAGTATTGCAAGACAACACGACATTGTATACAAGAACTAAATTAATTAACTCCAATAATTGAAGCTTCGTATGAAACAGATTCATCAATGGAAAGTTTTTATCTCTCTCGACGTACAATAATGCTTTCAAATGCAAGTAGTGTAAATGTGTTGACAAATACAGAATTAGATTCATCTATCGAAGAAAAGCTAAAGAAATTAAAATTGATATCTAAATAATATAAACTAATCAGTAACTTATGAATATGTATATATAAATAACTTTCTTATTAATTTAGTACCAAATTATTATACTTTTTTTGGATACGAAAATCATAAGAATATAAATTCTAAATTTACAGCAAACAGTTGATTCCTTATAATAGTAATAAATTATAATTAATAATTGAAAAGCACGAGAGAAATATTTTTTTTATTTAAATGGATATTGACAAATAATTAGATATTTTAAGAAATGGTAGATGTTTAAGTGAGCGAGATACTCATATGATTTGTGAATATGTAAAAGAAATTCTAGTAGAAGAAGCAAATGTTATTTTTGTGCAAACTCCAATTTAAGTATGTGGTGATATTCATGGATAATTTTTCGATTTATTAGAACTCTTTAAGGAAGGAGGTGAATTACCAGAAAAGAGATATTTGTTTAATGGAGATTATGTAAATAGAGGGTAAATTGTATAGATTATAAAAGTTATCATTCAGTTGAGACAATGCAATACTTACTATGTTTAAAGATAAAATATCCAAAAGAGATTATATTATTAAGAGGAAATCATGAGTCTAGATAATAAACTCAAGTTTATGGGCTGTATGATGAAGTATATAGAAAATTCGGTAATGCTTATCCTTGGTAATACTTTTGTGAAATATTTGATTATTTGCCTTTATGTGCTTTAATAGATTAAAAGGTATTTAGCGTTCATGGAGGATTATCACCAAAAATAAAGAGAATAGATTAAATTAGAACAATAGGTAAAAAGAATGAGAAATTGAATAGATAGAAGAAATGCAAAGGAACATGAAGGTCCTATGTGTGATATATTATGGTCTGATCCAGAAGATATAGATGGATGGGCAGCAAATAATCGTGGAGCAGGGTATTAATTTGGTAAAAGTGTTGTTAATGAATTTAATCATATAAATGATTTAATATTGATTGCAAGATCTCACTAATTGGTAATGGAAGGATATAAATATGAATTTTTAGTAATGATATATTATATGATAGAAAAAATTAGTGACTGTATGGTCAGCTCCAAATTATTGTTATAGATGTGGTAATAAAGGATGTATAATGGTATTAGATGAAAATTTAGAATAAAGTTTCTAATTTTTCGAGGAATCATGTGATTCAAAATTATAGGTTTATGGAATAAAAACTCTACCTTATTTTTTATGAAATTTTATTTGTAATATAATTTAATTGAATAATTAATTATAAATAGATAATTGGTATAATAAATTTATTTAATGAAAAAGATAGCAGGAAATTTGTTTGATTATTAATCTGCAGGTCAAGGATATTTGCTGAAATATATTCAAACATTGTAAGAAACTGAGTAGAACAACATTATACATAAATTACAGAAATACGATATTAAATAATTGTATCAAGTAAAGAGTGTTTAGAAGTTAGGTTTATCAATAATTCAAAGCAAAGATGGTATAGATGACACCATATGAGCCAATAAGATGTTTGGAGTTTGTAGAAAAAGACGAAGAGATAGGATATACAACAATAGCAGAGGGCAAACGTATACGGCAATCCTCACTATTTAGTGGCAATCGTATTGAGTGCTTAGCAAAACATTAATTTGTTAGACATCCAGTTACCTTCACATAAGAGTTTGCTTCAATTGTATTGTGAACGAATTTGGAGTCTTTAGAATGTTGTCAAACAACATTGTGGAAAATGTTTACCAATACTGATATTCATTATGACCGCCGATTTTAATCATGATATGATTACTACCTTTTTTTAAGACAATAATCATTTTGGTCTTTAATAAGATCAAATCTTTTTTATTTAATAAGATAAATTACCTTTATTTAATTTAGAAGGATAAATTCTTTTTACCAATTAATATTAAATTTTTGATGAATCTTTTGGCAGTGGATACATCTATTTAAATCAATCAGCTTTAGATACTATGAAATTTTTGGGTATTACCATTCTTCATTTATGTACAATGGAAAATGTACTATGTAAATTTGGTGATCCTATTTGGATTGGTGCATTTATTCGAAATTAATTATATTTGAGTTCCAAATGTGTATAAAAACGCGGTGTTGATGAAAATCTTGGAATAATTGTTAATCAAAATAATTAAGGATTATAATATAAAGGTATATTATTTATATATATTCAAAAGAGTTTGATGAAATCTCTTATAATGATTTGGTAAAAAAAGATAAAAATGGAAGCTTAGCTAATCCTGATGGAGTCATTGGTTAAATTATGTGTTCCTTAGATTATGCCCTTGAAATTTGTTGCAAATTTAAAAAACATATTTTGTCTAAGTAGAGATTTACAATCAAACTAGTTTCCATATTCGATAAAAGAAATGTACATATTTTGATTACATAACGTCCAAATTAATCTAACCTTTATCAAAACCTAATGCTCTTAAATTTGAATTAACATACTTTGAAGCTGTTCCTTATTGTCCAATTAAATAATTTGCATTATTTAGAATCAAAAGAGAAGATGAATATGCTCCTATTCTCAATCCTTCAAATGAAATCTAAGATACTATACACACAGCACGTTAAGCTTATATGAGTAGAGATTCAAAATGGCTCACTTAATTAGGCTATTAAATTAATTCAGAAATTGAGATCTCTCCTAAATTAACTTATTTTGGAGAAGGATTAGAAGAAGTAACTAAAAAATAGATTAAAAATAAATCATAAATCCCTCTTATTCTTCATAGTGATAAATAAATAAGAACTGTTAGAGTTAATAGTGTTCATAATTAACAACCTTAAACTTCACCTAATAAATATAATTCTTAAACTGTAAATACTTAAAATTTTTTTTAACAAAAAATGAGCATTCATTAAAGTTTGAATCATCTTAAATAACCAATCACCAATTCATTAGTTACTCCTCCATCTAGTAATTAAAGTTTTCAACTTTCTGGTCGAAAAAGCATTGATTAGAAACCAAATCGATAGACTGATTATTAACATAGACCTAATCTAAATTAATTAAACAAACCTTTATATTATGTACCTAACACATATTATTAACCAAAAAAATGATTTGATAAAATAATTTTATTATAATATTTATTTATCATAATAAATTATAATTTTATTACACTCTCTCCCAAAACTCTTCTGATGCCTAGCTCAACTGAATCTCATACTTAATCAAACTCTAAGCCAATCTATAATAGTTTTACTACTTTTCCAACTAGAACTAAATTGAATTCTTACCTTAAATTTATCAATTTCTATATATCCTAACAATACAGTAAGTATATCACAAATAAATTACATGTTTTCAATATCCTTACACACTTAATCAATCTAAAATTATAATTTTGCTATTTAATCTTCCTTCTTTGTTGTACTAAATATATTTTTTATGGATGCCTTCCCTGCTAATACTTCTTATAATTAAATTTAAAGTTCCTTCTATTTCTATTCATAAAACACCTTTTGTTATTCATATTTCTCTCTCTATGTCATAGTTTCCAAAAATGCTCTAACTTATTTTGACTCTTTCTTTATTTCCTAATATAACGATTGGAATTCATTTAATTATAACAGATTTATGTAATTATTTAACAATTAAGATGGGTACTCATCATTTTTGATACTCTATATTACTAATTTATCTTAACTTTCACTAAATTCTAATAAGACATGCTATTCATAGTCAGGCAAATAGTTTTAAAGGAAATTAGTTAATTATTCCTAAAAAGTTTATCTAGCCTATGCTATATTTCTACAATATTGTTATATTTTACTTTGCAATTTATTTAAAATTTTCAACCATTGGATTTACTCTTTTTAGAAATTAATGAAAATCTGTTATCTTTTGAATTAATTCTCTATTGATTTCTCTCTATTCCTATAAGAATAAAATTTACTCCAGATAGATCTGTAAAAGTGTCCTAATATTTGTTTATAATTTCGTCATAAGTCAATTTTGGTACTTATGTAAGAGCCTAGATTTAGTATTGAATTACTTTTTCAATATCTCCATTGGTCTTTATAAACAATTAAAATTCTTCAGAATACCAAAAGTATTTGGATTAAGCCATAATTCTCATCCAATCTTATAAAGAACGCATTCTATCATCTATGAATTTTTAATCCATATTTCCCTAAAACTGTTATTATTTAAAATACAATAGCTTTTCTAGGTGGAAGTGGTGGTATATAACATCCAGGCCATTTAATTATAAGAAATTAACGAATTAGTCGGAAATCACTAAACCTTCTTATCACATCAAATTATCCGTTCTTATCCATTCCTCGAACTGAATACGTAGTGTATTTATTAAGTCCAGATTAAACTTTTGGATCGCTTACTTCAACTGAGATCTTTTATAATCTCTAAATCGAAATATTATACCTCGAAATCATCTTAGTTCATGTATAATATTATATAAATTCATTTTCTATGTGTAACTGAGTGATATAATTGTGAATAAAACATGGTTGCCAAAATTGCTGCTCCGATTGGTCCTCCTACATATATCCACATATTAATCATTTAATCCCAACTTTTAGCTAAACAATCAAATACTGTCAAACTTAATGCTGCAGCTGGATTTAGAAGACTATTACTAGATGTAATTGTATATCTATCAAATAATCTAGAATTTTACTCTCTGCAAGCATAATATATACAGGATAAAATTACTAATGTTGCAATCCTATTTTAAGTTAATGATGTTTCTTTAACAAAGCATATTAGAGTAAAAATCAAAAATATTGTGGATCCTATCATTTCTCCAAATAATGATGCTGCTAATTCATTTATTGGTTCACTAACTTAATTCTAATTTATTACTCCTCTATATATGGGGCTTTGTCCATATTCAATAATAAAAATGATAATGCAGCTCCACAAAATGCTCCTAAAAATTGAGGAAGAAAGTAAAAAAACATTGTACTATAAGGAATTCCTCCACCCAAAGCCATTGCTAATGTTATTGCAGGATTGAAATGACCTCCACTTAATCTACCAAATACAAGCATACATCCAAATAATCCTAATGCTACTTGATATGCTTCATTCCTATATTTTTTTAATTTACTTACTAGCTGCAAACACTTATATATACTAAAAAGAATGTTCCTATAAGTTCAAAAATGAAGATGTTCTTTTTAGAAATTGATTGTTTTTGTTCTTCTGTAATTTGTTCCATAAAAATATTAAAAAAATTTTTAATTAAGATTTTAATACATGGGTGTAAGAGTCACATATCGTAGAAGAACCAGCTATAACACAAGATCAAATAAGATCAGAAAAGTCAAGACTCCAGGTATTTAAATCCATCTACTCTAGGTGGTAACGTTGTGGTCTAATATCCAAATAAAAAGACAAGTGCATCAACGTGTGCAGATTCTAATTTGAGTGTTGTCTTAAATGGTCTTAAAAGAATTAGACCAACAAAACTCAAATAACTTTCTAGAAGACAAAGAACAGTCTCAAGACCATATGGAGGTGTATTAAGTGCTTCAGCCTTAAAAAATCGCATCATAAGAGCATTCCTTGTTGAAGAGGTCAAAATAGTAAAGTAAATCAAAAAATGATTCATCATACATTAAAAATTTATCTATGAGATAATTTAGCTGCTTAAAACAAATTAATTTCAATAATCTCATCTTATATTATCCTTTTATTTATATCAATAAATCCAATTTAAAAGAGAATATATCAATATTTCATAATAATTAATCATGTTTTTTTTTATTTGACAAAAAGTATTGTATTTATTCCATTTTTCAAATGAGTAATTAATGATAAATGGTGATCTTGTAAAAATTACTATTATTAATAATATAAAAATTCTTTTGAATTTGGAAAAAAAAAAATAGAATAACAGTATTGATTAAATTTCCTATTATTTATTTTTATTAACGATTATATGATTAGCAAAATGATAATGGATCGCTAGAAGAAAACGTAAAACATTGATGAAAACGAATTGGATTCTTTCAATCGATATTTATAGAGAGATAATCAACCTTTAAATTTGGGCACTTAACTCTCATATTCTAAAATTAAAGTAAATGTAGGAATGCCAGTCATAACTGAGTAACAAAATGAAACTCTTGGAAATACTCATCAATCAACAGTGTAACAAAGCAAAAATTAATCCCCTTAAAAGAAAACTATTGGAATGGAAGACATAAGGTTGAATATTAGAATAGTTTTCAAATTTTATGCAAGTTTTGGAAATAGAAACAATACTAGGTTTCTAAAATCAAATAAATTTATAAAAATGTTATCTGATGCATAAATTATGCCATAATTATTGTCGAATCGAGATTGTGATATTTTATATGCCTAACAAACAAAACATAATGAAAGTCTCACACTAGAATAATTTTAGAACTTGATACCAAAATTAGCAATGATTGTTTATCCTTAACATAAAGTTCATTAAGCCTTTCAAAAATTATATTAAGAATACTTATCATAGTTATCTTAAAAAATTCTTAATTTTACTGAGTTTGGCCAATAAATTTAGTTTGTACTTCAATCAATAAGCCCTGAAATTAAAGATTTTATAGAACCTATTTAATAATAATTATCTAATTTGCATAAATTTGTTTTTGAAGATTAAAGCACTAATATTAGCAAAGTTTAGTGGCAATTTATGTAATTTTTAACATAATGTGAAATATTACCTAATTATATTAATTAATCTTAAGCTTAATTGATCTTTGATAACATATAAATAAGGCAGTAAATCCTTAATTTACAAGAAAATGGAAATTATTTATTTGGTTTAAATAGTTTTGTTGAAAGTTTAATCATAATTTCAAAAACAGTTCCAAATTTGGATGAATTTACTTAATTTAGATTATTGTTGGATAAAATTGAACAATCAGAAGGTTTTAGTTAATATTTAAGAAAATTAAATAGAACATAAAGTGATAAAGTCAGATTATTTTATAATATAGAAAAAAGTAGAGTTTATAAATAAGAAAATCTGATTTAATAAAGTTAAATGATTTCAAACAATATAAANTATTGATTAAATTTCCTATTATTTATTTTTATTAACGATTATATGATTAGCAAAATGATAATGGATCGCTAGAAGAAAACGTAAAACATTGATGAAAACGAATTGGATTCTTTCAATCGATATTTATAGAGAGATAATCAACCTTTAAATTTGGGCACTTAACTCTCAT
Source organism: Paramecium sonneborni (assembly GCA_905182985.1). Taxonomy (NCBI): domain Eukaryota; phylum Ciliophora; class Oligohymenophorea; order Peniculida; family Parameciidae; genus Paramecium; species Paramecium sonneborni. The sequence goes on along the minus strand of CAJJDN010000036.1, from coordinate 261,777 downwards.
ATTCTAAAATTAAAGTAAATGTAGGAATGCCAGTCATAACTGAGTAACAAAATGAAACTCTTGGAAATACTCATCAATCAACAGTGTAACAAAGCAAAAATTAATCCCCTTAAAAGAAAACTATTGGAATGGAAGACATAAGGTTGAATATTAGAATAGTTTTCAAATTTTATGCAAGTTTTGGAAATAGAAACAATACTAGGTTTCTAAAATCAAATAAATTTATAAAAATGTTATCTGATGCATAAATTATGCCATAATTATTGTCGAATCGAGATTGTGATATTTTATATGCCTAACAAACAAAACATAATGAAAGTCTCACACTAGAATAATTTTAGAACTTGATACCAAAATTAGCAATGATTGTTTATCCTTAACATAAAGTTCATTAAGCCTTTCAAAAATTATATTAAGAATACTTATCATAGTTATCTTAAAAAATTCTTAATTTTACTGAGTTTGGCCAATAAATTTAGTTTGTACTTCAATCAATAAGCCCTGAAATTAAAGATTTTATAGAACCTATTTAATAATAATTATCTAATTTGCATAAATTTGTTTTTGAAGATTAAAGCACTAATATTAGCAAAGTTTAGTGGCAATTTATGTAATTTTTAACATAATGTGAAATATTACCTAATTATATTAATTAATCTTAAGCTTAATTGATCTTTGATAACATATAAATAAGGCAGTAAATCCTTAATTTACAAGAAAATGGAAATTATTTATTTGGTTTAAATAGTTTTGTTGAAAGTTTAATCATAATTTCAAAAACAGTTCCAAATTTGGATGAATTTACTTAATTTAGATTATTGTTGGATAAAATTGAACAATCAGAAGGTTTTAGTTAATATTTAAGAAAATTAAATAGAACATAAAGTGATAAAGTCAGATTATTTTATAATATAGAAAAAAGTAGAGTTTATAAATAAGAAAATCTGATTTAATAAAGTTAAATGATTTCAAACAATATAAACAATGTAAGTCATACAAATATTTTAATTGGTAATACAAATAAAAAAGTTGATGAAAGCAAGGTTAATGTTTCTATGATGAAATAATCTAAATATTTATCAGATATTGATTAATCTTTTATTTCTTCTTTAAAAAAATTATTTGAGTTATTTGCTTAAAGTGGAGAACCTAGCAATATTTAATCTTTAAAAAATACAAAATTCAATAAGTTATTATTACACTCTGGAATTCTTAATAATTTAATTAGTATAACTGATTCTGATATGATCTATTCAAAATTATGTGGTGTTTCATCTATTAAAACTTAATAGAAAAATAAATAATAGACAAATGGTAAAATGACTTTTGGATAATTTTAAATTAGTTTGGGATTAATAGCTGAAAAATGTGGAATGGATATAAATGAATTAATTTAACAAAATATTTTGCCATTAGAGAAATAAATGTCTGATGATAATAAAGAATAAATCCTTTAAGTTTTAGTTGATCTTTTACAAGATGAATAAATTGTATAAAAAATAAATTATAATATTAGATTTAACTCTATGAGATGATTTAACCAGTTTTTGATTGGTATTTTTAAGAATATACAAAATAGCAAAATTAAATATTGTATCTATCAGAGTTTTTGAAATTTTGTCAAGACTTTGAGCTTTCCAATATTTTAATATCTTAGACTTAATTGACTTCAATATTTTATTCTGTAGCTTCTCTTAATTAAGAAGGGTAAGAGTATTAAGACTAAATTTTCCTTGATAAATCTTAATTTGTTGAAGCCATCAGTATAATAGCCATTCAAATATATGCTACAATTCCAAACAACATTTAAAGAGTATATACTAATATCTGATTATTAGATTGTATATCTTCTAGAAAGAATATTTCAGTCTCAAAATGCTTCTAAAATATATGTAAAGCAAAATAAGTATTATATTAATAAATAAAATTTTAGATTATAAGCAAGATTTTAGAATGTAATTGAGGAAATTAAATATAGATTTTTACAAAAAGACAAAGTAAATTAAGGGGAAGAATAATATAATTTTGATGATTTAGTAAATGGAACTATTTAATAATTTTAATGATTTTATTTTCAGAATAATTCATTAATTAAGTCTTTTAATTCTAAAATTGTACTTTCTTATTATTTTTCTTTAACAGGAAATTCTAAATTAAATGATTCTTCTGGTTAATCTGGTTCTTTAACTTCATTATAAACATCTTTTAGATTGATTTTTCTATACTTACCAGAAATAATCATTCTACTAACTTTTTATCTCTCTTTCTGTTCTTGTAATGAGTGTCCATATTAAGTAAAAGAATATTTTGGTAAAATAGTATTACTTTAAGCAGCAGATCTTGGAGGATTTGAAAGATTTCGAGAACATTAGCTACAAAATATATCAGTTTTTTAAGCTTAAGGACTAAGTACTATATATATAGGAGTTTAACAACATTTACTACAAGGAATCCATTCAGAATCTAAAATTATAAATTATTTATGAACCTGAAAAATAAATGTAAAACTTTTCAGAAACTGCATGTTAACATATAAGCAAATTTATTTCTTAAATTGTAAGTTCTTTAAATTTATCTTACACAAGATTAAGAACAGACAATCTTCTTCTATCTCCTGGAGGTAAAGCTTTGAGTTTGTTATTCATGACATTATGAAGAATAGTACGATAATTTGCTAATTTATTTTATTAAGTGTATTACTTTTGAGAAAGTATATTTTCATATATCGTTTACTTTGTTTGGTCTCCATCTCATTATTATTTATCTACTCAGAAAATAGCATATTTGGTTATCTTTAAGTTTGAGAAGTTGCTGCTCTTGGAACATGACGAATAGACTATTTAATAATTTATTTTTATTACCTGAGCTGTTGAAGGCTTTTTGACAGGCTGAGTTTGTGAAGTAAATGGACGAACTTACATGTTCGAATTATAACCTTATACAGGATTAAAAGGGTAATTTTGAAAGACAATCCCCTTCTTTAATTTGCCAACTGATTATGAGTTTTAGTGAATAACATTCTAATTATCGAATTGTGTACGATAATAATTATAATTCATATTAAATAAATAACTTAAATTAGTTTTATTTATTTTCTTCTTAATTTTTCTATAAATGACTTCAATCATTTTTATTGTACATAATCAAGCACTTTCGCATCAAAAATTATTCAATCTTTTTAATAATAAATAATAATTTTAAAAACTCTTTCTTAACAATCAAGAAAAAACTATTCCTCCATCATTACTAAATTAAAAAATATTTTGAAAGTAAATTAAAAAATGAAGCACATAATTTTTGAAGAAAATCAATTCTATGAGAAGATTAAGTTTAATGAAAAAAAATTAATATATGATTCTATTAATATTAAATTACCATTATTTCTGTTTTAATATTTATAATCATTGTAAAAGCTTATATAAAATTCATTCTAGTGATGTCAATGCCTATTCTTTCATTTTATATATAATTTTGTGCAAATTTAAAAATAAAAAATAAAGTCTAAATTAATTCTAAAATCATGCTATTTTTCTGGAAATCTAGTAAATTAAAAAATCAAGATGAGAAATTTTGTATCTCTACTCTTATAATGAATTATGAATAGATTGGAAAACCACTAAATTATTATTCTTAGTTAAAGATTGAGTAGCAATAATAATAATAATTTACAACTTTTCTTTAAAGACATTTTTATTTACTAAGAAACTGTGATAATAATGAACTTAAAGATGTAATAAAATTAGGGATTCTATAGTGTTATTTTTAATAAAGATTTACAAATAAGTGTAAATATATTATTATAAATAAGAAAGAATTACTTTTACAAACCAATAGCCTAAAGAAGAACAGCACTTTCAAATTCTATTGTGAATTTTAGAGATGCAACATGAAATTAAGATTGTTGTTAATTTATGATGAATGAAAATTTTCTTTTTCATTTTATCAGCATCTAATGAATTTGATGATGAGCTAGAGAAGCAACTCAACCATCCCTGTTTGTTGTTGAACTGACTTAATAAAATTATATATATAAAATTTCCATCAAACATGGATTTCCTTTTCAAGGCATTGAAAATAACAAGATATCAAGTATACTTTCGGGAGCAGATAAAGATGTAGACGGCTGCTCAATAAATTTACTAAGGAGATATTAATTTGTATTATGAGGAGAATGATTGGTTTTATATTGCTATATTTTCTCATATTTATTATATTTATATTTGTTATTACCATCAACCCTCTTCTTCTACTAACTCCCCTGGTCAGATTTTTTGTGAATTTCTAAAAAATTATTTAACTCATAATATACATTTTCTAATAATATCTGATTTCGTTAAAAGAACCATTTAATAAGATTTGTAAATAATTTGTTATTTTTTAATTTTATTATTAAGAATTTAAATTATTTTTTTAGCATTTAAAGCTCATCTCGAAAGACATATCTCAATTCAATATAATGTTTTTTGTATCTAATGTCTATTTTTAGTTTCAAATAGAAAGATTATGAAACATAAAAAACGTATAGTTAATTACTATAATTCTAGAAATATGTATAACTATAAATCAATAAATAATATTATTGCAATTAATATGTCCATTAGCTCTGCAAACAAAGCATTGAATTTCATCTTTTAATTTATTTAATAATTGGGTGATAATTCCACATTCTGATTCTTTATGACTATTTTTGCCACAATTAAGGCATTATTATAATTTATTTGAAATCTAAGTACATATAAATTAGATTAACCTTGCAATCATTTTTTCTATGTCCAATTTAATTACATCTAAAACAAGAAACATTAGAACAAGAATCTCCTGCATGTTTTTAACTCAAACAATAATTACATTATATGTTTTATAGCTCAACACATTGTCTTTCTTAATGTCCAGTCTATTTACATCTATAGCAGTATTCAAATGGATTAAATTAGAAGTATCGATTTAGTCCTAATTCTAATAAATCTTTTAAGTCTTATCTAAAATAATAGTATATATATAAACTTTAAATCATCATCTTTTTGATCATATTTTTCTTCATCATTTTATTTTTAAGTTGACTAAATATTTAGTTTAGATATTTTTTCATTTAAATTTTTCATACAAGTCATTTTTTTACAACCATTAAGTTCATATTCAATTAAATAATCTCTTTTAGGGGGATTAATATCAATCATAAAATCTAAGATTTTGGACTAATTTTTTTGATGTTTTTTTTATGATTTAGAATTGGAAGGTAAAGATGGTAAACTATCAGACGAATTAGAACTAGAAATTGATGATTGACTTGAACTAGTAGATGATGATGAACTACTGCTTCTTTTTTTCTTTTTCTTAAATTGATTCCTTTTTCTATTATCATATTTTAAATTTTATTTAGAAATCTTCTTTTCATATTTTTGGTATTCCAGATATAGTTCTTCTAATGCTTCTAATTTTATTTGTTACTTCATTAAATATTTTATACTTATTTGTGATGATCAAGTGTGTTTTTATCTTGCCAAATAGACATTTTACGATAAATTTTAATATATTTAAAATAAAATTAAATCAATTGTTAGCTGCACGATGAAATTTGATATAATTAGTATTATCTTCTTCTTCTTCTTCTTCTTAATCTTATACTTATTGTTCTAAAGGTTTAAGATCATAAATTTAGTGTTATATTTATTCACTTTTTTCAAAATCTCTAGTTAAAGCAAGATTAAGTCTACAAATTTATTATTCATTATTGGAAACTCTTTATTCCAGTGCTTATAATGTTCTAAAATAAATAGAATAGAAACCTTGTAATTAATTCTAATTATCCACTAATATTATCTAATTATGTAATAACTTCAGTTGGGACATCTTCTTTTTATAATTATAAACTTTAATTAAATTCACTTTTCTTATGTAGACTATTATCTGCATTAGAATATAGTACAGTTTCTTTTTATTTAGGTAATTAATTATTAGTCTATTAAATATTTTCTTTTTATTATTATTATTATTATTATTATGATTATTATTATTATGTTTATTAAATAGGTTTAGTTTTAATAGGTTTAGGTTTTTCATCTAAAGATTCTTAACCACTACAAACCCAATTAGTATTCCAAACTAAAATCATACTATCTGATCCTCCAGTTGCAAAATAATCACCATAATTAGAAAATGCGCAAGTAGTAGCTTATCCATTATGACCATAAAGAGTATAAGCCAATTTTCCCATTCTTAAATCCCAAACTTTAACTTTACTATCAGCTCCAGATGTCATAGCAAATTATCCAGATGGATGAAATTTTAAATCTAATACAGAATCTGCATGTGCATCATAATGTTAGATAACTCTTTTTGATCTTACGTCAAATAATTTTAACTTTTTATCATGTGAACATGATCCTAAGATTGTTGAATCAGGTGAAAATTAGACTTTGTATACTACTCCTATATGTTCATTATATCTTTAAGCTTCTTTTTTTGAATCACAATCCCATATTATAACTGCTCTATCATCACCTCCAGATGCTATTAATCTTACATCTTATGAAAATACAGCACTTCTAACCCAATTTGTATGCTGAAATCCATATTAAAATTTACGATCACTTACACTCCATACTTTTACAGATTTATCATCACTAGAACTTACTAATAATTAACCATCACATGAAAATTAAACACTTCTAACTGGTGCTGAATGTGCCTTTATTGATACTGAACTTCCTTCTACTGTATTATTCCAAAGTCTAATTGTCTCATCTTTTCCACAAGATGCTATCAATAAACCATTTGGAGAAAATTAAACATCACTTACTTATCCTTTATGGCCCATAAATCTATATATCTTTCTTGACTATTTCAATTACCACACTGATACTACACCATCATTTGCACTTGAAGCTATTGATTTTCTATTTTATTATTATTATTCTTATACAATCCAGGATGAAATGACAATGCTGTTACAGTATCTTTATGTCCTTTTAGAGTTGTAAATAATGTTGGATCGTCTTACATTTCGTTTAATTTTTAAATTCAAATTATATTATTAAAATATTTCATTTTTACTAACATTAAAAATACTTATTATTATATTCAATTTTTACATCTTTAGATATTCATACCTTTTATACTCTAACATTTAACTATATATATTTAATATATTTTATTAATTAATTTATAAGTTTAAAAATCATAAATACAATCTTATTACTAATTATTCATCTCAAATCTAATATAACCTGATAAACAAAACAATGATTTTATTATTATATATTAATAATAGTATAATATTATCTAAAATTAATAATTATATGTCACAGAAGAAGAACGACTGTGAATTAATTTTAATTGATCCTTCAGATGAAAATGAAATTACACCTATGAAAATATTAAAAAAAATTGTTTCAAATTCAGGTACTGTTAGATATCTAGTAGAATACAGTAATGGCGAATAAAAACAAGAAATTGAAAAATATATGAAGGAAAATTATTAAGAATTAATTGAAGATTATAATTATTTCACTGTTTGTGGTAGTAGATTCGATTAATTAACTTTATAAAAAATGAGAGAAAATAATAACAAGATTCAAAATTTCGAAAATCATCCTAAATTACTTTCAATATCTTCTGAAGAAAACCATCCTATTTATAAAAGGTAAAAAAAAATAGATAAATAAACAGAAAAAAATAATAAATCAAACACTAATTAAATTTTACCATTGCCATAATCGTTGCAGTAATAATTTTAATAATCAATACAAATTTAATAATAATAGCAATGTTTATAATAATAAATCTAGTAACAAAATTATTTTAATTAAAATGAAAAAAGTTTAATTAAATAATAATTAATTCTAAATTAATCCTTACTTTAACTAAAATCAGAAATAACAGATAAGATTTAATCTATATCTTTAGAAAATGGATTATTTTTAATTTAATGGTAACCTAGATCTGATGGAAATGTGCCATATCAAGAATATTATAATTATGACTTTTTAAAAGCAACTGCACCTACTATTTTACTATCATTCCTAGAATAAGAATTTTTAAATAATGACTTTAAATTTTAAAATCTAAAAAAACATTCTTTTGATGTCAATCGAGAAAATATTGAATTTGAGAATAAATAATAAAATAAAGATGTTTCAATGGTTGTTTCTTAAGTAAATAAAATTTCAGAAATAATAGAAGTTTAAAAAAAAATTTCAAAGGAGAATATAGTTCATAAAAAAGATATGTAATTTGAAGAAGTAAAAGAATAAAATAAAGATATTCTAATAGATGATTTTTCAGAAGATAACACTTAAGAAGTTATTGTTGATGAAAAATAAACTGCTGAAAAGGAAAAGAAATAGTTATTATAAAAAAAGGGTATAATTCCAACTTCTAAGCCTCATGTATCAAATTAAAAATAAAGAAAAAATATAGTAGAAAAGGGATAAGATTTATTTACAGTCGATAAATCACAAACAAAACTTGATGAAAAAATAACTTAGATAGAAAAATCAATACCAAAAAAGTAAGTAACAGAAAATCAAACAAAATTTATGAATTAATCATTTTAAACACCAAATGATTTGGTCTAAGTTGAAGATGAATTTGAAGTTCTTGGTTCTTTAGAGAGACCAGATGATAAATAGAATTTTAATTATGAGAAAGAACTTGAAGAATGTTATTCTGATGTTGAGTTGCCTCATTTTTAATTTAACTAAAGTGAATATTGATAATTATATTGATTTATGTGGTTAAGTTCTTTATCAAAACCTATATAAATTAATAATAAATAATATTACATAAAAAGAACATCATTTGTAGAATTGATATAAAAAATAAATAGTTATTTAAATAATATGATAAAGGAAAAAAGCTTATCTTAAATTTACAAATAATTTTAATTTATAAAATTCAGATAAAAAACTCATCGAATAAGTAAATAAACATCTTAACGAACAGTAAGTTATCAATGAATTCGATATGGGCAGCTCTACCAATTAGTTTATCCAGTTTTCTTAAATATAATAAAAAATTTTTTACTTTTTTGTTATTAGAAAGTTGATATCAAATCTATCTATTTTTTTGCATCTAGATAATATATTTGTAACCATTTAATTGTAAATTAAGATTTTTTGATCATTAGTTTCTTCTGTTTTTTGAATTAAAGCAGATTGAAAAGGTACATAATGATCTTAATGAGAGGCTAGAAGAACAACATTATTAAACCATTCTAATCCCTCAAATGTACTTAATTAATAAAGATATGTTAAATCAATATTCTTATTATCTTTTTAACTCAATTCTTACAATGTTTTACATTTATTCCATTTTTAAATTACCATTAATCCAGTATCAATTAAAAAGCTTTTAGAAGGTGCATATCCACAATGTGGAGTAGCTAAACTAATGTATGTATGCATATAGATTTAAAATGAATTTAAAAGAGGAAGAGCTGCTCTAATTATTATTCCTCCTAATGAGTGTCCTACAAAAGATAATTTGAAATCATAAACTTTTTCATGAGTTATATAATCAATTATTTCATAAGCTAATTCTTAAGCTTATTACTTAATTGATATGTTATTAATAAATTCATTGCATGTTGGTAATATTAATTTTAATTAATCTTAAAAACGAATATTTAGAATTGCTTTCCAATATCTCATATCGTAAGATGTTCCCTAATAACCATGAAGTAAAACTATATAATGAGGAATATCATTAGAATTTTATTGTAATCCTTCTTTTTTGTAAGTTGTTCTATAAAAAAAGGGATGAGAATGCAATGGAATTATAGCTTCTTTATAAATAATTCTATGAAATTCTGTATTCTTTAAATTTTGTCTTTTAAGTTTAGCTAATTCATGATTTATGTGAGATTATAAATAGATATTCTAAGAAGTATTAATTAAAATGCAATTCATCCATCTTAATTTAATTTGTTCACAATAATCTTATTATAAAAGTAATAAAAGATTTCGATAATTCTCTTTTAAAATGGAAATAAGTTCGCACCATAAGACATAGAGATCGTGATGTAACTCATAAAAACTCTAATAAGTCAGAATAGTATACCTAAGTAATCAAATTAATTAAGTCAGGATTGTTTATATGATATTCTAATGGTTTATAGGATAATTAAATGATTTTTTTATCTGATTATATGTTTAAAATTTAGTCGAGTAGGATATTTCTATCCTAAATGAGTACATGTATAGTTTGGTAAATAAAAGTGTTTAATTAAGGTTTAATTTATTGTTCAAGATATTATTTAGTGATGGATATGTTAAGGGGAATAGTAAATATTTAAGTTTAGACAGAACAAAAATGATTAGTATCAAAATCAACAGGATAATACATTTAATTATAATGATGAGGATTAGATATTAAGAATGAGGCATGTGAAACAGGTTTCATTTTGGAATGTAAATGCATAACCCTTTCAGCAAAGTTTTCAGAATGTATATCAGGGATTGATTTAATATCTAAGAATAGCAAATCCATAATGATTTGAATATTTGAATTAAATTAAATTTCTTCTAATCGAAATGCACAACCAACATTAGCAAGCATTTCTTCATCTTCATATATAATTAAAAATCCTTATGAATAAAAATATTAACGATGTATATTTTCTGGATAACAGATGTATTTTTCGTCAACTTCATTTACTGACATTGGTTCTTGTCGAGTTGAATTAATAATAAGATAAGGTTATGCACCAGGCTAAACATACTAAGATTGAATATGATACCACAGAAACTCTAAGTTGATAGATTCCCTAAGTGGAGAGATCTATATTAATGAATTTGTGGAGATGAATTAAAACTCCAATCTATGTTTTCATGTAATATATTTAATATTTAATATTCACTTGTCTTGAACAGTCTTAATTAACCATTCCATTCCTTCTTATAATCCTTCTTATGTTTTTGCTGAACATGCAACAATTGACCATTATCTATCGTTGATTTTATTTAATTTCAAACTATCAGAGATCTTAATTTAATAAATATAATATACCTCATCAGCAGGAAGTGCTTATACCAAATCTTATTTATTTGCAAATACCAAAAGAGGTACTTTTTTTAATTCAGCTTCTCCAATTAGTTTATCTAACTCTTTGCCTCCCTCTTCTAAACGCATTTAATCAGATGAATCTATCACAAATACTAAAGCATCTGTATTTTCATAGAAATTACTCCAATATTCTCGAAGTTTCTATAAAGTAGTTTTGGAATTACCTCCTAACCTCCTACATCCCATACATTAAGTTTAAATCCTTCGTGTTACAAATTTTTTATATTAAACCCATGAGTAGGAGCTATTTGGTTAATGTCTTCATTTGACAATGCTTTTAATATAGTTGTTTTTCCTGCATTGTCTAAACCTAAAACAAGTATTCTTAATTCTTTCTCTGATTTCTTTATCTTTCGAATGATATTAAGCAACCCCTAAATAATCATTATACTCATACCATCCTAAAGATTTATTTTATTATAATTATTATTTAATATTTTCCGTTGCATATATTAATAAATCATGGATATAGAGGTTTATCTTCGCTCTGATGAGAACTCGATAGATCTGGATGATGTACTCCATAAACTGTTTCTTTTACTCTAGATAACTCAATCTTATAATTATACCTTCCAGTTGCTTTATCCCTTGCAGCTACACGTTTTTTAGCTTCATTTATTTCATTTTAAGTAATATTTGTATATCTTTCATCAGCCCACATTGTATCAGGTCTAAGTTTCTCTCTATGTCCATCAGCCCAAGTCTTATCTGATACATCTTTTAATGTTCTTCCCTTTTATTTAATTATCTTTATATATACATACTTTATTATATGAAGAAACTTCTAAAACAGAACGATATTACTGAGTTTAGATAGCCTCAATCTTATCCATTTACTTTTTCTTCTCTTTCAATCCTTCCAAAGCCCATTTAGGACAAATTGATATAATATTATCTGCTTCTTCTTAACATTTAGTTCCTCCATTCACACTCTAACATCTTTTGAATTGCTCAATTTATCTAACACAACCTCTTGGTAATGCTTAAGCTCTTATTGACAATGCTGTAAACATTGGAGCATCTCTATAATTCATCTAAAATTTCATTTTACTTTCTTGTTTACCATCCATGATTTCCAAAGTGTTATTCACTCAATGGATCATAATGGGTTGGAAAAAATACACTCCAATTAACTCTATTAGGATAAGGATCAGGAAAGTAAAATCCATTTCCATTTCTTATTCCCATACCCATTCTCTTCTAATTTGGAATCTGTTGCATTGCAAATGGATTATATGGAGCGATAGCCCTTCTCCACTTTGACAATGTATTGTTCAAAAGATTCTTCTTTACATTCAAGTATGGATAATTTGTCTCATAATACTCGAAATCTAATGGTTAACCATCTGGGTTATCGTTCGACATATATAAAGATTTAATTAATTATTATACTATTTTAAATTTAAAAAAGAAAATGTGTAAACATATACTCAATGTTTAAGTTGCTATTAGAGCTCCATGTTGTAAAAAGTATAAATCAATTTTAACAAGATGGTTCGATTGTGCTTAATGTCATGAAGAACTTGAAAATCATCCTTTATTAAAATCTATTGAAATGATTTTTGCTTGTAAAAAATGTAAAAAGGTTTTCAGAAAAGATATCACAGATTATGATGAATCTGATGAATATTGCCCACAGTAATATCAAATCTTTATTCTAGTTGCGATAATCATTATGTTATCAAAGCAGTCACCTAAGAATCAAAAGAAATTGTTAAATTTGAGAACTTAGTTAAAGAAGTCTAATAATGAATTCAATATACCCTTTTTTTATTATCTTTATTATTTTTTATTTATTTCTTTTATAAAATTTTTTATTATATTAAAACTTAATACTTTTTTTTTCAATTCTTTTAACATTTAATTTGTTTTTATTTATTTTACATAGGCTCAATTGAATTGAATTTTTAATTCATGTAATTAATTAAATTTTTTGTATCTATTTAAGAGTATCTAGTAAACTTTGGATTTATAAAATGTTTATGGAATAAAGTATAATTTGATATATAGAAAATAAATAATATAGATTTCATATTGTTATATGTATAATTATATAATTGTAGAATGTTGGGAAATGTTTTGAATAAATTTGAATATTATTATTAATGTCTTATCACTATTTGTTTAAGTTTATCATAATAGGAGATACAGGTATATATTATATGATAAAGTGAAGCCGTTGGAAAATCTTGCATATTGTACTAATTTTTGGAATAGAGGTTTCGAGTGAGACATGAAATGACTGTGGGAGTTGAATTTGGAGCTAAAATTCTAGATTTAGAGAACAAATAAATAAAATTACAAATTTGGGATACAGCAGGATAGGAAACTTTTAAATCTATTACAAGATAATATTATAGATCAGCAGCAGGGGCAATTTTAGTATATGATATCACAAGAAGAGAGTCATTTGAAAATGTTAGAGAATGGATTAAAGAATGTAGAACTCATGGAACATAAGAAATGGTGATAGTATTAGTAGGAAATAAACTTGATTTAGAAAAATAGTATTATATTCATTCTATAATTGGCGTAAAGTTTCGAAATCTGAAGGGTAGCAGTTAGCTAATGATAACAATTTACTATTTATAGAAACAAGCGCAAAAGATAATTTAAACATTATTGAAGTAATCTTATACTTATTAGACAGACATTTTCATAGGCAGCATAACAAGTATTGAGAGTTGTATAGAGAAGTTAATAACAGAATGAAATACCAGGAGTAAGGATTGGATATGCTGTAGAAACAACTAGGGGTTAATAAAATAGCTAAAATTCGAATAAATGTTGCTGATATTATTATTGAATTTATATCGTTATTACAATAAAAATTAAATAATTCACATGTGTAATAGTGCCATCTTTCTTTTCTTATTCAAGTTTAATAGATTGATATTAAATAAATAAATATGCAAATTAACCATCTTATACTTAAATAATTTTTATATTTTTACAAAGATGCTTTATTTTTTCTGTTTAATTGCTATTATATCAGCCTAAAAAAATAATCAAAATAATGATTAAAAGGAGAGCAAAGAAGGTTAGCAATAATATTTATTAAGTAGAATATGAATTAAGGATGAGTACAAATATTTTTAATTCTTGCATTATTGTTTCTTATAATTATTTAACTCAAGAGAATGAATAAATTGCAAAAGATTTAAATATAATTATGGAGGCTTATGAGGATATTTAGGACTTTGAAGAAAAAATTAAATAATAATATATTGCTTCAAAAAGAATCAAACTTGAATCCTGTAAACACTGTGTTAAAAGGCAGACAATTTAAGGAGCGTATTAAGTTTGAATAAATTATTAATAAAATAGATTTTAGAAGAATTAAAAAGTAAAAAATTTAATGCAGAAAAATATTATTATTTGATGGATGGATTTTAATTAAAAAATTTCTATGATAGATAAATATAACATAAATTCGATAGATAAGATGATACTCTTTATCAAATAATTGAAGTATCATTTATTATATATCATAAAGGATTTTTTATCAAAATCAAGAGAAGCTTAAGGAATTCCAGAATTAGGATTTAATGATTTATATCCTTAACTAAACTAAAATAATGAATTGAAAACTGCTTTATTTGGGATAGACATTGATTCATCTTGGTTTTCATATATGATTTTAATTTCAGTTGTTCTTGTAGTGATTGTTATTATGAGATATGGTATTTATTAATATTAATTAATAGCTTATACCACTCTTTAAGATTCTTTTAAAACCAAATCAAAGAAATAAAAGAAATAAAAATGAAAATATATTAAATTTGAGAGTATTTTTACATTTATGAATTAAATATTATTCAAATTAGAATTTGAGTATTTTAACCCTAGAGAATAATGCTAAAATTTTGGTTTATTTATTGTTCTCTCTAATTTTAATTATTTATTAAACGTAGGTTTAATCTAAAATAATTTTTTTAATTTTTACTTTAATTAGAGAAAAAATAATACTTTAAAAGAATATTATCATAAAATATTAAATTTGTCTCGATTATTCAGAAAAGTTTATAAAATACATATAATTAAGATCTAAAATAAAATAAAAAAAATTTTTATATATATAAATTTTGGATTTCTTCAAATTTTGACATTCTTTTATTAAGTTATGAAAGACTAACAAAAAGAATGTTATAATTTAAATTGGACAACTGTAATTTTAGTTTTTTATATTTATTATTGAGATAAAGAGTAGGATGAAAAGAATAAGTTTATTTTGTTTGGTATTTGATAATGTTTTTTAAAGAATTAAGAATCTGGGTTAAAATATTTATATTAAGTAGAAAACAAATGGTTATTAATAATTGTTAAGATTTTAAAATTATATGAGTCTCAAAATACAATGCAGCAACATCCTTTTTATTTTTGGATCATCACAAATCTCATTGGAATATCTGGTCCTAACAATAACTCATGTACTTTGGATTTATTAACTAATTTGGAATTATTTTATTCTTGAATTAAATCAAAGTCATCTGGACCCAAATCGATATATCTTAAAGTAATTAAAACCTTCCCCTTTGAATGTATTTGGTACCTTGAGATCCTCGATTGAAATGGTAGATTCAACATCTAACTGAAAAGTGTCCTTGTCGACTGATGGATGAGAAAAGTCTTTATGGATTATAATGTAGACTAACATATTTTAATATATATATTATATAATTATATTTATTCAAATGGAAACCAATTCAATCCAATAAAGATTAGGTTCAACCTACCATTTATATCCTTTGCTTTAATAAATTTATCCATTTTGATTATTTAAGTATTCAGTCACTTTATTGAGCTATACTTTCTCTAAGTCCATAAATTAGGGTTCTAAACTCCAAGTTTTAGCAACAACGATTAAAGTAAGCACTTAATAATATTAACAAATACATGCAGCTAAACATAAAATAGCTACTGCAACATAAAGCAATGCTAATTTATCTCTATTTCCATAAATTAAAACTAAAAGAAATACAAAAGCCAAGAGAATCAAGAAAACAGAAACATATAAAAGTGGTTAATAAGCCTTAGTAGGATCTTTATGTTCTTCTCTTTGTTTTTCTCTCCATAAATTTCTACAAATACGTGTAGCTTCAGCCACAGTATTATCAAAAGTCCCTTTATCTATGTTTCTTCCTAATAATTTTTCATCATAAGTTTTCCATTAGAATCCAACTCCCTAAAATTGAAGTGTAATTATAAATACATCTTTATTAGCTTTTACAATGAAACGTTCTTCAGTAGATTATGGAAACTCTAGTTTCTCTATCTTTTAAGCTCTTGAAGCAAAATTAAAGTCACCTCCTTTAGCTTTCTTCATTAATTTAAATTATATACTTTAATATGTATCAAATACTAAAATGTGTTTCACATTTTCAGAATGAATGCATTCTCACATATTCTAAAGAGAAGTTAATAATATACACCAAAGAAATATTGTAACATATGCAAGTACAAACATCATGAGATTTTCCTTAGACTTTTAGGAATTATATGAGTGACATCGTAGCTGTAGCAACATCAAGCAAAGGAGTATTTGTCGTGTTCTGTGAGAGAGAATTGATAGCGTATAAACCTTTACTTAATGGTTGGGAATAGAGTTATAACAAAAATTGCACAAATCCTATTAGAGATGCATTTTTTTCTTTTGATGGTATATATATATCATTCTATAAAAATAGATGAACATATTATTGGTTGTTCATAAAATAAACTTCATATTTGGAAAGCAACTCATAAGTAAAATAGGTTACTTGGTTAATTAGATTAATATGAATTAATAGATCTGACAGAAATCTACACATTAGAATTAGAATACTAAATAGCAAATGTTAAATTCTCTCCAGATGTTCGTTATTTTACAACTCTTTATGAAAATATAGTTATTGTATGGGATTTCAATTCAATCAAAGAAGTTTAAGAAGGAGTTCTATCACAATAATAAAGAGTAAAATTAGAACATTAGGATGAAGTAATTTCATACAAATTTAGAGGTACTCTTAGAATTGCTCCATCTCCTTTTCCTACTCCTAATACTATTATTACATTAACTAAGACCAACTAATTAACTATTTGGCAAGAAATGATTTAATGCAAAAATTTCTGTAAATTACATACTATGCATTTTGATTAAATCTCTTCATTTTGTTTCATTTACCTTAAGGGTTAAACACCTTATCCTTGGAAAAATATTTATTTAGAAGCTGATTAATTTGGAGTTTAGGATACAGAATAATCTACTGTTGATTATCTACTTTTACATTAAGAATCAGAGTTAAGTGTTGTTAAAGTAGATTTTCTTAGAAATTATTCTTTAGAAGAATCTGTTAAGATTATAAAGAAAACTAAAAGTGATATTTTCAAGTAAATCAAGAAAATTCTTTTAGTAGATTAAATTGAAGGGTAAAAAATTGAAATTATTGGATTTGATAATTTATGGAACTTAGTTAAAATTTGTGTTAACCTTAAAGATGATTCTAAATAAATATTTTAATGTGATAAATTTCTATTTTAAAATATTGTACATTTTTCTATATGTAAAAACTAAGTTGCAATTATAAATGATTGGAATTATTTATGTTTACAATCATTAAAATTGAATGGTGTTATTAGTTAGGAATATTATATTTCTGATGGACCATCAAAGATTTGGAAAATTAATTCGAATCTATAAAAATGTAAAATCAATTGTATATAGTAGATTAGTTTATGTTTATTACAAAAGATAAAGTTAAAGAAAATGATGTTATTCTACTCACATCATCTAATGTTTAATAATGTTTAGCATTCATCATTTAATAAAATGAACTAGTAGAAGTTCATCTTAACTTATATAATCATTTATCAAATGATTACAGAGATAAAATTACTGAGTTGAGAAAAATTAATTATGAAATTGATGAATTATAATTACTAGTAATAGCAGCATAAAAAATTGCATTAATTTAAATATAATTTGAAATATATGGCTATGGACAAATGGATTTCTAAGTCTAAGAATTAAAAACATGGAAATTAGATTTTATTTTTGAAAGATTATAGGTATTACAATCTCCAGAACTTTCTTTTATTTCTATTAGTGGAAAATCATTAAAAGTTTTTAATGAATAAATGTAATAAATTGTTTAGATTTCTAAAAATTACAATATTAAAGATGTAGGATAATTGAGAGGAAATTAACCTATCTATTTTGTGATGAGTCATTAAAATGAAATTGATTTTCATTCTTCATCTGGTGAATTTTTAGTTAGATTCAATCTCTAATCATTTCTTGTTAGAGTAGATAAGGCACTCTATGATGTTTCTAAAGTTATTGTGTAAGTTGTACCATTAACTAACTTTGCTTTCATATTACAAACAGATAATTATTTGACAGCATTTGCTATTCAATTTGATAAAAATGATTAAACCTATAAATTATCATCAATCAAATAGTAATTTAATTTTACTTATTATTGTTAGAAAATATTTGAATAATAGGGAAGGAATTTATTGTAAAAGATTATCTAAATGCTCTAAACCATAAAATTACAAATTTTTTACAGTCAAGGATTGTCTAATAGTAAAGACTGGACGAAAAGTTAAAGTATTAGGAAATTCATTAATTCGTTGTTTAGCGGATAAGTTTTGGATGCCTAGTACTTTAAGCTATAAATTAATTAATTAATAAAGTATTAATTTATATATTATTAAGACAATGTTTAATTATAGGATTACGATTTTTTGAGCGAATTAATACAACTTGGAAAATTATAATTAGTGTAATTTATATTAAGACTTATATGTCTGAAATTTAAGCATCATGGTGCTTTGGGCAATCATTTTATGGTTCCTTATAAAAATTTATTAGATTTATATTAAATGATGTCTGAACCAGAACCTTTGTGGGTAGATGCAATAAAAATATATGAAACAAAGAAATTATAAGATAAAGATTAATTTGATTTTAATTTGCCTCCAGTAGATATTCTTAAAAAGATTGCTTAAGAATATCCATTAAAAATTAATATAATACTTGAATACTTAAGATATTATGAAGATAATTAACGATCATTAGACTTTTATGCTGCTATGTTTATGTTCCATGTGCATATCTTTAGGAATTAACCAAAACAAAAGAGAAATCGAGTTTTAAGTAGTAAAGAAGTAGTTTGGGCATTGCATTCACTTTAAAAAGAAACCCTTTGGTAAGAATGTATAGCTAGCTCAGATGATTTATCTTGGAACTTAATTAAGAGATATGCAGCAGTTTTATGGATGGATTTGTCATTTATTAGATAAAGATTAGAAGAAATAGCATTGAATATATATAAATAGTCAAAGGATCCATTTTAATCATTGCTATATTTTATAGTTTTGGGTAAAAAGAGTGTAATAACAACACTTTTCAAAAAAGAAATAAATTCTGGTAAGGAATATAAATCCACTTATGAATTTTTACAACAAGATTTCAGTTTACCTAGATGGAAATCAGCAGCTTCAAAAAATGCATATGCTTTAGTGTCTAAAAAAAGATATTAAGATGCAGCTGCTTTTTTTTTAATAGGAGGACATTTAAATGATGCAGTAAATGTTATGGCTAGATACATGGAGGATATATAATTAGCTTATTTAACAACAAAAATATATGAACCTTAAGGAGGACCTGTAGGAGAATAATTAATTTAAGATTATTTTATTAAAAGTGGTGAAGAGATGAATGATATTTGGTTATTGCATATTGGTTGTTATCTTTTAGGAAAATATGTTGAAAGTGTTAATGTTTTATTAAGAGAACCTGAACATCATATTTTAGAATATGATAATTTTGGAAAAGCTGTCTGTATTAGTTGGCCTTCAACATTTACACCTTAATTATCATACTTTCATCCTTCAGCAATACTATTGGTAGAAAAACTTAAAGATAATATAAATGTAAAAAGAGAAATACAATAAAGTATTGATGCAAATAAAAGGAAAAGTAAAAAAGCAGAGGATGATATCTTTTCTTAATTTTATGAAAGTGAAGAATCAGAAGAAGAAGAAGTTATTGAATAAGTTCCAATTAAAAAAATAAATGATAATTAAGAATTTATAAAATAATAGGCAGTAGAATATTATTATAATATTTAAATGCCTTAATTAGGAATGATATTTGCTTAAGATTTAAATCAAGAAACAGAACAATCTGAATAATTAATTGAATTATAGGTTGAAATGTATATAGTGTAAGCGATTGAAGATTAAGAACACTTCACAAATTATGTACAGTTAATGTAAAAACTAGATGATTTAGCTAATTTTACAAATCACAATAAAGCTAAACTTTATGATATTGCATTAAAGAAATTAAGATAATTAAAATCTCCTTCTCGTTTACTAACATTTGCTATTCATTATGATTAAACAGGATTAGAGGAATTCATTTCTTTTTGTTAAGAAACTTAAAGTTTATTATATAGAATTTGTTTTGATTATCCTTTGTCTGAAAAAAGTTAAGAATATTATTTAACATTTGTACAAAGTCTTTATGAAATTGATGTTGGATTAAAACTATTTTAATAATCTTAATATTATCAAAAGAAATTTGATAACAAAAGAAAATTGAATATAATTAAGTTATTGGCATTGTTTATGACATTAATTTTAGCGTTAGAATTAAAATTATGGGAAAACGCATTTGAATAATTGAGAAAATTAGAGACTTTCTGCAATACTGTAAATAAACAAAATGTTTAAGATTGTGGTTATGAAAATTTGAGAGATGATTTCTGTGAATTAGTAAAATCAGTAATTAAAAATAAAAGACTCTACTCAAATAAAGGATTCAAAGCATATAGAAATATTGATGTTTTATAAGATGCTTATCCTGAAGATTTATATAATGTTAGTGAATAGGATTATTTGTTGAAACATAAACCATTAATACAAGAATAAGAATAATTAAATTAATAATAAAGATCAGAAAGTCTTGAAGATTCATAAAATTTAGAAATTAGTTAAGAAAAGACAATAGAAGAAGAGAATATTTAGAATTAATTTATATATTTCACATTTCAATCTTTGATTGTCAAATATTTTTTGGGAATATCTAAGAGTTATTTTAAATAAGAAAAGCTGAATATTTCAACAACAACATATAGTAATATATTTACTATGGCTGAATAATATGTAATGACCAGAAATGATATGGTTATCACTTTATTAAAAAATTTGTTAGATTTTTCATAAGAATAAAATTTTATTGAAGATTTAAGAATGGTATTAAAAGAGTCATCATTTGCTAAAAGTTAATACTTTAAGTAGCTTGAAAAAATTTTCAATCAAAATCATTTCTTTTCAATATGTACAAAAATTGGATTGGATTAATATTTGGAAGAAATATCTATAGGTAGAGTAAAATAAGCATTTAAATATCCGATAAGTAATTATGATGAGTAATCAATAATTACTTTTAAAAATAAAATTTTTAAGTAAGGAGTTGAAGTGTTTAAAATTAAGACTGATCAAATTAAAAGCATGTGTATTAATAATGCTAATCCGATAGAAGGATTTGTATTATATGGTAAATTCTTAAAACATATGAAATTTTATAATACTCTTTAACATAAGAATAGATCACTTGATGGTTATAATTTGGTAGAAGAAGAGACAATTGATGAAGCTATAAGAACAGAGCCTTCATAAATAAACAAACCTTATATAGTAAAATTATGTTCTTCAGCTTTGAGTATTCAAAATGGAGAAAAAGAATAATATTTAAAATAAAGGGCAAATTCATATGAAGAATATAAAGATTTTACTGAAAAAGATTTCATGGAAAAATTTTAAAATTGTTCCAGTAAATAAATTCCAGAGGAGGATTTATAATGTTTGACATCTCATCCTCATCTACCATTATTTTTATAAAGTGGAAAAGGAATGGTTAATGTAATGACATTTAAATCATCATCCTAAGTAGTCGCTGAATTCAATACATAATCAAGAGATTATATTGATTCTCTTAAATTTAATAATTCTGGGGAATTATTTATTGGACATGATGTTAATAATAGTGCTTATATTTGGAAATTAAATAGAATAAATAAACTAAATACACCACTTTTTTTACTTAACAGTAAAGTAAGACCTACTACTGATCTTACATTTATTAATGAAGGAACTGTGTTTGCTTCAATTTATAGTTCAACTAGTAAACCTCATTTTGGACTTTATGATATGTTATTGCCATCTAATAGAAATATTGTAACATAAGAGAATTTTAATGGAACAGATATTTTATTTTCTACTCCTCTTAATTCCATTTTGATAGGAAATTAAAAGAAAGGTACTGTTAATTTTTTAGATATCAGAAAAAATTAAATCTATAAGACTCTAGAAGTAACATAATAAATTTATATTAAGCTTCCATTTACAGAAATAAAGTTTATGAAACTAAATCAATATTAAACTTCCTTGATTTGTGCTTGCAATGATGGACAAATTAAAATCGTTAATTTAGAAACTTTATCAACAATTGTAGATTATAAACCATTTAGATAAGGTATAAAATATTTAAAGTTTATAAGATAAAAAATAATAAATCATGGCTTTGACATAGACTGAAAATGCTACATATGCAGCATCATCTGATGGAGTTGTATCATTAGTATATTTGAATGCATGAATTTATTAAATGAAAATTTAATTAGATAAAGACACATACATTCTTTAGAAAAAAATAGGTGAAGGCAATTTTGCTACTGTTTATGCTACTTAGCATCAAAATCTTGTAGCTAAAGTGTGCTATAAATCCAACCCAAAAGCATTTAAAGCATTTTAGATAGAGATGGATATATTGAATAAAGTTTAAGGAGAAGGGATTGTTAAATTAGAAAAGTCTGGTATTACTTAATTGTAAGGACAAACAAGTGGAGTTTTAATTTTAGAAAATTGTTCTAAAGGAAGTTTGATTGATTTAATGGCAACATATGTATAATCTAAAATATTATCAAGATCAACAGAAGACCTCCTGAACAATTAGTATTAATGATTGCAAGAGATATTGTTAAAGGAATAATATAAATTCATTAAGTATTTTTTAAATACATTTTTAGATTGGTTATATTCATAGGGATGTGAAAATGGAGAATGTACTTTTAAATTCTTTAGGTTATTTTAAACTCTGCGATTTTGGTAGTGTTACTAAAACTAAGCACTTTAAAATTGATAATAATAATAGAGATACAATTAAAGATGATATCGAAGAAAATACAACACCCTTCTACCGTGCA
This sequence comes from Paramecium sonneborni, assembly GCA_905182985.1. NCBI lineage: Eukaryota > Ciliophora > Oligohymenophorea > Peniculida > Parameciidae > Paramecium > Paramecium sonneborni. The sequence continues at coordinate 238,456 of CAJJDN010000036.1, read as the reverse complement.
CCAGAATATATTGATTTCTATTCAAATTATCCTATCACAGAAAGTGCTGATATATTTGCTCTAGGTGTTTTATTATTTATGTTTTGCTTTTAAAAACCTCCATTTGAAAGTGGATTAGCAGCAGTCAATAATCATTATTTCATACCTGATTCTCATGAATATTCATAAAAGTAATCAATAATTACATGAATCTAGACTTATCTAACTTATTCAATCTCTTTTTAATGTTAATCCAAAAAATAGACCCACTGCATAAGATATTTTCTAAAAAATATAAAATAATTGGTAATTGCCCTAGAGATTCATAGAAACAACTAATTAACCAATCCCTGTTCCTAATTTAAATAAACATTTTGCATCTATAGACAATGTTTATATTGAAAAAAAAGCTGCTCCTCTTGGCTTTTTTGATTAAGTCAAACGTTATCTATTTACATTAAGTAAGAAAACAGAAGCATGGGTCATTTAAAGCACTAGTAATGATGATAATCCACCAAGATTAGAAGATATAAGATCTTTGGTTATTAAGGCATGGTTAAAAAGAGAAAAAATACCAAAATTTTATTTGGCAATCTAACAAAAAATATTATTACCATAACCTGAAAATCATAGAGTAATAATGAAATTGTCCATTCTTTTACATTAATATATCAAAAAAGGTCCACCTGATGTTTTATAAGAGTAAAAATAAAAAAATCTACCAAATATTTGGAGCATTATAAAAATTTTAACTGATTTATATAAACAAAGAATAAAGATGAATCCTCAGAATGAAGTAAAAGTTCTTGCTAATTATTTTACTATCATAAACAAAAAATTAATAATATGTTATGCTAATAAAAAACTATTAGAAGGAAGTTATTCATTATCTCCTCTCTTTTTATCCTTAGAGAGAGGAGAATTTTGGAAACCACTTGAATCTAAATTGATAGATGACTTATTAAAATATTGGTCTGATTGTTTATAGTTTCTCTCAGAAATATTTTAACCAAATCCATTATGGAGAATTTAGACATTAATTATCATGTAAATGGTAGATGAAACATATTCATTACTGTCTATGTTACTTCATTTATGGATTGCTGTAAAAGAAACTTTGAATACTAGTGAAAATTTAGATACAATTAAATTAACAGAATGGATCTTAAATGTTGATTAAAGATATGAAGAAAATTATTACAAAACCAAAAAATTATTTGAAAAATGCACAACTTTGTCTGAATTTACAGAAATTAAAAGATTTATGCCAAATTTATAACCTGAAGTTATTAATTATCTCTAATAAGTTGAATATTTTAAAGGAAAAACTAAAATTGAGCTTAGTCCCTAAAGATCTATCTATGGAATTAAAATGCCTTTAAGTTATTAAGTTACGGTCTAAAAATTATAATAAGTTCTTTTATCTATGACTGATTTCGACAAATCTTAAAATTTAATATAGTCTAGCAATGTTAATCATGACTTTTTTGCAGATTTTGGATTTTTACATAATTAATAATAATCATAACCCTAATAATAAGAATATGATTAACCTTGGGTTGATTTTTCATCAACATTTTAGTAATAATAATAATAATAATAATAATAATAATAATAATAATAATAATAATAATAATAATAATAATAATAATAATAATAAAATTTGTCTGAATCATATTTTGATAATTAATTTATGTAAGAAGCTGGAAGAGAATCAATTCAAACTGAAATTGATTCTAAATTGCTATCATAAATTGTTTTTAAAATAAATTATGATAAAGGTTAAGATATTAATATTCAAGATTCTTAAAAAAATTAATAATTCTAGTAGGCCTAATCTTAAATTTTAGGTTTAAAATAATAAGAAAAATCAAAAATAATTGAAGTAAATGATTTACTAGATGTTCATGAAAATATTGTTTCTTAGAAAAACAACAATGAACCATTTGATTTAATAAATTATGATGACAAACCTTTTTAGTCATAATAAAATGCTTTTTTCTTACCTACAGATATTAATTTTTCCTAATTTTCAAACTAAGATTAAAAATAAGGAAGTGAAAAGACTGAAAGCATGAATATATAACATTATTAAAACTAGATTATTTAGTAATAAATTCCTTTATAATAATTTCACTAATAAAATGTTTATCAACAGTAAATACCATAGATGAATCAATAAAACTCTTAACAATAAAAAATGGTAATTAAAGATGATAATTAAGACCATATACCAATGAGCTGCAATAATTATCCATCATAACAAACAGAAAGGAAATAACAGATACCAAACGACTTAATTTAATCAATAAACCCAACCATAAACTTAACGCCAGTGAGATAAAAAATACATTCATTAATTTTAGAGCATGCAAACCAAATAATTGATGGTCAATTAGATATTAGTGATTTTATAATTTAATACAATGAGTTAGTGTTTTATGAGTAAATAGCATAAGGAGGATCAGGAGTGGTGTATCGTGGAAAATACAAGAATGATATAGTAGCAATAAAGGATATAGATATAAATGAAAAGGATGAATAAAAGATGAAAGAATATAAGAGAGAAATTGTGACCCTGGTGAAAGTAAGACACCATCAAAATTTAGTTTGTTTAGTAGGGATTACTTTTAATTAAAATAAATTGTATATAATAACAGAGTTTTGTTCAGGGGGATCACTTTTTGATTTGATACATAGAAATAGAGAGACGTGCATTGACTAATTAACAAAGTTGAAATTAAGCTTATTTATAGCAGAAGGAATGGCTTATATTCATAAATTAGGTTTTATGCATAGAGATTTGAAATCATTAAAGTAATATAAAATTTATATTAATAGTATATTATTAGATTAGCCATTTAGTGCTGACTCAAACATAAAGATCGCAGATTTTGGTTTAGCTAGAACAGCATTAGAAAAAACTGAGTGGATGACAGCGGTTGTGGGAACATTTGTAAATTAATGATTATAAATTAGCATTGGATGGCTCCAGAGGTATTTAGAGGAGAAATGTATACAAATAAAGCTGATGTATATTCTTATGGAGTATTTATTTATATTAATCTTAGATTGTGTTATATGAATTATTTTCTAGATAGATTCCTTATTTAAATATTGCAAATCCTATGCAAATTATGAATGCTGTGACAGAATAAAATTAAAGACCTGATCTCTCTTTTGAATGTTAACAAGAGATTAAAGCATTAATGGCTAAATGTTGGCATCCTAATCCTGATTAAAGACCAACATTCGAATAAATTATTAATAGTTTACAAAGTTTATGAAAGAATTCCAATTCATGATAAGTGATTTAAATTTAATATCTTTTATTAAAATATGTCACTCAAGTTATTCGGGCCATCAATTAATCCTAGACTCTGTCAAGTTCATCTTGTTGCAGACCTTCTTGAGATCCCAGTTGAAGTGGTTGAAGTTGGATACGATCAATGTGAATCAAAGGAACATTTGGCAAGAAACCCATTTGCTAAAGTTCCTGTCATTTAAACAACTGATGGATACCTTTATGAAAGCAATGCTATCTGTAGATATATTGCTAGATCTAAATTAGAATCAGGGTTATATGGGTAAGATATTTATAAGTATTTTAAAGAGCTAATGCCTTCTAATAATCTTTAGTTGATTAATGGATTGATTGGACTGTAAATGAATTAGACCCAAATTTCATGACAACATTCCCTTAATTATGGGGATATGTTCCAACAGATGAGGATTCATTCAAAAGTGCTAAGAACATTATCAACAATAAATTAAAATAATTAGAAGCCCATTTCAAGAATTCCGCATATTTGGTTGGAGACAAATTGACTATTGCAGATGTAATACTTATTGTAAGAATTGCTCCATTTTTCATCTTATTAATTGACGAGAAAACTAGAAAATCATATCCCTCACTTATGAAATGGTTCACTGCTGTAACTGAACTTCCTCAATTTAAAAAAGTATATCTAATATTTATACTAGAATTTCGGAAGAGTCAGATTATGTAAAGAAGCCTTCCCATTACCTAAATAAGTTGCATAATAAAATGAATAAAAACCAAAGGATGAAAAACCAAAAGAATAAAAACCAAAAGAATAAAAACCAAAAGATGAAAAGCCTAAAGAATAAAAGCCAAAAGAACAAAAACCAAAAGAATAAAAACCAAAGGAAGAAAAACCTAAAGAATAAAAGCCAAAAGAAGCATAAAAATAATAAGCATAGGAAGATGAAGAACCTGTTGCAGAGAAGAAAAAGAATCCTTTAGATTTACTTCCTCCATCTCCATTCAATATTGATGATTACAAAAGAGCCTTCTTTGCTGAAAAAGATATTGCCAAAAATATTGAACAACTTTTCACCACAGTTGATACTCAAGGATGGTCTTTATGGATTATTTCCTATAATAAATCTGAAAATGAAGGCAAATAACTCATTTTAACTAATAATTTAATGAAAGGATTTATCAATTAAAGATTAGATTAAAATTTCAGAAAATACTCCTTTGCTATGCATGGTGTTTATGGTGATGAACCTAATTTGGAAATTAGAGGAGCATGGGTTTGGAGAGGAACTGAAGTTCCATAAGAATGGGTAATCATTCATTCTATTAAAATTTTAGAAAGATCATGTTGCATATGACTATCATGTATTCAGAAGAATTGACATTTAAAATGAATAAGATAAGAAAGATTTTGCTGAATATTGGGTGAATCAAGAAGAAGATGTATCTAAAGTTGCCGGTCTTACAGCCAGAAGCTTGATGTATTTCAGATGATGAATAATTATCATAGGAATAATAATATTTAATTGTAAAATAGATATCTTAATTATCATTTCTCTATTATATTAATAATTTTCGAAAGATTCTATACTTATTTATTTATAACCTTAAAAAGACCATTATCTCTTTTTAAAAATCTAAAAAAATATTAATTAATGCTTCAAAATTAAGATTATCTACCTACTAATAATTCGCTTAATTAAAATTTTCTATTATTAGACTTTTTTATGATAAAAAAAATAGCTGAATTTTTTAACAAAAAGTTTATTTATTGTTAAATTAGGTAAAATTAATCTCCTTCAGAATTTTTTATACTTTTCCAAGTAACTACACATTTTTCATACAACTTGGGATAAATTTATATTTAGTGTTATTTAAGAGTAAGAATAGACTCTATTTTATGAAATAGACAGCCAAGTTGCTTATTAATTTTCGATAAATTTGAAACAAATTATCTACCGTTCTCATCCGTTAGAAGAAATTCAATTTGTTTTAGATGCAAATATAAAGTAGAATTCTCTTATTATTTAAATTCAATTTTATTTTCTCATTTAGTTTATACATATCATTTGTTTAAAAGATTAAAGGATTTAATTTTTAGATAAAAATACATCTTTAAAATATACATAACAGATGAAAAAAAGTTGAGTTATTATTTTCAATCACCATTTCATATTTGAATGAAAATAAAGAAATAAATAATTAATAAGAAAAAAACCAAATTTATCTAATTTTCCCTCTAAGCATAAATAAATAAATTAATTAATTACGTTTTATATTTTCAACATGATGAGTATTTTAAATTTTGAATTATTTGATTTATGTTTGATGTTTGATATTTCTTGAATACAATTTGTAAATATGAAAAATGGAGTCACAAAAACTAATACTTTTATTACTAGGTATTATCTTTGATTACTGGAAGTATATTTTAGAAATTGAAAAAAAATTTTAATAGCCAACTAGCTTTTTAAAATTTGCATTAATTTTTATTATTTTAATGAGAAAATCAATAAGTACTTCTTCTTATAGCGGCTATAAATTGAATAATGATTCAACAAGAATTGAATCGTTTTAGGACTCAACAAGAGTTTTATAAATGAATATAAGTCAATATGAAGATACATTGTCACAAGAAGTATTTATTTCTTCAGCTTACGAACATATACGAGAAGTTAGAGTATACTGATTAGTTTATTACAGGATCTTATTTTTAACTCGAGGTAAAGTATGAAACCTTTGAGAGAATCAATAAGCCAATTAAGATATTAGATTCAGAGCATAGAATATTAATAAAGGAAGGATTAGATTAACTTAGAGTATGATATCAGCTTAAGCATACATAAATTAAAATAAGTAAGCCTTTAATGGTCTTATTCAAGAAAATAAATTAATTTGAAGTTGTTTAAACTGGAGAATTTGTCTTGTTACAAGATTAAATATAGAAACTGCAACATGAAGATTAAGAAATTATTTAGAATATTGATACCTTAGAAATAAGAATAATAGATTTAGCACCATAAATTGGGCAGTACACATATTAGCATTATTAATAATGAGGATTGTGATAATAACAAAAAGCAATTTTGTTTATACTATACTATATTTTTGTAAATACATTATTTTTATCTTTATTTAATAATTTTTATAGATGTTTATCCATATTTTTCATATTTTTATCAATCATAGATTATAAGATGATATTATAGTCTCCACATTATATGAAATAAATATGATAGAAATAAATATATATAATCACTTTTAATATATATTAAGATTTCAATTAGAAATTTTTATGGTTAGAAAGAAAATATAATTCAAATTAAATTAATATTAAAATACAGTCGTTATGCGATCGCCATCTCTATTTTCACCTGTATTAATCTTTGAGATTATAAAAGTCTAAACAATAAAGATACGAAAAACAGAACGGGTCTTTTTAAACATTTTCAACAACGAATTAAGTGAACAAAGCTTAATTAGCAGATTTTCGAAAAGAAATACGAAACAATATAAGTTAAAGAGAACCTTTTGTTCCTTCGTAGGAAAAGAAACCAATTTTATTAACAAGTTGGAAGAAACATGAAAAAAAAAATACGTAGTTTTTTCAAATTATTTCTAGAGAAGGCAATGTGGCAAAATATATGGCTAGATCTTCTCCAAAAAAAAGTTTACTTGGAGGATTAAATATGGAAGAAATCTTGTAAACAATGTTTTTATTGTTAGCTGTAGTTAAAAGAAATTTATCGATAAAAGTTAGTCATAAAATAATTTTTATTATTAACAAAGAAAAGTGGATCAATTATTCAAAATGGATCAAAATGATTCCATTAATAAATAAGATAACTCCTTTTCAAGTTTATTCAAACCAAAAAGATAATCCTAAGCACTTTTATCAAGATAGTCAGGAAGAGATTAATCTCCTATTAATTTAGAAAGATTTAGAAGTTGGGATACAAAATTAGATCTTCAATTAAAGCAATTAAATAATTCTAAAGACCTTAACTTTTATAAATATTCTTAGTAGCCTTAAAAAGAGAATATTTATGAGACTAGTAAGCCACTTCAAACTAAAGACATCTTTAATATGAACAAAAACGCAAATAATTTTAATAAATTTTTAAAGAATTCATCACCACCTAAATTCATTGAAAAAATACCTTTGACCGAAATAGTTAAAATGCAATCATATTTCTCATAATTGCCAACTGCAGAAATTGTTACAATCCCTAGAGGGTATATATTTATTTTTTATTTTAAGATATATTTAAGAATTATAAAATTTATAGCAAACTCTAGCTAGAGTTGTCAAATAGTCGTCCTAAATTATTTGAACTATATATTTAATCAATTTAATAAAAAAATAAGTCAAAATGTTTTTCATTGTTCCTTTTAGATTTAACTTTAAATAAAATAACATTATAAATTTCTAAATTTTGGAGCTACAATAATCAATAAGTTCCTTTATCTAATTTTTACTATTACTATTTTATAAAATTGATATCTTTTTTTTATATTATTAATTACAAATATAGCAACAATATATTTCACATTTGCAAAACTAATTATAAGTCTTTTTTGATATATAAATTTATAACTTTTCTATAAATCTTATATATTCACATTAAACTAAATTTTTAAGTGGAAAATGTAATGTTAGTTTATTTAAATCTATTTATGATACATTTTCAATAAGAAAAATTAGATATTATTTAGATAAAATTAAATTACAAATATATTCTTTCAATATATGACATCTCTAAATAAAATTAATAAAAAATATATTTTGATAAGTGAAAAGGCTCAGATTTTCTTTCAAAATTATGAATTATTCATTGAATGAGGAAAAGACTCTTATCTAAACATGTAAGGAAATTGACGAAAATTCATATTTGACAGTGAAAGTTACATCAGCGAAGATTAATTAGTTTCTTAACTAGAAACATTTGATAAGATTGGAGGGCTCTCTTTAAGTAATTATGATTATGATAGGCTTTAACTTTTAATTAAATTTGCAATGCCTTCATAATATTTATAATACATAGCAGCAAAGTCTATTTTAATAAAAATATTTACATTATTATTATTATTAGAGCTATTATTATTATGAGGGTTAATTTTGCAAGACTTAAGAATTGTATAGGGATATTAATGGTTCATTAAATAATTGTTGAGAATTTAATGTATAATTAATTTAATTGATATTGTTGTTTAAGCTTTAACTTAAAACACTCTATGCAATCTTATTAACTTGAAATTCGTTATCATCCTCTTCTTTTACATGAACTTCGCAACTTTCTGCTGAAATAATTCCATTCAAAACTTCTTCATGTTCAATAAGAATATTATTATTAATTTTTTTTTCTTGTTCTTTTCTTCTTTTAATAGAGTTTTATTTTTTCATTTTTCTCTTTTAAATTTTAGATTATTTCTTTTTTTTTAGAGCAACGCTTTAAAATGATAAATTATTTTAATTTTAATCATCCTTAATTAATTCATTTGATTATTGGATTAATTTTAATTGTTCAGCATCAGTTTTTTATTAAGAATTTGGTATTACATAATAAGGATTTTAAATATTCATGTATTCTTTTCTAATAAAAGAATAAAATCTATTTTTAATCATATTTTCCTAATAAATTTTAGTAAATAAATTATACAGGTCTCCCTTTTAATAATTTGGATATTTCTGTCCATCTAGATCCATATTATTAATATGCTTCCATGACAATAAGATCTTCTTCTTTTGACCATGGTTCAGCTCTAATCTCTGGATTTAATTTATTTATATATCGTTCTCTAATTTATTTTCCTGTTCTCCAATTCATAATACTGGCAATCATACCCCAATTTCGTTTATGTATTTTAACTAATTCTAATAGTTATTCATCTTCAATTGCGCTCCAAGAATGTCGAGAGCGTTACTGGGCTTATTTAAAATTAAATATACTGAAGCAGGCTTAATTCTCTTCCACCTTTAAGCACATTAAGAAGGATTTCTGTTTTGTAAATGTTTTGCTACTTCCTTCCAATTAGTTCCAAGTTCATGAATTGCTCTTTCTAATAATTTGTCTTCTTTTTAGGACCATATTTTTCTATTTTGTATTTTTTTTGTTGTTGCTTTGATAGATTATTTATCATCTTCTATTCCAAAACTTTCTAATTAACTAAAATTAAGAAATAATTTACTTCTCTTTAGGCACCATTCAAAATTTAATTTAATTATTTATATTTCCCAATCAGATTTGTCATGTTTATATGTGATAAAAATCTATAAAAAAGATTTGCAACAACCTATTTATAAATACTTATATTAAAGTCTATATAAAATATACTTTAGAGTTTATAGAAATCCTTCAAATCTTTTTACAAATCTATTAACATTATATCTATTAACATTATAAAGTAAAGCTTATCAAAAAGATTTTAATTTTACAATTCTCTAATCAATATGTTTGAGTTTGCAACAAATTTTCATTTTTTTGCTTCTATGTAATTATTTGATTTTTACTACAAATTCATTGATTCTATTTGTATTAGTTTTAATTTAGTATAATTTTACTTTTTACTCTTTCTTCTATTAAAATACCTATAAATGAATATGCTAATTGAAGACACTTTTAATAATAATCCATTTTTTTTTTTTTAATTCATTTTAGAATGGCCATATTGATGGTAACAAAAAAAGTGAAATAAAGCAAAATAGCTGTAGTTGAAATATGTTTAAGTGAAAATATTGTAAGATTAATTCTTAAAAATCATATAATACACCCTTGGAAATAAAAATAATTCTCAGTTAAGTTAAGTTAGGTAAATCAAATATTATCATAGCTTTCGCAAAAAGACTTTAGAAAGTGTTGAGTTTATGAAGGGATTAGAATGTAATTAGAAATCAAAGATTTTTAAGAATTTCGATTATTTTTGGACGAGCTTATAGTTTATGTAAAATTGTTAAAAAAAAGTTTTTCAATTTGATTTCTCATATATTAAAAAAATCTTAATTATCCGCAATTAGTATAAAAACACAGAAAAATTTAATGTTAAATTATTGAGAACAAAATTTTGATGTAGATGTTTTTAACAGATCATGGTTTGAGATTTATTTTTAAATATGTTTTGTACAATTTGAAAAAATTAAAGCAGTCAGTCGGTTATATTATTTTCAATTATTTTAATTTACATTGAAAACTCAATTTATGTCTTAGGTATTATGATATTGAAAATAATATTTTTTCTTTTACAAATTATATTAATATAAGTAGTTTTCAAATTAATCATTCAATTTTTATATATTTTTGTTTCTTTTCTAAAATATAATATTTTGCAATATCAATTTTAAGAGTTTTTATAACAAATTAGAATATGATCTTTATTAATAATGACCAATGACAGTAATTATACTAAATAAATATGGAGTAAAGTAGAATATTATAATTTTTGAAATTATCATAGCAGCAATAAAACAATTTAATTTTCTAATTGATCTGATCAAAAAGTTATCTTTAACATCTTCATTTTCTCATATAAGTATCTTGATTGAATCAAAATATTACATATCAAAAGCTGAAAAGTTAATTTTTGTTGTTTTGAATTCCTCTATTAGTTTATCAAAACCTAGAATTAAGTCTTTAATTTTAGATGCTCCATAAAAAATAATCATTACCATGGCTTCTCCATATTCATTTATGATATATCATTAGGTTGAAAAATTCTTAATCTTTTTAAAAGCAATATTTCTAAATAAAAATAGTTTTGATTTTTTAACTGGATAATGAAGATAAGTGAGATTAATAGTGAGATTTTTTTATTTTATTTGAATATTATTATTTTTTTAATTTTCTTAATCAAAGATTTATAAAATAGATCCTTTGTAAACCAATCTTGATTTTTAATATCAATTCTAAAAATTTCATAAATAATGTCAATTAATAATTAAAAAATATATGATTATATATAACTTTTCTAAAATCTTCAAATAAGTTGCTTTTTAGAAAATTTAGTGAGTTTTTTCTTAAAAAAGTAGATTAATTTAATAAGATCAAATAAATAATAGAAATTCTTTTAAATATCGGAGTAGAAAAATGAAATAAAAATATTTAGATAAAATCAATATGAACTAAGTGAAAAATAAAAATACTTTTCCGATTAGAATAATTAATTCTTAAATTTGAAACAATAAAATATGGTCTAGAAATAAGAATAAATAAAAAATATTAAAGATTATATTAATTAAATATGATTAGTATAGCAATTAACAGAATTTGAGAATCTTTTAATTGAATAAGCTTACAGATAGTAACACATCATAAAGATAAGGATTAATTAATATATATCCTATAAATCATAATATTGAAAATGAGGAAACTTCAAAACAATTAGAAATAGTTCTATAAACTAATTAATAGAAATTCTTAGAGATAAATAAATTATAGCATGCTCTAGAGAAGGTTCAATAATAAAATTAAGATTAATAAAATGAATAAGATTTAAATAAACTATTCTTTAAACTAAGTAAAATATGAATTATCAAAATTAATACAATAAAATTTATAGAATTAATATTATAAGACTAAATATCAACAGAAACAAAAGAATTACAATAGTAAATAGATACAAAGAAAGCTAAGGTATATCTATTAAATTTAAAAATAAATTGGAACATTATAGAGTCAATTAAAAGCTAAGAATATGTTATTATATAAAGCTTAAGTAAGAGATGAGAGCTATTTAAAATAAAATAAGGAAAAGTTTTTGGTGGAGGATTTTTGGAATAGATCAATTTTTAGATTTATAAAACAATAAACTTAAAGTATTTTAGAAATTTTTATTGTATGATGAGAAATAAAATCGAAAATAAAAGAGAATGTTGCCTTTTAAAGCATTTTTGTTAATTAATGCAATTCACAAGATTATTAAATAGAGTCATCAGAGATCTTGCTAAGAGATTAAGTAAAAGTTTAATGATTGCCTTCTGATATAGTAATTAAAATGAATTTGAAGTGTTCAATTATAATACGAGGTAATTTTAATAGGGAAAACAACATGATTTGGTTCATAGATGTCATGATCTTTTTTTAATAAAGAAAGTAGTACTAAAGTGTCTAAAAGTATGGCAGCGATTGTTGTTCTTGATTTATATAGTAAATTGTTTATTTTATATCTATTGAGTAAATAAAAATGAGTATTTTTTATAATAAAAATGAAAGTATTTGAATAACTGGAAAGTGCAATAAAATCAAATGACACCATAATCAAATTAATTCCAACATTAAAGTTAATAACTAATTCCTTGCCATTTCCAGATCGTCATACTTATATCAAAGATCCTAGATTAGTAAAACTTCTGTTAATTGNGCAATTAACAGAATTTGAGAATCTTTTAATTGAATAAGCTTACAGATAGTAACACATCATAAAGATAAGGATTAATTAATATATATCCTATAAATCATAATATTGAAAATGAGGAAACTTCAAAACAATTAGAAATAGTTCTATAAACTAATTAATAGAAATTCTTAGAGATAAATAAATTATAGCATGCTCTAGAGAAGGTTCAATAATAAAATTAAGATTAATAAAATGAATAAGATTTAAATAAACTATTCTTTAAACTAAGTAAAATATGAATTATCAAAATTAATACAATAAAATTTATAGAATTAATATTATAAGACTAAATATCAACAGAAACAAAAGAATTACAATAGTAAATAGATACAAAGAAAGCTAAGGTATATCTATTAAATTTAAAAATAAATTGGAACATTATAGAGTCAATTAAAAGCTAAGAATATGTTATTATATAAAGCTTAAGTAAGAGATGAGAGCTATTTAAAATAAAATAAGGAAAAGTTTTTGGTGGAGGATTTTTGGAATAGATCAATTTTTAGATTTATAAAACAATAAACTTAAAGTATTTTAGAAATTTTTATTGTATGATGAGAAATAAAATCGAAAATAAAAGAGAATGTTGCCTTTTAAAGCATTTTTGTTAATTAATGCAATTCACAAGATTATTAAATAGAGTCATCAGAGATCTTGCTAAGAGATTAAGTAAAAGTTTAATGATTGCCTTCTGATATAGTAATTAAAATGAATTTGAAGTGTTCAATTATAATACGAGGTAATTTTAATAGGGAAAACAACATGATTTGGTTCATAGATGTCATGATCTTTTTTTAATAAAGAAAGTAGTACTAAAGTGTCTAAAAGTATGGCAGCGATTGTTGTTCTTGATTTATATAGTAAATTGTTTATTTTATATCTATTGAGTAAATAAAAATGAGTATTTTTTATAATAAAAATGAAAGTATTTGAATAACTGGAAAGTGCAATAAAATCAAATGACACCATAATCAAATTAATTCCAACATTAAAGTTAATAACTAATTCCTTGCCATTTCCAGATCGTCATACTTATATCAAAGATCCTAGATTAGTAAAACTTCTGTTAATTGTTTATCCATTACTACCAGAAGCAATTGACATGATTTTAGGACAATTTCTAAATGTATTTAAAGACTAAGTAGAATGGATTAAAGGGTGTTGCAAAGCTATAGAAGAGTATGCAGTTTATAAATCAAATACTATAGGAACATCGAAATTTTATTGTCTTGAATTTTTTTAACAAGTTCTTCATATTGCAGCATAAGCAGGGTAAGTATAAAATAATAATTTTATAGATTAGAATTAGATGATATTTGTTATGGTTTTATAATATTTTTGAAACATGCAGAATCAGAGAAGATGGTTTTATATATAATGAATAAAATTGAAGCAGTTAAAGAAGAATATGGATATGGAATCAGGTCTCTTAATTAATTTAGTGAATTAGTTGAATCAAGTAATCATTAATATATTCTTAGCTGTACTCTAACTTTATTAAGAAGAAAGTAATAAAAATACTGAAGATTAACATTTCAGATCTGTAGCAATTGGATTGTAGGAGAGTCAAAGTAAAAGAGTATTACATCATTAAAATACTCTTTCATCTCCTTCCATGAGATCTCCTGCTGTTTCAAGATAAAGATCTGAATCATTTGGGTCTTTAAATGATGAAATAGTTGATAATATCAATATTGAAGAAATTCTAATCTAAGAAAAACCTAGAATTCTTGATTCAGATTAAGCAGAATATTTTAAATCTAATGAAAGACTCTAAAATCTAATTTATTTTATTACAGATCCATATCTCTCATAACCAAGTCTTATTTTTGATACTGATGTACTTGCAGAAAACTCTATTGAATTTGATTCAAACAATTACAAAAAATTCAAAAATATTAAAATAGACAAATTATTTACTATTAGATCTTTTAAGACTTTACTGTTTCTAACAGATATCCATAATCATAAATTATTAAATGAAGTCAATGCTCATCTAACTTAACTTGTCTGTAAAATTTAATTAAAATATTCTAGTTAGATCAATCTCTGGATTTCTACAAAATACTTAATCAATTGGCAATATCACACATATTGTGGCACTTATATAATTTTATTTAAAAAATGATACTAAAGATACAATATATTACTTTCTATATTGCAATCTACATTTTTAATTCTTAGATTATATATGTATTACTTTATAAATAATTAGACAATTCTCATGTTCTTGATATCTTAATCAGATTCATTGATCCAAATTTTATTAAAATTCCTTAGTAGATAAGGGATGAAATTTGGATCTTTTTGAATAGTCAAGGATTTATTTCATACATAATTGGAAGAATCATAAATAAAGATTATTTAGGTGTAAATAGAAAGGAATTTCACGTATCAAAAGATGGATATAATATTTTAAAACGTATTTATGAATAAAAAGTTATTAATGGTAAATAATTATCTAATTATTTTAGATGAAAATACTTCAGAATAACATACTTATAATTTGAGTTCTAATCTTGATCAATATTTAGGTCCATTAATGCCTGGTAAAACTATTTAATAAAATTTAATTAAAAAAAAAAGAGTTTTACATGCAGCTTAAACTTAAATTTATACTAGAAGATATTCTGGAGCTGGAATGACTGGGAAATTTAATAAGATAATTTTAGTTGAAAATATATAATTATCAGAATTAAATGGAATTTCATAAGATATTGATAGATTTAAGGATGTCATTTAATATTATTAGAATAATCAATTTGATAATGAAGAATCGATTCCAACTAATTAAGGGATTAATAAATTAGGAAGTGAGAAAATCATTCCTAAATCTACCCATAAAAGTGTAATGAGTGATTAATTCTTGAAATCAGATTTCTTAATTAATTAAATTGATACAAAACCTATTGATATTAAATCATTTTTAGGTGAAAATAAATCTGTTGATACAAAATTACCATCTTTAAAATCAAGTACAAAATTTAGTGGAGGAAGTATGCATTCTAGTAGAATTCTAAGATAATCTTCAAAATAAGGATAAGAAATTAATTTTAAAAAGAAGAAGTCTTTAAAAATAGATAATATTGAAGAAATTTCAAACAATTTTAAAAAACTTAACAATCCTATTTCATCTCCAACTTCTGCATTTAGATGCCATAGATTTTATCCAAATAGTGATATTAGTGTAATTGATCATATCATGAGAGAAGAATACTAAGAGTATAATTAATTTAATAATGAATACTTTGCTCTTTAACATTCTCAATTATTAAATATTATTGTTAATTTATTTTAAGGTAAGAATTATAAATTTTAAGCACAAACTGATTGTTTTACATAATTGATTGATGAAAAATTGGTTAATTTTGAAAGACTAATGAAACACTATACATTAAAAATATTAGAACCTGAAAATGGTAGTGCTTATGAATTAGGATTTTTAATTGTCAACATATTAAAAAAATTATCAAACTGTGATAGTATTTAGGAATAGTGCAATAAAATTTATAGAAATCAAATTCCAAGATTATGTAGAAATATTGCTTTATTAAATAAACAATAGTAATTTCCTTAGTAATTAAACTTATAATCATATTCTGTAAATATTATAGGATCTCAGAAATTAATTATGTATGAGATTCTGTAAATTATGATTTGTAACGTAAAAATAAAATATTCTAATATCTTTATTAAACTAAATGATACTGCTCTACATATATTAATTATATAATTCCATTCTAGCTTTCATAATGGAATTTATTAAAATATTTTTATGAATTTAGTAAGACATTTATTTGTTTATGCTTCTGAAAAACAGTTGCTAAGTTTAGTTTTCAAAGTAAATCTTATAGAGTCGATTCATGCTGCTTATAAGAATACTGTGATTAATAGAGTTGTGATTAAAGAGTGGAATACAGAATAATATATTCTCTATTTACAATAATTAAGTTAATTAATAATTAATGCTTTTGATTTAAGAGAAGATTTAAGATAACTTAGATAGTCTTTAATTAGATTATAATCTTATTAAAAATTAAAGGAATTATCCTAAATATCTTAATTTTAATTTGATGTCAATCGATATACTAAAGAATTAATAGCTGCTGAATAATAATTAGTTAAAATTAAATTATGATTATAATTTATGATTTTTATTTATTTATTGATATCAATTTTTTATTTTATCAGCCATTTCTTATTGTGATTTACTCAAAGTAATACCTTTGACTCTTTCATGCTTTTAAGCAGCAGGTTCAGGAACTTTTATTGGTTTCAATTGCCAAATTTCTTCAGCATACTCTTAGATGGTTCTATCACTGCTAAATTTAAAAGATCTAATGGCATTGTAAATACTTTTTTTAGCCCATTCATTTGGTTAACGATATAATTCATCAACCTAAAATATTATAATTTATTACTTATTGTTATGCTTTAATATAGTCTTTGAAATCTTAACCAACCAAATAATTATCATTCTTATGTCTTATACTATCTATAATCCATCTCAATTCTTCATTATGTCCAAATCTTCCATTATCAATTTCTTAAAACACTTTCAATAATTCTTATGGGAAATATTCATGAGGATCTGTGTTTCTCATTTTTTCTTTCATATTATCAACATCTTCAACTTAAGTTCCAAAAATGAAAATATTTTCTCTTCCAACTGCTTCATCAATTTCTACATTTGCTCCATCCAAGGTACCTAATATTAAACATCCATTCATAATAAATTTCATATTTGATGTACCTGATGCTTCTGTTCCAGCAGTTGATATATGTTAAGATAATTCTGCAGCAGGAATAATAATTTAAGCATTACTGACATTATAATTAGGCATAAAAACTACTTTTAATAGATCTCCAATTTAATGATCATTATTAACAACATCAGCAACTGAATTAATTAATTTAATAACTCTTTTTGCATTTGCATAACCAGGAGCTGCTTTACCACCAAAACATACACTTCTAGGTACAATTCTTTTTCTTTCTTCAGGTGAAGATTCCTTAATAACCAAGTATCTATAAATAACATATAAAATGTTCATTAATTATCTTTTGTACTCATGAATTCTTTTGGCTTAAATATCAAATAACGAATCAATATTTAAATCAACTTAACAGGTCTTTCTAATCCAATGAACAAATCTTTCTTTATTTTCCATTTTAATCATTTAGAAATCTCTAACAAATTAAGGATCTGTAGCATTAGGTTCCAATTATTTCAATTATTCCATATCTTAAACCCATTTATCACTACCTAACACTCGATCATATAATGCAGCTAAAGCAGGATTTGCACATCTAACCCATCTTCTAGGAGTAACTCCATTTGTTTTATTTTAAAATTTATTTGGATGCATTTCAAAGAATTCTTTAAATATAGTTGTTTTTAATAATTCTGTATGAATCTTAGCTACTCCATTAACAAATTTTGAACCAACAATAGATAAATTAGACATTCTTACTTTTTTTGTTCCTTCTTCTTCAACGATTGAAAGAGCACTTAATTTACCCCAATTATTTGGATATTTCTATTGTACTTTTTCTAAAAATAGGAAATTAATTAAATATATAATTTCTAAATGTCTTGGAAGCAATTTTTCAATTAAAGGTACACCCCATTTTTCAAGGGCTTCTGGTAATACTGTATGATTTGTATAATTAAAAGATTTAGTAACAATTTACCAAGCACTCATGTTATCCAATTATTCAATATCTATTAAAATACGAAGTAATTCAACAATAGCTAATGCAGGATGCGTATCATTTAATTATACAGCAACTTTAGATGGAAATGCATTCCAATCTAAAACTTTTCTTCTCTTAAATCTTCTTACAATATCTTACATACTGGCAGAAACCAAAAGATATTATTATTTTAATCTTAATTCTTTTCCAGCATCAGTTGAATCATTTGGATATAAAACAGATGTTATATATTCTGCTTTTTATCTTTATTCTAATGCTTTAAAGTAATCTCCTGTATTAAAACTACTAAAATCGAATTCTGATGCAGGATGTGATTTCCATAATCTTAATGCTATTGTATTTTATGTATTATATCCAGGAATTGGAGTATCATATGCTCTAGCCATAATAGTTTCACCTCCTTCCCAAACACTTCTTTCAACTCCATGATCCCATACTTTTTTTACAAAACCATAAAATCTAATTTAATATTAAACATCTAATCTTTCTATTTCCCATGGATTTCCTTAATTCAACCAAAAATCTGGTGATTCTACTTAATAACCATCTTTAATTAATTATTTAAATATTCCATAAGTATATCTTATTCCATATCCAAATGATGGATAATTTAATGTAGCTAATGAATCCAAAAAACAAGCTGCTAATCTTCCTAAACCTCCATTACCTAAAGCAGGATCTACTTCTTCATCGTATAATTCTTCTAATTTATATCCAAGTTCTAATAATGCTTCTCTATAATCATCTTCTAAATCTAAATTGACTAATGCATTTTATAAACATCTCCCTATCAAAAATTCCAAACTCAAATAGTATATACGTTTGGCATCCATTTAATGAAAATGTAAATTTGTATCATTAAATGCTTCAATCAATCTATCTCTTACAGAATGAGACAAAGCTTAATAACTATGAAATTTTGAGAAATCAAAGCGTGTTCTTGCCAATGTGTATTCAACATGATGAACAATTGATTATTACAATGCTACTTTGTCACTTCCCTAGTACGAATCCATCAACTCCCATATTTTAGAAGTATCTCTAGGACTGGCTTATAATCCAAATTATTCAACCTCTATTAACATTACATTTTTATATTACAATATTCTGGTCTATACATATTTGAAGGGCTTCCACCAACTTACACTGTTGCTCTACGAACACTTGTCCTATATGTAGATTTCTAATCCATTTTTATTTTATATATATAAATAATATATATCTAATATAATTTATTTGAATATATACATTTTTTTTAAATAAAATTTTATAATTAAAGTAAACTAACCTAAGTTAAGTTATTAAATTTAATACTAAATTTTTATTATTCAGACTTCTTATTATTATCTTGGATTATCTTATAATCCCCTTATAACAATTAATGAGCTATTATCAAATATTTAGCAGATTAAATTCAAAAAAAAAAGTTCTTTCTCCTTAATTAAAATGATAAGGCTTATTTAATAATAGCTATAAAATAGTGATTTATAAGAATTACGATATTTGTTTTAAATGTATACTAAGTGTAGTAGATCTAATAGTATCAATCTATTAATAAGGTAGCAAAGACTTTATTAACCTTAATCTTAAATTTTTATATACCCCTTTATAAATTTTTTCAATAATGTGAATTAGAGTTTTAATCTAAAAAGATTCAAAGAAACTAATTGAAATTGCTGTTAATCATTTAATTAAATTAGATTTCTTATGACTTTTAATAATAGATCGAGAAAATAATTGAATCATCGTATTTATTATTCAATTTTCAAATAACCTTTTAGTTTCATAAACTTATTCTACTTGATATTTCATAAAATAATTCTACTTGAGACATTATGATTATAATTTAATCTTTTTTGAAAATGAGAATTGTTAAGATTTTTTATATAGTTTTATTTTTTTAGTTTTGTAAATATAAAAAAAGTAATTTTTTAGATTGAATGAGAAAAAAAATGATCTAAAATTTAATTTGATTATGGTGATTTATAATGTGTTAATTATCAATTCACTCATGCTTTTACTTTTTTAAATAATGAATAGAAATATTAACACTAATTTATGATAAAGTTATTATGCATAAATTGTAGGCTAGATGTAAATGTTAGAAAAATGTAGCTTATGCTATCATATAAGCAATAGAAAAATTTTGCATACAAAAGTAAACTCCATAGATAGATAGTGGGTCTTTATATTATTCAGATATGGTAATGGCTGATGTAAATTATCCAGTCATGTCAGCAAATCCTCTAAAATTAATATAATAGTACAAAAAGAATCCCAGAGTTTTTGTTAAGGTGAAATCATAAACAAAAGAATCTACTAAGGATATGAAGGTAATAACACAGAGTATATTAGCATAGAGGATAATATTAGAATTTGATTTGAATAACTTTTTAATGAATCCGTTTAATACTGCTGCAAAAATCTAAGCAATACCAACAATAAGATAAACGGAAGCAGTCATTTCATTAATAGTTTAAGGATCTTAATGTTATAAGGATAATGATTTATTTATATATTAATAGAGTAAGCCGTATTCAAATCCAATTATAATTCCACTGGTCCAAAATAAAGGATAATATATAATAGAAGACTTAGCAAACATAGTTTTAAATATATCTAAGATATTTTGACCAAAAGTATTTTATTATGTTTCAATTTTATATTCATGAGTATTTTTACAGTCAGATACCAAAGTGTCTTCTTTAGATGGAGTTTTAATAAAAAAGAAAAGTAAAGATAAAATGAGTTCAATAAAACCTGAGACCCAAAAAAATAATGATCTTGAGACTAATTTTAACATAATTTAAGCATAAAATCCACTTAACATTGAGGAGAATCCTAAAAAAATATAAGTTGTGCTAAACATAATTTCTTATGATTCATGAGAGACACATTGACTTACATAAAAATTTTAAAGAACAAAGTAACCAGCAAGTCCAACTCCTAAGAGAAATGTAAATGATAAACAAAGTGGACTCATAACGGAAGGTTTACAAATCCAAGAAGTATCGTTACCGTTTCTGCAATTCGCTAAGTAGCTATTTCTTTGAATGAAAGTTACTCAGAAACAAAAAAGCATGGAACAACTAATATAGCTTAAAATAGGAATGCTTAGTTGAATTTTCTATTTTTAAGGTATGCTGGTGCAATAATATTGAATAAGAACTCGGTTAAGTAGACATTCATAATGGAATATTTGCCAAGATCAGTATAGCCGTTTTGTTCTGCAATTTATGGCAATAATGCTATCAGGGCTAAACAAAGACTTAAATGCATTGTCAAAATGAGATTCATATAGAATAATTTCCAAAAGTTAGGAGGAATATTGAAACATGAAGTCATATTAAAATTAATTTATGGCATAATAAGATAATTATCTATTCTCAGAAACATAGTGGCGATTAATTTCAGGAGCAATATCTGGGGCAGTTTCTCGATCTTTTGTTGCTCCAATAGAAAGAACTATAATTCTTAAATAAACTAATGCATCAAATTACTAAAGAAAATCATTGATCAGATGTCTTTACATTATGTATACTGAAGAAGGAGTAAAAAGTATGTTTAAAGGTAATGGAGCTAATTGCTTAAGAATTGCTCCTTTTTAAGCTATTGAGTTTTATTTATTTGACATGCTTAAAAATACATTTTAATTTCAGAACTAAAATGCATAAAACATGTCTATGCTTGCTTTTGGAGCTTTTTCAGGAGCTTTAGCTACTATGACTGTTTATCCTTTTGATTTAGTTAAAACTATATTAGCTGTTTAAACAAGTAATCAAACAATATTAAATAGACTAGGAATACAAAGGAATAACTGATTGTTTAATTAAAATAGTCTAAAGAAAAGGTCTTTTATCTTTATTTAAAGGATTATCTGCAACATTAATTGGTATATCACCTTATTCAAGTTTCAAATTAACATTTTTCTAAATTTTAAGATAAAAATTATCATCTCTTCTTGGATTTTTTAATAAAGACACATAAAATCTTATATTCGGTGGTTTGGCAGGATGTATGGCATTAAGTATTACTTATCCCACAGATGTCATAAGAAGACGACTATAGGTTTAAATTTTATAAGGTAATAATTATTACCTAATATAATATAGGAAATAATCATTATGGTTATCTAGAGACCATGAAATTAATGTATAAAGAATAAGGGATGATTGTATTTTATAGAGGATTATTTTGCACTTATGCTAAAGTAATACCAGCTACAGCTATTGCATTTACAATCAATGAAAAATTAAAAAGAGTTAGAGATCTTCATTGAAATAGTTTCATATATATTATTTAATTAATGTATCTAATCCTTTATAACATAATAAATATTTCCATTGCTATTTAGACTTTAAGATAAGTGCAGGATTAAAACGCATTATGTTTGGATGGTACAAGAGCCGTAAAAACATTTTGTATTATAGAGTTACTATTTTGAATAAGGATATGGAGATGGGGCAGATAAATATTTAATATTTTTTGAAGGTGGAGGATGGATTTAAGGATTTGATGAAGCAGAAATGTTATAATAGGCTTATGATCGTTCAAATACAAATATGGGTAGTTCAAAGTTTTAAACAGCAACAACTTAAATGGATGGATTATTTAATAGAAATTAAAATGTGAATGTGTATTTTTATAATTGGAATACAATATTTGTAAATTATTGCGATGGAACAGGACATTAAGGTTATAGAACTGAGCCTTTATAAATAAAAGATAAGACAATATATATAAGGGGAGAATTAATATTTAAATCAATATTTTAAGAGCATATGATTAAATTGTCCTAGGCAAGGAAAATAGTTGTTTCTGGTTGTTCAGCAGGAGGATTAGCTGTATTTAGTTGGGTTCAATATATAAGAGATCATTTGCCTTTGAATGTTTAAATTTTGGCAGCTCCTGATTCAGGTATTTTTCTAGATTTGTAACCTTATGATGGAGCCTAAGCTGCAAGTGATAGAAGATAAAAACAATATCATAAATTAGCTAATGAAGAGGTGGATCCTTTAAATGAATAATGTGTCAAAACTTATTCAAATGAAAAATGGAAATGTCATTTTGCATAATATTTACTATAATTCATCAATGTACCTGTTTTTATTATTCAATCCTTGTATGATACATCATGCATTCCAAATGTATTACATATATATAGTGCTAATGATTACACTCTAAGAAGATGTGATTAGAAAGAAAGAACTTGTATAGAAGCTATGAGAAAATAAATCATAAATCTTATTAATGATAGAAAGCTTTCAGATGCTTAAACAGGTGCGTTTGGTGTTGCTTGTCTTGAACATTGGTATTAAATTTATTATTAAATAGCTTTACATAAAAAGAAATATTTTACACTACAAATTGGGCAATACCATATGATTCTTAATGGACTATAGCTAATTCTTTGGGATATTGGATGTAGAATTTAGAGTAGAATAATATCCATATTGATAATGTATATTGGCCAAACAATAAGGGATGTTCGAATATTTGATTATTTAAATTAATGTCCTAACAGAAAAATCAAAAGAATGTTGTAGTATACAATTATGAACCTCATCCAAAGACCTTGACTGAATAAGGTAACAATATTCAGTAATCTCAAATACAACCTGATGATTCACCCTTTAATGTTTCTAAAATTTTGAAAGCTAAACAATAACAAAGCAACATTTTTCATCTGCCTTAACAGGATCTAGTAGATTATAGTAAAGTAACACCAAATTAACATGCTGAAAGTAAAATAATAAAATATATAGTAGAAATATTGCCATATGATATGTTCTGGTGGAATAGTTAGAATTTGAAAGAAAATAAGAAAACTGATGTAAATTCTCCTATAATTACTAATGTTCACATGATTTAAAGCAGACCTTAGACTTCCACATAATAGAGAGTTAATACAGAGTCAGTTTCCAATAATTAATAATTAACTGAATAATAATTCCTTCAAATTTAATAATAACAATATTAGTAATTTTTACTATAACAGCAACAAATCAAAAATTAATTATAGTTGTAACAAAATGAAAAATAAAAACAATAGTTGAATCAATAATAAGAAAATCCATATAATGTAATTAAAGAACATAACCAAATGATTGAGACTGCTTCATTTGCTGGATAAGATAATCATTAAGGAGTGTTTTCATAACAACCGAATTCATAATAATAGCCAAACTAATCATAATTATCTAATTAGTTATAAAATCCAGCAAAGGTATATGATAAAGTCAATAATCCAAATTCTGAGTTGAAATAAAAAAACCCTAATTTCTCAGATGTATTTGGAAATGGTTTAGAAAAATATTATTAATAAAAGCCATAGTAAAATAGCGGAAAAAAATAATAGGTTGATTATATGTAAGAGAGTGAATTATATGGTGTTAAATATCATTAAAGATAAATGTTGAAAGGTATGAGTTCATAAATGGACACTCATTAATATTATGGTTAAATGTTAGATAAATAATCACAAGATTAAATTAAATCAAAGCAACCAAAAAGTAAATCATAGTCTCCATAGGCTTCTCCAGGCAAAAACCTTGAATAAGATGAAAAACTGTTTCCCAAGCCTTTCTATACAGAATTAAGCATAAGAGGTATGGGAAAGGATGTTAATTGGGATAAATTAAGTGGATAATTAAATGGCGTTTAAATATCATTAGTAGATATTACAGTTGTAAAGGATAAATAAGGAAAAATTAAAAATCATAAAATAATAATTAAACATTTTGATTAAGGAAATTTATAATTGGTTAAATAATGGGTTATTACACAGGGTGGTAGAATAGTAGATGAAAGATTATTGGAATCAGAAGAGGAATTCAAAAAAATGATCAAATTAAAAGAAGGTCCTAAACAAAGACCTATGAGAATTGCTGAGGAAAAAGAAAAATTGAAGCAGTAAAAAAAAAGACCACAAAGTGCAATACCCGTTTAAAAATAAAAGAAATGATAAATTTAATTTTATAATCGATAATAATGATTTTTTAGACATATTTCTTATTTGTGATATTCATACAGTTGTTTATTTTTTGAGTTTATAAATGATATCTAAATTTAAAAGAAATGATGTAAAACATTAATTAATGTAGTAAATTTAGTAGCATTATTCATAATAGCATATGATTCCTGCATATTAATAATAATAAAGGAATGTATCCAGTTCACCAATGTAAAGATAGTTCTCAATGTAAACCTTTACTCCAACATAACATTTGGGAGGATAGAATGAAGGAATAAAAGCATATTAGACAGATATAAGAGAGAGAAATAGATAATTTTAAGATACACCTTAATATTATGGATAATCAATGGAAAGTATGGCTTTAAGAATTCAGACGCTTGAAAAAGAGAATTAAAATCTTAAGAGATAGTTAGAAAATTCTAATCAATAGATTCAGATATTGAATCAGAAGATGAATTAAAACCCTACTCAGAGTCTTCTTAAAACTACAACTTTTGAACTAGTTGTTTTATAAAAGGCTGTAGAATAATTAGAAGGACTAAAGAATGGGCTTTAGAAAAAAAAAATATAGGGAAGCAACAATCAAACTACATTACTTGATTCCTAAAAAGAAGCTTATAGTGAATTCAAAAGTAAAGTTACAGTCTTGGAAGAGAAGTAGTAATAGTTAGAATAATAATAATCTTAAGTACACACTTATATTTAAATTAGACTGTGCTTTTATTTCCTAAAGAATAATAAGTTTAAAATTTACAATCAAATGGTCCTATATAAACAGAAATTAAAGAAGAACCAAGATAAGGGAGGAGATTTAATGTTAATTCTTAATCTGATTCAGTTGACAACTTTACTAAAGGAAGTCCTATTAAATATTTGAATATAAAAGCTGGAACAAATTAAAATGCTTTAAGAGTATCCCCTAGAAGAAAACCAGACTTTTAGTAAAATTGAATAAGTAAATAAAGATGAAGTGATTTTTGCTAATTTAATGATAAATCATTCAATCACAATGCTCAGAATAATCGCTATCATCCATACTTTATCAAATGATTTATGTACTCTCATTGTTTAAATTGTTCTAGTTGGTTATCTATTCATATCCTAATATCTAAATAAATATCATAATATTATGTTAACTTTAAGCAATTTATTATTTTAAAATAATAATATGATTTATCTCAAGTTTTGGTTGATCAGGTGCTGTGTTTTTGCTAACAGGTTTTAATCAGGCTAAAGGATTATAAGTATTTAAATTATCTAGCACCCTAGTGGGTGAAGGTGGTAATTATTCAAGAGGAAGAGAAGAGGTGGAGGTAAACTAAGAGGAGGAGAACCTTTTGTAAGAGGAGGCGGTAGAGCTCTGTTCTATTATTATTAAGGTAGAGATTATTGTGTTTATTATTATTATTATTATTGTTATTATTGTTATTATTATTATTATTATTATTATTATTATTATTATTATTATTATTATTATTATTATTATTATTATTATTATTATTATTATTGTTATTATTATTGTTATTATTATTATTGTTATTATTATTGTTATTATTATTATTGTTATTGTTAAGTTACTTGGGTAGTTATGTAGGAATAATTCTATGAGCTACAGATTACTTATTCCTCTATTAAGTTGATGGATTAAAAAATGCATATCATCATTGTCTGTAATCAACAATTCCTGCCAAATTAAGTTTTACATCCACTTTTGATTATACAATGATTTTATTTTATGAAAAATAAGAATAAGATTGATCTTCATACACTGTAATTGTTTCTCATATTGTATTTGATGCATCTGTCATTGTTACTTATTCTTCTCCTTTTAATATTTTCTCTTTTTATTCTATGGTTTCTAATTTATTATTATTATTTTCTACTGCTGAATCTAAATTAAGTAATCATGGGCATGGCTCTTAAAAGGCGAATATAAAATAAAAATAATTTATAAATGTATTCACATATTCTTTTTAATATTACCTTTAAAAAGCTTCTAATTTCAAAAAGTTTTATGGAAAATTAATAAGAAAAATTTGAATATGAATTAAAATGTTATTTAATATTATTTTTCTTCTCTGTTCTTTTTTCTCTTAAACTTAATTCTGATGTAAGATATTTATAAAGATATTTAACTTAATAGAAAATTTATAATTTAAATTAAAAAAAAATATTCTTTATTTTATTATGTTCGCTAACCCATCTGAAATTTTATTTTTGGAAGAATGCTGTAAGTTTACTCTTGATCCAGCAAAGTACTTTGAAGCTTTTATAATAGAGCCGATAAAATAATATTCTTGGCTGATACCTTTAGATAATATTTTTATGAAAAATCCAATATTTCCATATCAAAAACTTCAGATATTTTGGACTCATGTATTTTAGAGAGACTAAAATATCCGTAAAATAAAATATATAAGTAGCAAAACTAATCCATTCGTTTTCTTAGTTTAAATTAAAAAAAATATTGAATAATTAAGAGAAAAACCTTGGTATAATACTAAATCAATTGGAATACTTATTGAATCATTTAGAATCATAGTTTAAAATTATATAATGACCATATTACAATATCCTGATTAATTTTCACCTTAAAGATCTATTTCAGATAGAGAGAAGGAATAAAATTCAGGTATCTGCTATTTATATGAAGAAATATAAAAGTTGATTGCCAGGCTTTTTGATATGTTTGATTCGATAGGATTTGACTCAGAAATACACAGTTTATTCATCTAAAATTTAGGAGAATATTTTGATAGAAATTAGCTTCATTCTCTGATAATTTAATATTCTAGAAATTGCATTTCAAGGGTGTCAATATAATAATTAAATTTAGTTTAATATCTATAATGATCAAGTAAATATCTATTTTAGAATATTCTAACACTATTTAAAAGATACAAAAACAAGGGAGTTGATTATGTTTGATTAAATTGCTAAATGGTAAGCAAAGTTTTAAATGAATTTAGGAATGTTAAAACATAAAAAGGTGATATTCTGGAAAAAGAATTTGTTTTAGGTCCTTTTTTTACAATCTCATTATTATAAGATAACTAAGAGGTGAGAGAAAGGGCTCATCAAAATTTAAAAAGAAAAATGACAAAGAGATAATTTGAGAATCTTCTTAAATAATATTAATAAACATGTTGTAATTATGTTGAAAATTTAACATCTCTAATTAGATTATGTCTTTCTAAAAATACATTTTAACAAACAATCCAATTTTTTAATGCTGTATGTTATTGCAATCGAGACAAAACAAAAGAAGCCTATTAGCATAATAGATCATTAAGAATTAAGTAAAAAGTTTCATCTGATGGGTTTATGCTCAATTTATATGATATTTTACTTAATTTATCAAATAAAATATCATTAAGAGCAGATGATACATATACCAAAATAGACAAGAATTTTTGGTTAACAATTCCATTTGAGAATGATTAAATGCTTTTAGGTATTTGATTCCAAGTATTATTAGCCCCTTAAAAACCTTAAAGTAAATAAAATTTATAAATTGGTAATGTAAGTTATTTGTTTTTCTATACTTTAAAATTTGTTTAAATTGGAATTATACCAGTTATTGATAGAATGAAGGATTAGATAAAAGATATTGAAGATTAAAAAGAATTACTTGAACTATTCAAAGATCTACCATAAGAAAAAAGTCTTTAAGCAGAAATAGAATTTTTAGAAGAAGAATTACATCAATTAGAATTAGTGATCTTTAATCCAGGAAGGATCAAAGATACAATTTAATTGTTTGATACTTTCATTTATTTATTTAAAAATTGGTTAAACATTCCAAATTTTATTAATGGTTAAGCTTTATGGCAGAAAACAGAAATTTTGAATTATATTCCAGAATTTATAATAGATGATATTCTTGATTATTTAGTTTTTTACATGCAACATTTAGAAGGATTTACTGAAAATTATTTTCATTATTAATAAGTACATCTTAAAATTAGAATTAGTTCATTAGCTTTGTAGAAATTGCGATATATTTTATTCATATCCCAATTGCTACTAATAAATATTTACCAGGCAAATTTATAGAAGCTTTATTTTATTATGCCAGAGTGACTAAAAAATAAAATTATTTTAATTATATCTTTGTTTAGAATGATTTAATTAGAGAAAATTTACTTATAGGTCTAATTAATCAATATTCAGCAGTTGGAGAAACTGGAGCAAATAATCAATTTTATGTAAAATTCCAATATAGATTTTATATTAATGATTTTCTCTTATAATTATTATCGATACCTATTTATTAATAACAATTTAAAAAATATATAGGTATTGAATAAGGTTAAAGGTTAATAAAATTTATGATAAGTGATATGAATTATGGTTTTGAAGAAATTTGGACAAATTATATAGAAACTTATTAAAAAAAGGAGAAAGAAATCGCAAATAATATTGATTAAAAACACAGAAAAAAAAAAGAACTTGATTAGCTTAAAGGATCCATTTAATCAAATTTAAGAAATATGAAATCTAATTTGAAGTTACTAGTAGAACTTAGCTATCATATTCCATAAGTTCTAATGCAAGAAAGTAAAATATTTAAAATAATTATTAGTTTTTCAAGAAATGATTTTGAAAATGCTAAATTATTACCTTAATAATTTTTTGAATGAAAAAACTAAAGTAAAATTAGAAGCATTGAAATAAATAGCTGAAAAATAATTTAAATTAGCAAATTTCTTGTAAGAAATTGGAACATTTTTTACAAATATATGTGATTAGAAAAAAGTTGTAAGTATCATAGTAAAGGATGAAAGATCTTATGATATTAAGAATTTTTTGAAATTAGAGTAAATGTTTAGAAACAATATTGCTGGATAGTAAGATAAGGTTGAAAGATTACATAAATTTATAAAAAATTTAAAGTTAAAAGCAGAAAAAAAATAATTTTTAGAGTCAATTTTAGAGTAGACCTAGATCCCAGAGGAATACTAAGATCCAATATATGGAGAAGTATATTAAATAATTAGATTAGTTAATAAAAGATCCAGTTATGTTGCCTTAATCTAAAACAATAATGGATAGAAAAGTGATAAAAGCAGCTTTATTAGAAAAAAAGGTAGATCCATATACATTAACTCCTTTAGATGAAAAGGACTTAATTCCTTAACCAGAATTAAAAAAGAAAATTGAAGAATGGTTGAATAATCTAAAGAAACAAAGAGATATTAAAGTGGAAGAAGCTGATAAGAATAGAATGCAAACAGAAATTCCCTTCAAATAAACATAAAGTTTTAATATATAGGAGGAAGAAGAAGAAAATGTATTTAAAGGAAAAAGATATGAAGAAGGTGATTGAGTCGATATAAACTATATTTATATTTAGGAAGAAAGAATATTAAAAAAAAATATTTTTTTACTATTATTTTTATGATTAACTCAAATTTTTCATAATTTGCTAACTTTAGCCATATGAAGAGCTAAGTCCAAAACTCTGTTGGAATATCCCCATTCATTATCATACCATGAGACTAATTTGTGGAAATTCTTTGTCAATCCAATACCAGCTTTAGCATCAACAATAGATGATCTAAAATTAAGAGATTATATNAAAAAAAAAGAACTTGATTAGCTTAAAGGATCCATTTAATCAAATTTAAGAAATATGAAATCTAATTTGAAGTTACTAGTAGAACTTAGCTATCATATTCCATAAGTTCTAATGCAAGAAAGTAAAATATTTAAAATAATTATTAGTTTTTCAAGAAATGATTTTGAAAATGCTAAATTATTACCTTAATAATTTTTTGAATGAAAAAACTAAAGTAAAATTAGAAGCATTGAAATAAATAGCTGAAAAATAATTTAAATTAGCAAATTTCTTGTAAGAAATTGGAACATTTTTTACAAATATATGTGATTAGAAAAAAGTTGTAAGTATCATAGTAAAGGATGAAAGATCTTATGATATTAAGAATTTTTTGAAATTAGAGTAAATGTTTAGAAACAATATTGCTGGATAGTAAGATAAGGTTGAAAGATTACATAAATTTATAAAAAATTTAAAGTTAAAAGCAGAAAAAAAATAATTTTTAGAGTCAATTTTAGAGTAGACCTAGATCCCAGAGGAATACTAAGATCCAATATATGGAGAAGTATATTAAATAATTAGATTAGTTAATAAAAGATCCAGTTATGTTGCCTTAATCTAAAACAATAATGGATAGAAAAGTGATAAAAGCAGCTTTATTAGAAAAAAAGGTAGATCCATATACATTAACTCCTTTAGATGAAAAGGACTTAATTCCTTAACCAGAATTAAAAAAGAAAATTGAAGAATGGTTGAATAATCTAAAGAAACAAAGAGATATTAAAGTGGAAGAAGCTGATAAGAATAGAATGCAAACAGAAATTCCCTTCAAATAAACATAAAGTTTTAATATATAGGAGGAAGAAGAAGAAAATGTATTTAAAGGAAAAAGATATGAAGAAGGTGATTGAGTCGATATAAACTATATTTATATTTAGGAAGAAAGAATATTAAAAAAAAATATTTTTTTACTATTATTTTTATGATTAACTCAAATTTTTCATAATTTGCTAACTTTAGCCATATGAAGAGCTAAGTCCAAAACTCTGTTGGAATATCCCCATTCATTATCATACCATGAGACTAATTTGTGGAAATTCTTTGTCAATCCAATACCAGCTTTAGCATCAACAATAGATGATCTAAAATTAAGAGATTATATATACCTAGCATCATGAAGGAAATCTTATGAGACAACTTAATCACTAGTGAATCCTAAGACACCTTTTAATGGTCCTGCTTATGAAGCCTTAGAGAGTGCTTCCATAACTTCATCATAAGAAGCTTCTTTTTGAATTCTAACAGTTAAATCAACAACTGAAACATTAATAGTTGGAACTCTGAAAGCCATACCTGTTAATTTTCCTTTAATTTCTGGAATGACTAATCCTACAGCTTTAGCAGCACCTGTAGATGATGGAATAATATTGGCTGCAGCAGCTCTTCCAGCTCTCCAATCTTTTCCTCCTTTAGCTGGTCCATCAACAACTAATTATGTAGCTGTAGAAGCATGAACTGTTGTCATAAGACCTATTAAAATATTTACTGATTTTTTTACCTTCAACAATTCCAAAATTATCATTGATAACTTTAGCTAATGGAGCTAAACAGTTTGTTGTGCATGAAGCATTTGATACAATGTTTTAGTCTGCTTTATAGTTTTCATGGTTAACTCCATAAACAAATGTTGGTGTGCCCTTGTCTTTTGATGGAGCAGACATTATAACTTTCTTAGCTCCTCCCTTTAAATGGAATCCAGCTTTTTCGTCTGTCAAAAATGCACCTGTTGATTCACAAACTGTATTAACCTATATATAATGTATAAATAATTATTACTCCTGCATCTCCCCATGGAATTTAACTTGGATCTTTTTGAGCAAATACTCTAATCTTTTATCCATTGACTACAATTCCTTAATCGTATTTCTCAATTGTGAATGGTGATCTCAAATGAGCAGAATCATATCTAAGATTATATACTAAATAATCTAGATCCATGAATGGGTCATTGATAGCTTTAACAGTAACCTAGCATTATTTTATATATATACTGGTCTGTTGTTTTCAATTGCGGCTCTCAAGACCAATCTACCAATTCTTCCGAATCCATTAATACCAAGGTTCACGGACATTTATAAATGATAAAAGATATTTATACTTTTGATAACCTAAACACGTAAAATTTATTTTCTCTATTAATGCGTCATTTCATTTGTATAACCATTATAATACCAATGTTTATCATGAAATAACAGACGTATGTTTAAATACTGTGATATTTTCACAAATAATCATTTAGATAAATTTTACTTTCTCATAATAATAATAACTAGAAGTAAATATTTTAAATTTAAAGCCTTTCTTAATCAATATTAATTGAAATTGATGAACTTATTCTAGAAATATTAAGTTTGAGTTTTGATTTTTTTTGAATTTCATTCTTAATAATATTTTAAATTTTCTATTCTTTCATATTCCATAATCCTAGAATTATTTTATATATTGAATCTCTTATTCAAAAAGGAATTGAGAGATAGTATATATTTAAGAAACAAAATATATATATTTAATCATTATTCTTCTTATTTTAAGTTTTCTGATTGATTTTTTACATTCGATATTTCAGATGTATTACTTTTTGGTATTAATCTAATCACAGGTACAGGAATCCAAATAATTTTCTTTGGTTCTCCTGGAGTTAAATCAAACATTTATTCAAATTAAAATAAGAAGTTTCTTGGACATAAATATCGAATGTTTTTATCTCTTTGTTATTCTTATTATTTTGTATCAATTTTTTTATTAATTTATGGTTCCAATTATTCAATCTCTTACTTGCAAGATGATTCAGTTTTAATAGTGCTGATTTCTGGATCTTCTTACTTTTCATATTCTTAATCTGAAACCTAAAGTTTCTATAAAATTATTTTTAAATATTACTAATCCTAATTTATGACTTTGATCTTTATGTTTAGTATAAAACCTATTCTTAACCATTATTTCCTAAATTAGAATACTAATAATTACAGATCTATCTTTCATGAGTTTTGCTATTTAAGTCCATTTAGCCCCATACTATTTATGTAAAAGTACTAATTATTCGTCTTCCTCTTATGTCCATGGTCTAGCAGGTGGTGCAATAATTTAATTAATATATCTATTTCGAATTTAGTTTCCTGTTCTGTTTTTCATAATTTAAGCAATTTCATTCCAATTTTCCCCATATTTTTATACTAACTCTTTTAACATATCATCTTCTTCCTTTGTCCAAGGAGTCTTCTTTCCACTCTTACTATATATATTAAATGTTTTACCTTTAATTAAGTCCATCTTTGAACACATTCTTAATCTGTTTTACCGCATAAATATTCTGCTATTTTCTTCCATTATGGTCCATATTACTTAAAAGCTTCTTCCAATCGTCTATCATCATCATAATTCCATTTATTATTGTTTTCCAATTCAGCATCACTCCAAGCAAATTACATCAAATTAAAATAAATAAAAAAGATTTGTAAATTAACTCTTTCCCCCTTCAAATTTCAATCCAAGACACATAATTTTAACTATATT
Organism: Paramecium sonneborni; assembly: GCA_905182985.1. NCBI lineage: Eukaryota > Ciliophora > Oligohymenophorea > Peniculida > Parameciidae > Paramecium > Paramecium sonneborni. Next base: position 203,980 of record CAJJDN010000036.1, on the reverse strand, counting down.
TGTTAAAAAAGCAAACTTCCTTCATCTTTCTTAACTTTATTCTTAACTTTGAATCATTAATAAATCAATAATTGATTTTAAGGATGCCAAAATATCATTAAAAAAGTTAAAATTTTAAATTTCTTCAACTTACTTCTTTTCTTTTTAATCTATACTAAAAGACTCCTTGTAACATTAAATTTGATTTCTTCTTACTTTTCAAATAAAATAAAGCTCTAATAAGAAATACTTTTTATTATATATCTAATAATTAAAATATGTTTCATAAAATTTAATGATCCTATTTATTTTCTTATGTATTATTTTAGTCATTTTTTCAACTTAAAAGGGAAAAGAATTATTTCTAAAAATATTAATATATTTATAATAATGAATATTGAAACATAATCTGGACAATCGGAAATTAGGAGATCTAAGCGAGAAAGGTATGTTTGGGAAGCTTTAAATGCAGTTTAGAAATGGAGAGATTTATTTGAAAATGGTTATCAAGATGAGGTTGGAAATTATATAAAACCTACTTTAAAAGAAGCATCTGATTTAGTTGGACTTCCTAAAAGAACCCTTGAATAATATCACAGTGTTTTCAAGTAAATATTTCTTTTTATAAAAAGAAAATTACCTCAATCTTTTGACATAATGAGAATTTTGGATAAAAAAATGGGTTATCTCAATCAACTAATAAAAGAATTTAAAATTGAACCAGCAGTAACCTAAGAATAACAAGAGGAAATTTAATAAGAATAGAGTTCTTGGGATAATATGATTATAGAAGCAGATGATTAATTAGCAGTATAAAGAGACAATGATGAAGATTTAGAAATGAATTAGGTTGTTTAATAATAACAAATATTTGAGAATGAAGAAGATTATGTAAAATATCTTTAATTCGAAGAAGACGAAAATTATTGTCAAGAGTATTACTAATTCAATGCAGAAGAGGATTTCTTATGGGATTAAGAATAAGCAAATCCTGCAGTGCCTGATTGTTGATTTAATTAGTCAAACACTTAAAAAATCATATAATTTAATCACTATTAGTATTTCATTTTCTGTATCATCCTATTATCTATAGAAACCTAATTAATTATAAAGATCTAAAGTCTTATTGATATTTGAATAGCCTCCTTCTTGAAATGTTTTATTTTTAAATTTCTATGATTTTTTTTTAGATCTGTTTAAAAGTCTGCCTCCTCCTCTTCTTAGCATATTTAAACAAATGATCATTTGAATACCTTTGAAAATTATCTAATCTCATTTAATATTACTTATTCATTATTCATGATCAGTTTTTTATCAAAATATTGTAACAAGATTGATTATATAAAAGGATACTCTTTTTATTGTTTATTTCAGATATTACATGATATTCTGCAATAATCCTGACTAGGGTATTGTTAATTAAAAGCGAATTTTATTTAGAGTTTAGTTTTAAATCTGTTTAACTTATTATTTAAATTATATGATACTTTATCTTATTTTATGATTAATTCTATTAAAATATTATCATCAATCTTATTTTAGTTATCGCTGATCTTAACTAAATAATTAAAAACTTAATTAAACAGTTTTTCTTATTGCCTTTTTACATATTAATTATAATACTTTGAGATTAAATAAGGCAACCCTCTACTAAAAATGAGCTTTCATTATTTATTCTTTCAATTAATTTAGAATAGTTGCTGAATATTAATGTTTACTTTTCTCTATTTCAAATAATTCCTATTTCTTTTTTTAAAATATTAGATTACAGCTTAACATTAAAGATAAGTGTATGATGATAATTAAATATCAGAAAATTTAGAAAGCAAATATGAATTATATTTTATTCATGAGTCTTTAAATTAATAATTAAATTTTAATGATGTTTATTATAAAATATGTGCAACAATATAATAATGAACAAATATAACTCATCATCACTATTATTTATCTTTCGATTTCTCTTTTGATTCCTTGGTTTTATTTTTTTTATCCCCTGTATCACTTTTTTCTTTTGTTTATTTTTCTTATTTAGGTTTAGTTTCAGGAACCTCTTTTTCGTATCCTTTAATTTTAGCCTAATAAAATTCAAATGAAAATTACTTGTGAAATTTTAGATATAATTTTATTAAAGATAGACATTCCAAAAAAAAATGAAATGAATAAACCAGCAGTACCTAAAGGACTAGTGATGAGAGTTCTTAAACCAACTCTTTGAGTTTAAGGTGCAATTGTAACTTATGATTAGTCATCAACTTCAAATTCATTCTCTAATTCATTTAAATGATCATTTCTAAATTTGACTTTCTCCTTTCTTTTAACTTTAGCTTCAGATTTTTTTTATCTCTCTAATTCTTCCTTAATCTTTTCTTCACTAAGAATCTTTTCCCAATTATCTTTCATATACTGATATTCTTCATAATCTGTCTCACTTATTCCACCTGCATATAAAACTATTCCATGAATATATGGGTTATCAAATTTTGTTTTTTCAAGATTTACTAATAATTTACCCTCTTAAACTGCCTCAACACATAAAGTATTCTATTAAAATTAAGGAAATATTACATTCTAGAACACTTGACCAGCTACATATTCAAATTCTATATATTCGTCATTAGAAGCAAACTTTCCTACTTTAGCCACAATATCAAGTTTATCAATTACTCTTTATTCTCCAAATTTAACATGAAAAACTCTTTTTCCTTTCGTATCAAAGTACATCTTTCATTTAAAAATAAATTAATACTTCTGCAAATTTAAGAATCAAAGTATAAGTGCCTTCTTTTTACAAAGGTATCTGATATGAAAATGATTTATATGCATGTCTTTCTGTTAAATAGATTTAAGGCTCTCTTGTATATTTTATTTATTGACTAGACACTTCTGAATTCAAACTGTAATCTGCTACCACTGTTTCAGGATCTGTTTATATATCCTTAGAAATAATCTTAAAAGCTTTTTTACTTTTTCGTATTAAATTCCTGAAGGACTTTTATAATTTGATGGAGCACCACAATTTATAGCATATAACACTTTCTTAGGATTTAAAGGCTTAGAAAAAGCAATTGCTAGAATGATAAATATTTATATCATTAAGAATAATAAATTATATATTCATATATTCACAAAGTATGTATTTAATAATACACAATCATTCAGCTAAACTTAGAGCGATTAAATAACTAGGAATGTGCTCTTTAAATTTAACATTGTCCTGAGATATATTATTAGTATTATTGACTGTGTGATTTGTAGTAAGAGTTTAGTGCTTTTAAACACGATAAACACTATTATTAAAGCAAGGGGTATTCGAATTCTAAAGTTGAGTAATTTGTTTTTTAAGAGTTGAATTCTCACTCTTAGATATATTAAGCGCTTCTTATAATTGATATATGATTAAATCTTGATTATTTTATTATTTTAATAATTAGTTTTCTTTTTTCAATTTAGTAGCTAATTCAGTTAGTTTAGATGATTCCTTTTCTAAAGCTGCAATTCTCATAAGATATTTGATTTCTCTCTGTTTGTTTTCATCAAATTTATTCTTATTTGTGATATCCTACATCTAAATTCTTTGAAGATTTTCTTTTTTTTCCTGAAAAGCATTGACTAAATATACAGAAAGAATGTTAGAATTTTCATTTTAAGAATTACTTGTATTGTCATAAAAGGAATTATTCACTTATCTTTTACTTCTATTCACTAAGGATAGTATATTGATTACAATCCCCAATTGAAGTATTTTATTTAACTTTGACTTTGTCTCTACTTAACATTCTGGCACTTTTAATTGCTTCAGCTTAGACAATCTCTCTAATAGTCTTATTAATTTCCCTTGAAGAATTGCGATAGTAAGGTATTGAAGTATTTATGGACATCAAACTTTAACTGCTATATAATATAATAATTATTAAATATATATCAAGTAAATAAAAATATAATAAGATTTCCATTTGATTTTGTTATTTAACATCATTATATATCTTCTTAAAAGAATAGTAAATTAGGTTTTGAACTCTCTAAATTTTAGTTATTTTAGTTAATAATTAAAAATTTTGATTATGACAAAAGAAATTAATTTTTAATAAATTGTTAATAAATAAATAAATAATTATGAACACAACATAAGAATAAAATAAGGATAATTAGATTGAATAAATAGAAAAGAAAGTGAAGATTGAAAAGCCAAAAAAAGCAGATTTTAGAATGCATGCTCATGTAAATCCATTAAATGAAACATTATTTCCTTATCCACTAAATTATAATTAAGTAGATTGGTCATTACACTATCCAAAAAGATTTGGAAAAGATCCTTTAAAGTTATATTTAAATACATTAGAATATCCTATTAGTTATGATGATTAAGTGAATCCTGAAAATTCAAAATCCATTGTAGATTTTCTTGACATGTATTTATATATATAAAATGATAAAGTGGTTGTGGATTTGGTGGATTATGTTTTGCATTAAGTGAGAATTATCCAGATAAACATACTTTTGGAATGGAAATAAGAGGTAAGGTGGTTAATTATGTGGGTGAAAAAATAAGAGCTTTAAGAAATGAAGGTTAAGCTCATAATGTTTCAGTGATTCGTACCAATACAATGAGACATTTACCTCAGTATTTTAGAAAAAACAGTTTAGAAAAAATCTTCATTTGTTTTCCAGATCCACATTTTAAAAAGAAAAATTATAGAAGAAGAATAGTAAATCCAGGACTGCTTTCAGAATATGCTTATTTATTGAAACCAAGTGGAAGAATATATTGTATTACTGATGTAGAAGAATTACATAATTGGCATGTTTTACATCTTGAAAAGCATAAGATGGTATTAATGAAAGAATTATTTACAGTTTAAACGAATTTAAGATGTAGAATAGGATTCTGCTGCAAAATTGATTTGGAATTCAACTGAAGAGGGACAGAAAGTTGAAAGAAACAAAGGATCTAAATTTATAATAGTTTGTGAAAAAGTGTGACATACAGATTAATAAAAATACATTAATGTAACTTAAATTAATATTAAAAATAATATATTTATTAAATGCCTCCTAAATAATAATAAGTTGTGAATGTTATTAAAGATGAAGAATAATTTCTAAATCTAATAAGTTCTGAAAATAAAAAGTTGGTATTGCTAGATGTTCATCCTGATTGGTGTGGTCCATGTGAAATGATGCATCCAACATATAAAACATTATAGACAAGCATAGATGATTTTGAAAAAAGAGTAGACATATACACTCTTGGTTATAGTAAAATCGTTACTTATAAACATGATAAATTTAGTAACATATTATTCAAATCTCAATTAGATAGAGAGCCTAGCAGTAAACCTAGATTTGTCTTTTATTAGGAAGGCAGATTGGTAGATGAAGTATAAGGAGCTGATATTCCTGCAATTATTGAAAGAGTTTACAAATATTTACCAATGGTTTATTGATTATTAGTAAATCAAACAATAAATTATTTATTATGTGCTTATTCATTTTCTATCTCGAATCATTTTATCTCTTTTGTTTATTTATAAATTATTTATAAAATCTTTTCTGTCTCATTACTTTCCCATTTTATTATCTTATATGATAGTATAAAATAATTAATAATAAATAAATATCGTTAATGATTAAATTTCAAAATCAGCCAGTCGATTATGGTGTTAATGGATATCCTTAACCTAAATATCAATAGATGCCTCCTAAATAACAAAAATAAATGCCTAATTAAGGTTGCTTCCAAGAAACATTTGGATAACAATAATATTATGGTAGGTAAATGATACCATAATAACAAGACTCAAAAAACTATCAATAACCTCAATAACATTCATAATAATAAGCACAAAATTATTAAAACTACCCTTAAAAATAATAATATCCTAATATGCAATAATAATAATAATATTAACAGACTTAATAATAATAACCTTAATAAAAGGTAGATCCAAGATATTAGAATGTTTAATTCACAGCTAAAGAATTTAATCAATTATTTTATAAACAATAGTAACAGTAATAATAATAACAATAATAACAATAATAACATTAATAATAATAATAATAATAATAATAAACAAATTAAAATAAGGGAATTGAAAATTAAGAAGAAAACAAATATCCTTAAACTCAAAAAGCAGTAGGAAATGAAAGATAAATTTCTACTTACTCATAAAATCAACAATAATTACTCTAATAAAAATAAGCCGCTGCTCCTGGAAGAATGTAATCTGCAGATCCTGCTTTTGCTTAAAATAGAAATGCTGCTCCATTAACTAATATTTAGTAATAAATATATTTATAATCTTTAAGAAATTAATAAGCAACTAAAACTAGTTAATATATCAGTAATGGTGGTATGAATAAAATTTAAAATGATTACTCTTAGAGATAGGCAACACCAATGAAAGATTAAATGAAATTCATGAGTATTAAATTCTTATAATCTTAGATTAAAAGCAAGTTCCAGAATAAATTAATTAATAATTAATGTATTCTCCTATGCCTAAAAGCTAATTGCTAAATGAAACCACAAACTTAGCTAAATTATAACAATAATAATTGCAATAAAATAAATCTCCTTAAATTTAGAAAGTTGGAGGTTCAGGAATGGGGCCAGCAATTTCATAACCTACAAATGCCTAGTAAATTGTTGAAGAATTAGCCAAAGAAAAAGAAAGACACTAATTATTAACTGCCAAATTAAAAAAATTAGAATAAGAAAAAAAAACCTATAACACTTAATTTCTAAATGAAATGGAAGGCAAAATTAAAACATTAATTTAATAAAATGATTAATTACAAAATTTGAACATGGAGTATTTATTTTATTTATTCTTAGATTATTGTAAAAGGCTTAGGATTAACCTTAAGGAGAAATCCAAGAACTTAACAAGCAGATTTCATATAATAGTCAACAATTAGATTTCTTGCAAAAATAAATAAATGAGGCTTAAAAACAATTGTCAGAATAGATGAAAAAATACAAAGAATTAGAATAATAATATTCGGAAAAAAATTAAGCTGAAGAATAGCAAATTTAATTTTTAGTTACTGATTTGGAAGAGAAAGTTCATGGATTAATATCAGAAAATGAAAGATTAAATTCATTAATAGCTTAATAAGACAGTAATCCAAAAAAAGAATAATTATAATAATTGACAAATGAGAAAAATAAGCTTATTTCTATGGTATTTTTTATTAATATATCAAGACTTAATAAAGTTAAAAAGAAGTTCATAATTGGAAAACCAAATATGAATAGTTATAATAGAAGCTTCAATAAGCAGATAAATTCTAAGAACCTTAAGGAGAATAGGTCGAAGCACTTGAAGAGAAGATTAAATCATTAATTGAAGAAAACGATTACTTAAATACAGTCGTTTAATAATAAATTGAAAGAGAGAATCAAATAGCATTATTGGAAGAAGAGTAAACTATTGTAATAATTGTAGAATGCAAAATTTAGTTGAATAAAATGATAATCTTGAAATGTTACTTCAAAACAGCACTAAAAAATAATGATAAATATACATAAATATTATTTCTACAACACTTTTTTAAGATTTTCATTGATTCCTTAATTTTTTTGAGCTACTTTTAATAATCCGAGTTCCAAAACTACTCTAATTTTAGTAATCAGAGTATTATCTTTGTATTTTTGAATGAAAAGTATTTAAACTTTAAGAAATTACTAATTATATAGGAATTCTAGAATGAATGCTATAATAAAAATTTAATCTATTAAAATTAATGTTCGTGAATGAAATTTGTTAATTGATAATTAGACCACCAAAAAGCACATATTCAACACGGCTTTTAGGTATTATATTAAGCTTAATTAGGTCCTGAATTGTCGATTATTTAAGGAGTTCCAGTTACTAGAGAGGATTTTGAATTTACATCTAGATAATTAAAACTTTAAGCTAGCTATTTTATAACATAATAGATACATCATCGATGTTTAATTTATCTACATGGGAATTCAAGTTGTAGATTTGAAGGAATGCAGTAACTTGAGAGAATTTTAAGTATTGGAGTTAATCTATGTGTATTTGATTTTGCAGGATGTGGTTTATCAGAAGGATAATATGTTACCATGGGTTTTTATGAAAAAGAAGATGTTAAAGAATTAATGAACTATATTGAATGGCGTTTTGGAAAAGTTGATGAATTTATTTTATGGGGAAGAAGCATGGGAGCTGTGACTGCACTTATGTTATCTTAAGAACCTCGAATTACAACTTATATTGCTGATAGTGCTTTTACAAATTTAATAACTGTTATAGAAGGATTAGCAAAATAATTTTTAGGATACTTCTCATTCCTTTTCTAAGCTTCAATTTCTTAGATAAGAAAAAAAATAATTGATGAGGCATAATTTGATATTAACCATGTATCTCCTATTAATCATGTTAGTATTTAAAGCTATAGCAAGCGATTTTATTTTATTCATGGAATAAATGATAACTTAATTGATTCAGGACATTCACAGCGACTCTATGAAAGATGTAAATCTTATAAAATACTTGAGTTTTGTGATGGAGGCCATAATTCTAAAAGAAATAAAGACATTTTAGATAATATTACTTAATTCATAAATCTCTCAAGATTCGATTTATAATTAAATGTTGATTATACCAAAAAGTGTTCAAAATACTTCAAAGTATCTCAAAGTTTCTTAAACAATTATAAAATAGAGTAATTAGAATAAACAGAAAAAATAAAAAATTATCTAAAATAAAAAGAAATAAAAAAGCTTTAATAATAATAATAATAATAATAATTAACAAACTTTTAAAATTTAGAACGACGATATTTTCAATGAAAACTTTAAGGTTTATTTGATTATTTTATTTATATTCTTGATCCAAAAATCAATTCTATTATTATAAATTATCAAATTCAATATCACTTAGATTTAGATGTATTAATCTTCTAAAATTATAATTGCCTAAATAAATGATCATTGTCAAATTTATTTATCAAGATTGTAAAAAGCTTGAGATTTAGTTAAGAATGAAATGACTCCTCTTTATAAAAGAATAAAAAAGAAAATATAAAATACTAGTATTAAATAATTTAATTTTTATGCAATATAACTAAGCAAACAACTAACAGGGCTAATATCCTAATAATTATATAAGCTAGCAATACCCAGAATAATATCCTTAATACCCTTAATAATATCCTGCCTAATCGCAATAATTTCCATAATATCCTAATCAACCAAATTAGCCTTATATGGATAATAATATTCCTAATGGCTAACCAGTTAATTAAGGTTATTAAACAAGCCAATAATATTAATAAGTGTAACTATTTGTTTGTTCTAATTTAGTTAATAACCTTATATAACTAATGTGGCTATTTTAGTTCCAACCCCAATATAAATTAGTGCTGAGGGAATGAGATTTCCTGTCTAGATTAAGTGTTAATTTTGTCAATAAGTTGGAATCACAATAGTTGAAAATAGAATAGGCAATGGAACTATTTGTGCATCAATTTTAGTTTTACTTTTATGTTGGCCTCTATTTTGGTTACCTTGTTGTTTAGAAGATTGTAAGGATAAGATTCATTTATGTTAAAATTGCGGCAAAATAGTGGGATAGAAAGAATATGAATTATGTTGACTCTTCCGATTTTATAATTTAAAAACAAAAATCTAAAACTAATAGTATTATAAAACTTCTTGCTAAGGTTCTAGTTAATAGTATAGTAAAATTAAATATAATTAAAAATCATATGAACTTTTAAAACAATTCTAATCATCATAAAAAAATACATCTTTGCAAAATTTTTAATCACTCAACAAATTCCTTCCTTATTGTTTATGTCTGGGTATACATTCTATAAAATTATATAGAATTCAGTCTTTATAACTATTATTGATAAGGTTTGAATATTATTTAGTTTAAAAAAATGGAGCCGGCTACTGAAGCTTATAATTACCCAGTTTAAAAGGAGACACCAAATTAACCAATAGGATAATAAACTTATTAACAATAACAACAGATAAATTAAGGTTAAGGAGTTCCTCTTGGATATCCAGTTAATCAGTAATACAATCCAATATAATAACCATATATAAGTATCAAGTAAGTTAATTTAGATGGTCCTGTTATAATTTAGCCTGTCATTGTATTAAAAGCATTTAAATATAAATATAATCAAATTATATAATAAATAATATAAAAGATCATAATACAATAAATTAGAAGAGTAAATGTGGATGAATGCTCATATCCTGCAGATATAATTTGCTCCTAATGTGGAAAACCTGGTCAAACTTTTATAAAATATAGAAGTGGGTGTCATACATGGCTTGCTTGCTGGTTATTATTTCTATTTTTTTTACCTCTTTTCTTTTTGCCATTTTGTTTTGAAGAATGTTAAGATAAAATACATTATTGTAGAAATTGTGGTAAAAAAGTGGGAAAGAAAAAATACAAAATTTGTGGATGATAAATTGTTTATGCTTTCATGATTTTATATAAGTTTTATATATAGTAATGATATTATTTTTGCTTATTAATTGAATTTAGGAGTGGATGTTAATTTCTTGTTGAAATAGATAAACTAATAAAAAGTTGATTTTGTCTAAAATGAATACATATACAAATTTATTGTTTAGTGATGAATAAAAATTAGATAGCGAAGCGAGGAGAAGAGAGAAATAAAAAGAAATAGGAAAATGTATTGCAATAAGAGTTGTATATAAAATATTTTGATTGTATATTTGATTATGATATCATTAATCAGATAGTTGAATTCACTTTATTGGATTGAGCAACCAATTGTCCAAGTACTTATTCTAATTCTGATTCATTAAGATTTCCAATCAAAGCCTTCTTTTCAACACCATATTCTAGATATGAGACATAATTGTACTATATCTAATAAGGACATAGGGATCAATAGATTCACATTCTCTGACAACAAATGGGAATTGAGGATTGGCATCCTTCCATTACCAATAATTTTTAGTAACAAGATTTCTAGATATAAATATGTAATGTATACCTAATGCCTTCAGATCTGCCACATGTTTAGCAGAAGACAAATCTTAATTCTTTTACTGAGTTTCCTAATTATTTGTACCAAGACATATTATTATAATAAAAATAATAATGGGAGGTGTATGTGGACATCATGATCATCAACATCATAATTTACATCAATTTGCTAAGTCACCTGGACCTAATAGAACTGGTTGTTCATTTATGAATCCTGAACCGATGAAGTTTAATATTATATTTGAAAATCTTCGTCTTCAATATCCTACTAAGTCTTGTCATTTCAATATAAAATTAGCAGGAAATATTCTTATTGAAACACCAAATCACATAGATCTGGATGGTAAACATGCTGTAAATAATTAACTAACCTTAGTGGAAAAAAGTTATTGAAACACAAATTCAAGCCAATATAATTGAGTTACATGAGAAGAAACTAGAATTTTATCTTTTTGAAGAGAAGAATATTATTGCAAATTTAGAGATTCCAATATTTGATATTATCAGTGGACCTATTCATTTTGATTATTCAATTGGTAAAGGTAGGTTGTCTTTTGATATGTAAATGGCTTAAATATTATAAATTGACATAAATCCTATTGAGGTTGATTGTAGTTATATTTAAAGTATAAAAGACAAAGCTTATGTCTTTAATTTAAGACTAGTAACAAGAAAAATGAATTTTACATCTCCAAATTCTGAAAGTTTTTACAATCCTGCTTATTTAAGAGGTTTTAATTTATCTTTGAATAATTTTCTATAAGAAATGATGTTTAGAACAACTTGGAATAGTTCTTTCGATTTACCTATTCTTAGTATAGAGTTACCATCAAATGAAATGTATAATAGTTCATTGTAGATTTGTATTTGGAGTATTAATAAAGTAAATGAATTTTAATCTCCTGGAATTTGTTCTATAAAATCATTAAAAGAGAAGTAAGGGGGAGACTTAATTATTGACTAAAATTTATTTGCAGAAACCTTTATTGCTTTACATAAATTAATTTAAGAAGATGGTGAAGAAGATTTTAAATTGTATTAATAATTCAAAACTACTATTAATAAAAGTTTATGGTGTAAAGGTAATAAAGTTGGTACAATTTAGTGTAAGTTCAATGTTAAACTTCCTAGATTTCTTAAATAGAAACTAGTAGGTATAAGAACTGAGAATGGATGCACATTAGGTGTTAATATTTGTAGTTCCAAATCAGTTGCTTAGATTGCTGAAATTATTAATATCTTTTAAAAGTTATATGAATCTATGTTTAAGATGCAATCATTAAGTCATAATGATCCAAATAGAACTATTCTTTAACATTAAGCCTTGACAATTAGCTAGTAATTATTAGAGGAAGTTCAAAGGACTGACAAAGATACAAATTCAAAATAATTCTTTTATAAGAACTAAGAAGACTTATTTAAAGCTCAAGAATATTTTATTAAGATTGCTGAACAAATAACAAAATATATAGATAAATTGGATGACAATTTAAGAGAAGTTTGTTATGAAATTTTATTTGTAATTATTGATAGAGGAGAGTTTCGATTACATTCTTTAGGATATTTCGAAGAATGTAAATAATTGTCAAAAAAACAATTGGAACTCAAAAATTCAGTTAATATACATTATTCAGAGTTCATGTAACAAACCTTAAATTGGGTACTTCTTAAAGTTCCAATAAAATCCTAATAATAGAATGAGAGAAAATTTATGATTAGATTCCTTGTGCTAGCTTTCATTAGAATCTATTATTTCAAAGACTAATTTTTAAAATGTATAAATAAACCCAATGATCCATAACTAATAGAATGGAGGGGGAATGAGTTTTAACTGGAAGAATAAGATGTATTTGTAAATGAATAGGTGGCAATGATATTTGATTGGTAAACATACTATTACAATTATCTGTCTTAAAACCAGCATTATTAATCAAATCAATGTATGAGTGAAGACTAATGGAAATTGACATTAGGGAAAAGGAGTTTAGTTTATCAATATTTTATCATTGATTTTTGCACATATATCCAATAAATTTTACAGAAAAACAATATCTAATGGTAGCATGTGCCTGGATATAAGCGATTGTTAAAATCATTACTATGTGAATTAAAGTTAAAAGAAAAATACACAGCATTCTTTTTTGATTGTGTGATGGCAATATCTACTAATGTCAACATAATAAATATTATTGTGATGATATTATTTAACAAAACAAAGTAAGATCTGTTTTAATAATTAGCTTGTATTAATCTGATTAAGTCATATAGGTATTTGATTTATTAAGCTTAATAATAAATTAATGCCCCCAAACATTAACAATTTTTGATTACCCATTCTTTTTAAATGGAATAAGAATTGTATTAACATAATCAGAACATGCAATAGCAATAGCAACTGTCTTGAAATTAATTTATACTAACTTTTTGAAATTCCCCATAGAATTTAGAAAAGCTTTGATAGATCTATTATTTGAGCCAATATGTTTTGAATTTTTTCTTCATTGGTCTAAGACAGTTAGAACAGTATTCATGAGTTTTCTCTTGTATAGGATATGCCACCAATATAGAAATAATAAAATTTCAGTGATGGATGAGTAGTTGTTTGAATAGTAATATTTGATAGCATCAAAGCCAAGAAAGAATTTCAGTTTTTATGAGAATAGAAAAGAGGAGAAATAATTAATAGTATAAATATGATTAAATAACTAGGCAGATTATATATATTTGAAATATACTAGATTCATGATGAATATAGAATAAGTTAAGATTCAATTGAAAGAGTTTCCAATCCATAAAGACTTAAGCATTTTATAGAATCTAAAAGAGAAACTGGCTTAGAAGAATGAGTAACATCAAGAAAACTAGAACATTATTATCTAGGTGTAGAGATAAGATGATAAGGAAGAAATTCCATCAGATAAATAGATAGTGTTTGAGAGAAGGAATGAATATAGGAATCCAAGTAAAAAGAGAACAATCATCTTGTCAGACAATAAATATAAATATTTAAAGGTAGCTTTGAATGAGTTTTCTGAAATAACGAAGTAATATACAAAATGGAGATGTTAATCAATGAATATGAGTGGAGATGAATTGAGTCCAGAAGAAAAGAGTTAAGCTTATTTGAACTTTTAAGTTCCATAGATAAAGATATTGGTACATTATGATTAGAAAGAAGGAAAGCAAGATTGATATATTAACTATTTATGTTCTTAATTTGAAGATTTAATTTAAATAAATTAATTATGATACGAGGGTACACATCTGTATTGAGGAAATCACTTTGGTATTTACCATCAATGGGATTCTCAAAGAAATTGGGTATCGGAGAGGCTTCAAGTGTATTAGAAGACAAAATTAAAAATATCTCTTAATTGGTAAAAGAATATAGTGATAATTTAGAACGACATAAAAGAATATGGTACAGTCATATCGATTGGTGATGGTATTGCTAGAGTTTTTGGATTGACATAAGTATAAGCAGGAGAAATGGTTGAATTTAGTTCAGGAGTTAGAGGTATGGCCTTGAATTTGGAAACAGATAATGTTGGTATTGTCGTGTTGGGTAACGACAGGTATTTAATTTAAATATAATTATTCTAGAGAAATCTAAGAAGGAGATATTGTTAAAAGAACAGGAGCTATTGTTGATGTCCCTATAGGTATGGAAATGTTGGGAAGAGTATTTGATGCTCTTGGTAATCCAATTGATGGACATGGTCCAATTAAAACTAATACAAGAAGAAGAGTTGAATTAAAAGCACCAGGAATTATTCCAAGGAAGAGTGTTCATGAACCTATGTAAACTGGATTAAAAGCAGTTGATTGTTTAGTACCAATTGGTAGAGGATAAAGAGAATTGATTATTGGTGATAGATAAACAGGAAAGACAGCTATTGCTATTGATACAATCATTAATTAAAAACCAAACTTTGATTCTGGTGATAAGAATAAATAATTATATTGCATTTACGTTGCTATTGGTTAAAAGAGATCAACTGTTGC